>VXAC01006205.1:32500-117889 GCA_013399225.1 Rhipidura dahli
TGGTGACAGCAATGGCTGTCTGCCCTTACAGTTCCCCTCCAGACAGTGACCCTGTCTGGCACGAGGAACCTGCTGCTCTCCCCAGCAAAGCACTCGATTTCCTCCAGAATTGGGTTTGAGTGTGGCGGGGCTGTGCCAGCCTGCCGGCTCACTGGGAGGGAATCCATGTGTTTTAAAAGCACTTTCCTCATGCCAGGTTGAATCAGCTCCCCAAAAGGAAGTGATTTATGGATTTGAGAAGAGTGCATCAACTGGTCTTTGTGTTCAGTTGCTCTCCCAGTGCCCTGCCCGGTCCTCATGTGTGGAGAAACTTGGGAAAACGCAAGGAAAGACACAGTGATGAAGATCACCGTTCCAAAGTTCCCTCACCAAAGTGGTTTGGGTGGCAACAGGTTCCAGCAGTGTGGTGGGAAATAGGAGACTTCAAGGCTGTGTCCCTGACAGGGTGGCAGGGCTGAGGCTGGCAGGGGGCTCAGTGTGTGTGAAAGCAGCACCGAGGGTCACGCCTGCTCTGGGCACATAAAAGCCTTCACTTTAAGGGTTTTTTTCCTTTGGTTGTTCTGAATCTCTTTTCTCCATTGCTCTTTTCAAACTTGTTTTTAATTTGTTATTCTCTTTGTAGGCCTCCTTTATTTTTATTCTACTTTACCAAAGCGCCTGGATTTTATTCCCATCCCAGACTTATTAGCATTTTGGTCTTTGATCTCTTTTTAAAAGGATTTACACCACAGTTTTATGATTCAATTTTGCAAAGTGCATTTTCACATAATCTACAGGAATGGCTGAGACAAGAAAACTTTCCAGAGAAGAGAGCTGCTCCCTGCAAGGCTGCTCGACAGAGGTAGGGACAGGGGTTGTCACAGGCTGTACTGACGGTGCTCTCCAGAGCACCCCACATCCCACCACCTCTCCCTGCAGCACCTGGGGTGCCAGGTGTCCCCCACCACCTCAGCCCTGAGGACCAGACCTGGATGGGGCTGCCCGGTGTCTTCCACCCAAGTAGCACATCTCCTCTCAGCTGCACAACCTTTAGCAGCTCCTTGCTAGGAATCACTTTCTAATGAGCACAACAAAGAGATAACAATTAATGAGGAAGCAAAGCATTTATTTCTGAGCCCTAATTAACATTATCCCAAGCATTCTCTCAATGTTCTTTTGGTGTCATAAAGCATGCTGGAACTATAAATGAGCTGCTCTCCCATTAACACTGCCATGCCCCTATCCCCTCCCTCTGTTACCCAGGCATTAACCAAACCACTACATCCTTGGGAAGTAAAACGCTGCATCTTTACTCACAAGAAAACAAGATAAACAATCTGCAGGTGGATTTTTCTGTGATGTCCCAGAATGGGAAAGAATGAAAACACAGACACCACAGCACTTGGAGTTGTGGACATGCTCCCAGGCTCCTCCACAGGCACTGGGGTCACCCCACCTTGCATGCAGAAGTGGGTCTCCACCATCTGGAGTTCACATCAACCATATTTTTGAATGGAAAAATAATTCTAGCCTCTTCCCAAGCCAAACCATGCCTGAGTTAAAATGTCCCCACTTTCATGGGTCTGCAGTGGTGAAATTGCATGTTCTTCCTGGAATGTAATATGGAGATGCACAATTTCCTGCCCTGCGTAACTCAAATCCAGAGCTCTTCCAGCTCAACTTGCCTTCGCTCTGCAAAAACAAGGCTGCAGATACCTGTCAGGCTGTTACACAGGGATCGTGTCACTGCCAAGACCGATTGTGTTCACACACAGCATCTCCCCAGTATTTATCTGTTTTATGTGGCTTATCAGGTGCCAGTGAAACCTCTGTTCTTGACGGGGTAATGCAGGCTTGAAGGCAAGAGGAACCCTCTGGCTTACACCACATCCGTTACTAATCCAGCGAGACGCAGCACATCAATAACAATGCTTGAAAGGAGAGGAGCTTCCTCGCAGCCCCTTCCCCTGCACACACGCTCAGGCTGCTCGGCTCCAGCTGCTCCCAGAGCAGGAATTTTGTGGATGAAACTCCAGTCCGGGTGGGAAGAGGCCCATACTGTGTGCCCTGTGCTTGACAGAAGGAAGCCAGCGGAATTGGCATTGGCTCTACTTGCACCCCCGTCTGCCTTTACAACCAGCCCCTAACCATGCCTTCTTCACGTGAGAGCTGTCACTGCGACTGCTCCCCTGGTGCACCTCAGCCAGAGCTGTGCTGCAGCAGCAAAGAGCCTCTTCTTCATTATTTGGCTTAAGACTGGCATTATATCAGCATTTTAATGTGCCTCTTTGTGGGAGGGAGCCACGGGACAAGCTGTACCTGCTGTTGTGAGACCCCGGCCCCCGGCCCATGCTGACATCCCCCAGGAGCTGCCAACAGCCCTCCCTTGCCATGCCGACCCCCAGGCAGCCCTGCATGCACTAAACTCATCCTGCCTGCCGCACGGAGATGCTCCAGCACGTGGGCATTTAGGAAAGCGTGTTAATTTTGCAGGGGTTAAGCAGGGAGGAGAAAATCGGTGACAATGCCTGTGCAAGGAGAGCAGATGAGAGGAGCTGCCCCGTGTCCCTGGACACCTGGAAAGCAGGGGACACCCAAGAGCTCCCTGTGCAAGAGCAACCTCCTGCCCAGACCATTTGTCATTAACTCCCACTTAAGAGAAGAAAGAAGCTGCTCAAACCATTAGGAAGATAATTGGTCTCTTCTCTGTGTTTCAATAAAAGCAAGGGACAAAACACCATGTATGTGAAATAAGTACTTTAGGATAACAGCACCCGTCACCTTGACAACTCGGTCAGAGGTCTCGGCGTGGCGGTGCCTGTTCAGTGAGGTGTGAGGAATAGAGGACGCCGGGGACAGGGGAAAGATACTTGTCTGACCAGCAGAGATGCGAGGACCACAACAGCCTGTTAGCTGCAGGATTTCTAAACAGTCAGCAGCTTTCACAAGGAAATGTTGCAAAAACAACCCCTGCGGAGCCGGGGCAGCAGGGCTGGGCGCAGGGCTGGGCGCAGCCCCGGTGCCGGTGGCGCGGCTGTCACACGGCTGTCACACGCTGTCACGGCAGAGCCCAGAGCCCCGGCCGGCACAGGGACGAGGGGATGCCTGCAGCTCGGACGGGTTCGGGCCGTGCTGGGACATCCCGTTCCCGGGGGGAACAGGGAGGGCACGAAGCGGGCTCTGCGCCCGGCCGGGGACAGCGCGGGACAGGGACGGTGGCACCCGCGGGGACACCAAACGCTCCCCAACACACCAACACGTAAAACAACATAATATTGCAAACAAAAGGTGACAAGGTAACATACTAATATGAACAGACACAAAATCAATAGGAATTTCTATTTAGGTAGGAAATCAATAGGAATTTCAAGGTAGGAAAAAAGGAAATTACTTACCTTTAATTTGAGCTCTCTTCAAGTCTGGTTCTCCACAGACGGGCGGCGGTGGCTGGCAGGGCTGGGGCAGCAGGAATGCTCTGGGGATGATGGCAGGGCCACCTCCCCGGCCGCATCAGGGACCACAAGTCACCCCGCCGGGGTCCCTGCCCTGCCCCACCCGGGGGTAGGTGGGACCATGGCCCGAACCAGCCCGTGGGCCCTTGGCATCGCTGCCTGAGGCAGGACAGGGCTTTGCCGAGCCTGGTGGGCACGGAGGGGGCGGGTGCTGCACAGACCGGAAAGGAGCACCAGCAGCGAGGGGGGCCAGGTGCCCGAGGGGTGCAGCCACAGCTCCGAGCTTCAGTTTCTGGTGTCCTCATCCAGCTGCGACGGCACTTCCATGGCAGTGTTTGCGAAACAGGCCATCCTTGGGAAGGAAAAGTCAGTGCAGGGTGCCTGGGATGTGGCAGCTCAGCCCCTACCCCACAGGATGATCATGCAAATGGGCTCAGTGGTCCGTGCAGAGCCCTTCTGATTCCAGCACGCCTTGGCCAAGGCTCCGGCTCTGGCTGTGCGATGCTCTCAGAAAGATGAGGGCCTCAGTTAGAGTCCCTTTAAATCAGAGGATGTTATGAAAGTGAGGGATTACTGTTTTGTTAAAAGCAGAGCTAGCTGTACCTCAAACTCGGCCCCTTCACCCGCTTAAAATTAAAAGACTTCTAGAAGTATTAGTATTCCACTGAGGATCTCCAAATCACTTCCTGATGTGGTTGAAGGTGGAAACAATTTTAAGCCACTTAAATCTGTTTCCAGTCAGATTTGAATGCAGCAGCAAAGTCCAGTGTACCAGCATTTTGCATTTCATTCATTCACGAGTGCTAAAATGGTCTGATGCATTTGAATTTACACAGAATGGGGGGGAGGCAGGAGCTTTGGTGAGGAGTGGGCAGGGTGGGCTTTGCCAGGGAGCACAGAGCCACGAGGGCAGCTTGCTGGAGCTCCAGCTCCGTTCCTTTGGATGCTCCCGTGGCATCCAAAGGTGGATTTCTCCTCCTCCCGGCTGGGATTGGGCCCCGCGGGGTCGGGCAGTGCCTCCCACCCCGCTGCAGTCAGAGCAGAACGAGAGCAAACTCCATCTGGCCCTGGGTATGGATCCTGGGCTGTGTCCCCACTTTTCTGCCATCATGGGCTGCTTGAAAAGCACATTAACCCCAGGTACAACAGCACTGACTGGAACAGTCAGCACGGGGAGACTTTTCAACAGAATATAAACAAAAAAAGGGAAAATAACTACGTACAAAGGGTTTTCTTGGCAGTTCTCTCAGGTTTTTTGCCAGAGGTCCATATGATGCTCTGTCCCACCACAGAGGTGTTGAAGACCTCCTGAGGGGATGGTATCTGGCAAAGGGAAAGAAGCAGTGGTAGAGTGCAGGTCTGCAGCACAACCTGGCAGTGTCCCAGCTTGGACTTCAGTGAAAACCAGCAACAAATCAGCTCCACTTGCCGAGAACACTAAATTGAGGTGAGTGCTGAATGAGCTTGCAACAGCACAACAGAAATCCAAAGGATTTTATCATCTTTGTAGCAGAAGGGACATATGGTAAATAAAATTTAATGTTGCCAAATGGGGAGAAATGTAAAATGGCCTAAGAACCATAAAGCAAAGAGCAGCACGAATGGAGGCAAACTGGTGCAATAGGGAGGATCTGAAGATAAAGAAATAACTGAGATAATTACAAAAGCACTGAATGCATCCATGGATATTCTCCCTGGTTGCAAAGTAACCCCAGCCCTGGCAGAGCCAGGCACTCACTGTCCCTGTCCCTTTGTCTCTCTCATCGTTTGGATCTCAGGGCTCCGTTGTTCCTGACACCCCTCCCTGGGGACTGGAAGAGCTGATCTGAGCAGTCCTGTCCTGTTAGGGTGGGTCAGAGCTCAATGACTCTCCCTGAGACAGCCCCTGCATGAAGGTCAGGACCTTCCCCATATTTCACGGGTTTGGTCTGGACTTTCCATTCCTCAGTTCTGGCTTCCTAATGAGGCCCAGTCCTGAACTCTCTCGCATTCCTGGGGCAGTGAGGCCACGTCCCAAGCCCAGGTTGTGCTGGGGTTCAGCAGCAGGCATAAGGCTTATGGGCCTCTTTTGCCTTTATTGAATAACACCTTTTTTTTCCCACCATGGAAACTGCAGCCAACTTCACATTTCCCTGCAACACCATGCTTGTGCCTAATTAAGCTCTATTAATACTAATGAACAGACTCACCATAGCCCATCACTTTAGTTCTTAATCTAATGCCATGTTGTGACACTTGTTCAATGATGATTTCAGCCCATGAATCAAATCATTGTGGTTCAGCCCATATGCCCAGCTCCCTTCTCACGTGGGAGCAGAGAGAAATCTAGGCAAGCATGTAGGAAAACTGGATAAGGAGCTTCTAATTAAACAAAAAGTCAGACACGAGGCCAGGTTGTCCCAGTGCGGGGCAGCAGCTGCGGGAAGGGGCAGAGGTCCTGTGCAAGCAGAGCCCAATGCCAAACCTCATGTGCAGAAGGGACAGAGGCACAGAAAAGGAGCAAAGAGGGACACCAGGGGAAAGCTTCACTAATGAGGAACCCCAAGAGTCCTTTCTTTCTTTCTTTTTCTTTTTCCTTCCACATCCCAGAGAAGAACTGAATTCAGTTATTCTGGGAGGAGAAGCCACTCCTGCACTGAGTACTGGCTCTTGGAATAAATGGTTTGTCAGACTTGCAAATTCTGAAACAAAACCAACTCCCCTTTAATCCCAAAGGTTTAATGAAATCTAAAATGATCTTTATTCCTGATATGTTCCAATTGCTTGTCACCTAGCTTGGTAGGGTGATGCAGAATTTAATTCTTTCCATACCTGCAGACAATTCCCAAACTTTTTGTGTTCCTCAGGTACTGGTTTCCCATTGCAATGGGCCACAAAGCACCCTGTCTGTGCTGGATGCTGGACTGGGGCTTCTATTCTGTGGTCTCTGTTTAATGCTGCTGAATTATTCAGGTGGGAAACTCCACTGAATACAAAGGCTCAAATAAGAAACATTAAAGTTAGAAAATCCCAGGTTTGAAGAAGTACTGGAAGTGAAAAAAATATTTCAGCCAGGTTGATTTATGTTTAAAATACTGAAATATACTGCTGCACTGATCGCTTTGAATTGTGCTGTCATGCTGGGTGGCAGAAAGAGATGAGATTTTTCAATATGTTAAAGTGTAAATGTTGTTAAAAACACAGTATTAGGAGATTAAGATTCTGACCCTTTACGTTCCAATGATCGTAAAAATCAGCCTTGCAGCCCATTACAGAGCAGCTTGCCGAGGCATCACACTGAATCACTCCACCACCAGGATGCTATAACCCTGCTCCAGCTTATTCATGGGCATCTGCTGATGTGGCATCTACATCAAACTGTGAATGCAAATGCAACGTGGAGGGCTTGGATGTGCTTTAAAAATCCCTGCCAGGTTCCCCCTCCTCATCTCGGAGCTCTGGGGGAGCAAGGGGCTCCTGCAGCTGTAAGACCTGGCACACAGGGACCCCCCATCACAGCACCTCTGCAGCCCTTCCTTCATCCATCCTAAATCAGCCTTGCTGGGTACTGGCTGCTGGGAGCAGCCTGAATCTGGACAAATCCATGGAGAAAGCCCCATTGACTGCAGCTCTTCAGGCCTCACTTTTGAGAGGAGCACAGCACGGGTGGCTGCTTTGCTGGGTACAGGGAGCCGTGTCCCCCTGGGCAGCCTGGCAAGGCCAGGAAATGACCATTTCCATCCAAATCTTCAGCTTGGAAGGCTGCCAGATGGGGAAGGGATACCCTCCCAAGGACCTGCCCTGCTCCCCTCAGCCAGGAGAGGCGAGGACAGGCAGTGCCACCAGCTGTGGGTGCAGCGTCTGATCCTTCCAGCAGTGGCAATTATTTAATGTAATGAGGAGGATCCAAGCACTGGAACTTTTCAGAAAGATTTAATATTTTATGACAGACCAAATTTGTGTAATGAAAAAGCCTGATTTTGTGTGTGGGAAGACACTTAGAAATAAAATGTATGCTGGTGAGTTCTGCAGCCCCTCTCAGGCTGACCCTCCTCCAGTGGGACAGCACTTCTCACCCATCCCACCATCCCCCTCAGCAGGACACGGCCCTGGCAGGGGCCCCAGGGGGACACAGGAACTGTGGGACAGCTCACCAGCCATGCTGAACCTCCAGTGCCCTCCTCACAGACAGCTGGGGTTCGGCACAGAAACATGCAGATTCTGGCTTTTATTTGAAGCAGGTTTGAAAGAGCAGTGAAGGTTATTGAAAACATAACGAAAGCTCCTCCTTATTTCATTAAATACAAATGTGAGTGGGGTCATCAGTTTTTATAGGGGCTCGTAAAGCATCCCTCTTGTTCAAATAGGCTATCAAATCACCCAGGGCTCCTCTCTGTGAGGAGCGCAATAAACCCAGAGTTTCTTCTTTAAGAAACTCATCTCAACATCATAATAAAATAACCTTAAATAATACAGTATGGAACAGGTTTTCAATAACATAATTATAGGCTTCCATTTTTTTCCTGGCAGGTCATTTCTTGGTATCTATTTTGGATGCCATATTGCAGAGGAAGGGGGTAGGAATGGAAGCATGGGCTGATTTTGAAGCATGTCGTCAGGTCACAGCAGATCACCTTGGCTTTACTTTGTGTGGTACAGGCACGGAGAGGCTCGAGGGAGCCGGGCAGAGCTGTAGCTGTGGAGATGGGACAGCAGGAGCAAAGGTTAGCTCTGGTCATGCTTCTGAGCACCAGTTCCCATGGCAAACCCTCCTCTGAGCAGGCTGTCCAGCACAGGGATGGTCAAGGTTTTGGAAGATCTTCTGTCTGTGAAGGTTGGAGGAGGAACATCCCTTGATGGGGCAAACACAGACAGGGGCAGCAGGGGCTGCTATCCTTCAAAGCCTTTACAGTCATCTGGCAAAAAATCCCCCATATTTTACTTTGTTTTCTTGATCACAGCGCTCATCCAGAAAGGATTTTAGATGGACAAGTTGCCTGGAATAAGATCTTTGTAAAACCAAAGAAGCTGTATTTATAGCCCCAAGGTTCATCCCAGCTCCTGAGCGGGCAGGAGAGACAGTCACAAGGAGCATAATGGTTGGACTTGACGTTCTTAAAGGCCTTTTCCAACCAAAACGATTCTATGACTCTGTGATTCTCCCTTCTTCCTCTGTTCTGGGTGATGTGAAGCCTGGAGTCTGCTCAGAAGACACAGCACTCCCCTTCTTCCACCACCTTGGGACAGTGCAGTCCCTGCAGGAGCGTGAGCATTTTGCACAGATTAAAACCTTCAGCAGTGTATCTGTTTCCCTTTTTTTGTGTAATTGGTGGCTGACCCACCTGTGCCATGGAGTGTTATTAGTCCCCAGGGAATGGCTGGCTGGGCAAGCAAATGGTGTGTAGGTTCCAGACCTGTCACAATTTTAACCCTCTGCTTATTTATCTATCTCCCCTTGATTTGGAGCAGCAGTCTGATTTTTAGTGTGTGTGTGTCCACAGGGTGTCACTGATTCCACTTGGGCATTCTCACTTCAGTTTTAGAGAAGGTGCATTGTTTTTTGCATGTTTATATTTGAAGCTTTATTTACAAATAATAATTAGCAGATGTTTGCAATAGGCTCTAAGTGTGAGCTACTTTAGAGCAACCCAGGCAAAAATCTCAAACCAGGGCGATGTAAGTGCAGAGCCAACTCTGGTGCTAAAGTTATGTGCCCAAGTGTCCACACACACCCCGTCCCACGCACTCACACCAAAAATCAATCTGTACACAACCCGCACGCGTTTGCGGATAATACGAAGTTGTGTTTAAAAAAAAGGAGGAAGGAAAAGCCTCAAGTGGCAGTGCAGTTAAGGAACTCCTAGGTGTTTTTAATAACATTGATCAGCCCAAATGAAAAAAGCCAGAGCAGTGGGAGACAGGAGCAGGCAGCAGATGCTGACATTCTATCACAGCAGACACATATTGACTAGCGGTCTGAACAAGTCACTCACTCATCAGCGGCCGGCCTGATTGAGTTGCCTGCAGCCAGTAAATGAGCCTTCCATCCACTGTGGGTCGAAATGAACTGCAATCTTTTCAGACCTCGTTGTTGGCCAAATGAGAGATTTAAAACCCCGGAGGACTCCAAATGAATTTACCAAGGAGCCACAGTGACTAACAAAGCTACAATACATCAGCGCCGGGGCAGTGGGTATTACACACTCTGCTGGGTGATCAGCACCGGCTGTTCTGCCGTGCAGAGGTAACCAGATTAACCAACACAAAGTGTGCAAACCTTTCAGGGGTTCTTTAAGGATTTAAAGATTTTGATGAGAAAACACTTCGAGTTTCCCCAGGGAAATTCGTTGTTATTGATTTAATGTTTGCTTGCATGCTACCTGTCAATTTTCCAAGAGCTTCAGCAACAAAATTCGTGTTTGATATTTGACAGATCTCTTCCTAGTTTGCATGAGCAGAGCAGCAAAGTTCTTTCAGAAAGAGCTCCTTTTGAAAACAAAAGAAGGGTGACTCTTGCACACACCCATTTAACCAAGACATAATCTCAGGCTAAAACTAATTCCAGGACCAACTACAAGCTCCAAACACTTCAGAGGATGGCTAGGGATGGGTCAGACTGGCTGGATTTGTCAGTCAAACGGGGAAATTCCAATCTTGTTCAGGGACTGGTTGATGAAACTTTCCTCACTCACTCGCATGTGTGTGTGAACACATTGCATGTGCTCTTGATGAAGGAGGGATTATATTGCCTTTTCCTCCTGATTTAGACTGAGATTAGGAAGTTCAGGTTTCTGAGGCATGCTGGAAGTGTGTTTGGTGTGCTGAGACCAGGGATCTGAGGGGAGTACTCAATGGTCTCAACCAAAGCTATCAGAGAACCTCTGAAGAGTCAAATTTTGAGCACACATGAATCCAGTGCAAACACCACAGAGGGCAGGAGCCAAAAAAGGAGCACTCCCTCCATGTTCTTGTGGGTGTGGGGAGGGATTTCTCAGAGTCTGTCCAGTTTGAGGGACCCAACATGGCTGGGAGACAGGCAGAGCCCTCTCCTTCCAGCCCCTACCCTCTGCAGCCCAGTGCTGTTCCCCCAGGCAGTGAGTATTCCATGGCCAACACTTCCATGATAACAAATTGTTCTCTAGCAGGGGAGACAAATGCAATGTTCCTTCCCTCTCACAGCTAATTCCTCCCTCTGTGCAGGTGCTGACCTGCTCCCTCTCTCGCGTGAGCAGAGCACTGTGCAATGATTCAGGCCAGGCTTCACTCCCTGCTCTCCCCGGGGGCTCCCTCCTGATCAGTGCACCCCCAGCACCACACAGTTCAGTTTGTGGATTACTTCATTCCAGCTGAATGTAGTAAAATGGTTTGTCATCTCCATTGTTTTGCTGTGGTGTCCTAGAGGAATATGCTCTGGAATGCCTTCAGCAAGAGCCTCTAATCTGGAAGAGTCATTTCTCCCTCTACCTCTTGCAGTAGAGGAGGAATGCAGTGGCTGCTGGCTGGAAAATTAGCCCAGGGAACTCTCTCCTCTGTCTGTCTCTCACCTCATTAGACTAGTGAGAAAATGTAATTGTAAGTCTCTCAGGCTTTCTCCTCACCGGCTGCTGGGGGATTGTGCTTCACGAGGGCTGGGAGAGGCAGAGCTGCACATCAGCCCAGCCTCCAACCACGAGCAAAGGGCAGGAGGGACCCCTGTGCACAACCACGGCTGCCCCTCCCCAGGGCAGCTGTCCCCTGCCACCCCACGTCCCACCAAGGCAGGGGCAGGTGGCTCTGGGCACCACGGGGCTGCGCTGACCAGCAGGCAGCGGCCACTGCAAAGCTGGGCAAGGCTGGCGTGGGGCCGGCCACGCTCTGCAGCCCTGGGCCAGCCCTCTGTCCCCGGGGAGCAGCTTGGGTGCAGGGCTGCCCTGTGGAGAAGGTGGCACACGATGTGCTGTCCATGCTGGTGGTGGCAGAGGCTGCTGAGGCCACCACAGTCCTCCTGACACCGCCGGTGGGGACACCGCTCCTCAAACCTTCAGTCCCAGCCTACAGCACCTCACCTCTTGTGGCTGTTACAACTGCATCGTCTTTCCTTAAATATTCCACTCTGGATTAAATCCCGGCAATCCCTGCTTTACCAGCTCTGGGATTGCTAATTGCGAGCACCAAACGTTGGCTGGGAGGTGAAGCCGCAGGTCCAAATGAAATGAGATCCGAAATAAAGAGGGATGTTACTCACCCCAGCCCCTGATGCACACACGTGTGGTGGGTGAGGTTGAGAAAGATTCCTATGCAGAGGCTGATTTTGGTGTAGGATGGAAAATGCTGAGGCTGAGTCCAACCAGCTCAGCAATAATGTGTCCACCGTGTGTTTTAAGGCAGGAAGCAACGCCTCAGCTGAAATCACTTAAACAAAAAGATTGCAGTGAGGGGCATAATGCAAGAAAGTAATAAGGTTTAAAACAGGTCAGAGCCCTTTCCCTGCTCCACTGCTCCTGAGTGAGATGCATTATTTAATGGTCTTTGGTCACCGCTGATATACTGTTGATGAAATAGATGATTTTGTTCAAAAGAGCATTAGAGAAGAAATATACAATACTGCATTACACTCCAGCACAGTTCTCTCTCTGGTAAAAGCCAATAGATTGAAGGTTTTTCCTCTTGACAGGAAAGCAAAGCAGTTGAAATGAAAAGTCTTATGAAATGGCAAATACAAATGGTAATAATGCCACCATATTCAAAATTAAATTGTTGTAATTTTAGTTTCTGAGCATGGCAAAGTAATACAATATTCAGCACAGGCTTGGGGAGCAAAACCCTTTGGCAATAACGGCAGTGCCTCATGAGCTAACCAAACCATCTTTTATAGAAATATGGAGTCTGATGGGGCTCTCCATCAGCCACAGGAGCTGTTGTGTTGTGGTACCCCAGATGTGCAGCGTGTGGCTGCAGTGCTGCGCTCAGCCTAGGGAGGTCTCTCCTGAAAGGAAAAGATGTTTTAGCTGTCCAGATGTGTTGGATTAGAGATCGGATTGATGACAGGCTGCAGCCAGACCTCAGTGCTATCAAGACAGAAGAGCTGTCTCACCCTTTGTGCTCCACCTGGTTATTTCCAGGTACGACTGAAGAGTTTGGTGTGGCACTGCCAGCACCCCTGTGGCACAGGGCACTGATGGTGAGATCCTCGGGCGAGCAGGGCTGGGAAGGGGCTGGTCCCGCCTGTTGTCTGCTCATGAGTTGGCAGCACAAGGACCCTTCCCGTTGCTGTAGCAAGCGGGCGAGTGCCTGCCTCTCCCGCTCCGCCTGCCTCTGCAAGCCCCGCAAATAGCTTTCGGTATTGAATCTGCGGATTGCAACTGCTCCGTGTTTGAATAGCCTGATGACCTTTCCCAGTAATGCCTCTTTTATAACCTTCATCTTCTGCAGGGGTTCACGCCATCCCTGTACTTACAGACCAGGAATCCAATGTGTAATGATAACGTGGGGCCGGGCTCTCCAGCCATGCAGTTATTCTCCCTGAGCCCCTGTTTTCAGTGTGACTTTCATCGCCGTTAAATGCTGCTATTTTATTTTGCCAGGCCCTGGGAGAAACTCGAGTTTGCCCTCGACAGGTTCAAGTCTCTTCTGCCAACAGAAAGATATTACACTGCAAATAGACGGCACATCTGTCTGAGCGCAGGCGGGGCCGGCCCCTGGCGGGACGGGCTCCGGGGGCTCCAGGGCAGCCCATCCCCTACTCCAGCACCGGGCAGGTCTGTGGCCCCACTGCGCTTGTCAGTGATGGATCCGGGCCAGCAGGGTGCTGTCCCTCGGGGAGCAGTGCCAGAGCGTTTCCAGGGAAATTCTGGAATTACCCCACGGGCGGAGAGGGCAGCCCAAAGCAGGACCGAGCCCAGCTCGTCCTCAGCAGTATCAGCGGGACCGTGGAGCCTCAGCAGCATCGGCGGGACCGTGCCCCACACTCGCGGCATTGTGCCAGCACTGTTCCAGCCCTGTTCCAGTCCTGTTCCAGCCCGGTGCCAGCCCGGTGCCAGCCCTNGAGGGCTCCCGGCGCCGCGGCAGCCGTGCCACACATCCATTACCCGGTAATGGGGGGAATGCAGCAAAAACGGCACTGAGAGAAAGGAATACATCACTGGTAATTATCTCTAACCAGAAATCTCCTCCACTGCTCCAAGCCCCATCATTCCAGCCCTATTCTAATAAAGTGACACCTTTTTAATTATGGTAAGGACAAATCTGAAATTCCGGTAAGTAATTAGCAGGCATAATTTGCCATCTCTGACACAATGTGACTTTATCACAGGTTACCTCAGTACAAGGCACGAGTGCAAGGCTGCTGTATATCCTCTTTTAATTTTAGAGAAACCCAAACTGTCCATTTATTTTTATTACAATGTATTTCTCGAGTAGTTGAGTGGACAGCACTGAGAGTGCTCTGAGAGTGCAAATAAACAGCAGCAGCCTTGGAATGTTAAATTTAAGGGTTGTTTTCAAGAACAGGACACTTAATTTAACAATAAACTATGTTTTTATGTACTTCCATGATACCTACTGTTACCAAGAGCACAAGCTAGTTGGGCCCATTCGGAGGTGTGCAGGACCCACTGAGCCATTCAGTCTGGTTTATTTTCAATGAAAGGAAGTGCCCATCAAACCAGAAAACACTTCCACATTGCAATCCAATTATTTATTTGCGCTTCCAAAGCCTGCTTCCAGTTTTATTGTCTTCCTCCCTTCTCCCCTGCTATTTGCATGTGTGCTTCAAGGGTGGTGCTTGCTTCTGCTAATGAACACAATATTAAATCCTGCAAACCATGGCTAAGAGAGATTTTTTCCTTAAAGAATCACAATCCTTTGTGGAGTTGATGTACAGTGTGGCAAGGTTCCTGATGTCCCTGTGATTCCTGGGACTAATGCAGTGCTTTCCCCTGATGTCACAAGGACTTCAAGCTCAGCAACTGAAACAGCCCTTTAAGACAGATTGGATGTTTCTCATGGATAGTCTTTCATTCTGCTAATAAAGACTTCGGAGGCATTCCCCAAACCCCCAAATCCCTGGCTGTTAACCTCTTAGGAGGTGAGAACATCCAGAGGTTTGCAGAGCAGAGGAGCCTGAGCTGGTGCTGAGCGGCCTGGGTTGGGCTGAACAGCGGTGTTGGGTTCCTGTGCCCCGGTGCCAGGGGCACAGCAGAGTCTCAACTTTCATTTTGTGCTGCAAAGCCCCCCAAGCACCCCACAGCCCCACCGTGCATGCAGGGCTCCAGATTTGTCTTTGCTTGTCTGCATTGGTGAGAGGGAGATGCATTAATAAGGCGGGGAAGCAGGGTCGGTGGCAGCCCTCGCTCTGCTTGAGGAGGAGTGATTGCTGCACAGAGGGCTGGGAGGCAGGAGGATATAACCCTAATGTCTGCACCTCAGGACACGCCATTAAAAAGGCATCTGCACTGACACAGATCTGTTGTTTATCAATACCCTGACAAGCATTTCCCCTGCAGCAGGGGAACACCTACATGACACGGCGGGTGACCGATGGGGTGGCCTCGCCGGCTGCCCGGTGCCGCCGGGAGAGCCGGGGGGTCCCTGCACCCAGCACCCCTGGGAGCAGCTGAGCCAACTTTGAAAAGTGAACAGGGTGGGAGCCAGGTGGAAAGTGCTGCTGTTTGAGCATGGCTATTTGCAGGTCGGTGCTTCTGCTGGAGAATTTTCTGGCATTTTATATCAAAGAGGACTTCTGCGTGTAAAAACTGACCTGAACCAAAAGTGAAAGGTAGGGAATATATCAAACCAAACATTTTCAGACTGACAAAAGCATGATTTTCTGTCTGGTTTTCTTCATTCCCATGGCCAATTTTTTGTCTTTTCGCAGCTTTCCAGCTTTTTCCAAACTGCAGTGCCACATTCACCATCCCACCTCCTCCCATTCTCATCTCATAATTCCTGTGGCACAGAAATGCTAAGGGTGACAATGACATCCACTTCAGAGAGCCCAAGACCACAACCACATCCCTTCCCAGTTCAGCTCCAACCTCCATTTCAGCACAGCACAAAAATATATACAATTTCTCAGCCTCACTTTGTGGGGTTGCTCCGTCCCCTCCTCCCCACTGCTGGTGTCCCCAGCCCGTCCCCTGCGCCTGCCAGGCCTGGGGGGCTCTCACTCCACTGCCTTTTGCCCAGTGCACAGTTGAATCAGCACTCCCTTAGAACTTCACATTACATGTAGCTTTAGTTAATTAAATGTAAAATCATTGGAATAAAATTATCCTTTCATTAGAAATTAACTCAGTGCTTAAGACTTCAATAATTACTTTTTTCTCCTCAAACCACATACAAAACGGTCAGTTAAACAGTATGTAAAAAAAAAAGTTTAATGACCACAGAGCAATCAAGATTACTATTATTTAAGCACAAGCTATTAACATGTGCAATGAGGTATTAGCTAATAAATTATCTTTATAAAATTAAATTGTAATTTTATCACAAATTTTACAGAGGTTATGGTTTTTAATGGCTGTATTTAGCTGTGGCACTGAGCATGCCGCTTTCCTTCATTACTTCATTAACACTTTGCATTTAGACTCTTTCTTACTATTATTTTAATTTAGGAACAGGATTAATTGATTTATTTCTCCCCTCTTGGGTGCCACCATGGCTCACGCTCTTGCTTGGCTTTCGTGCAGAGAGGAGCACTGGGACACCGCAGGAGATTCATCCTCAGACTTGGCACAGGGAGCTCGGGAGGAAGAAGAATTCCCTCTGGGATATCCTTGAGCTGCAGAAGAACCTGGTGCTGCTCGTGCAGGTGCTGCTCAGGTGGGTGCTGCAGCCTCCAAGCACAGGGAGCCCCGTGCCTGGGATCCCCACCCATGTGTCCCCTCGCTGCCTTCCACTTGTGCTTACATGGAGGCAAAAGCCACGAGGAGATGATCCACACCTCCTGCCAGCACTGGAAGGTTGTGCAGGGCTCCCACACTCTGTGCCAGTATCCCTGGCTCCATTTTGTGGCTAGAGCCATGGTTCTGCTCTGGTGTGGCTGTGCTGGAAGCCATGCTGGGAGCACCGTCTGCAGCACACGCCGGTTATAAACTCCCTCTGTGAGTCCTTTGCAGACAGATATCCTTGAGACTCACCTCCATCTCCTGCTCAGGTCACAGGGAGATTTAGAGATGGGGAGCTGTAGTTAAGGTCCAGATCTGCTATCTGAACTTGAGTGATGGAGGACACATTCTCGGGACATGTTTATTGTCACCCGGCGGCCCGCAATCCCGCTCTCGCAGAGCCACCTCCATTCCCCGTATAATTCATGGGCTGACTCCATGGTGGAGTGACTGATAAGGCCTTCATGCTGGGCTTGCTGGCCACATGTCTCAAGGAGACTCCAGAGGAGCTTCAGCGCAATATAAATGTGGCTCCGTGTCAGCCTCAAACCCCTGGAAAATTCCCCGTCTCGAGAGTGCAGCATTTTAAGTAATAAAACCATAGAGAGATTACAACAAAATGTGACAGGAATTTATAGCCCTCTGCATGAACCTTTTACCTTAAGATGGAACAAAGTTGAGGGAAAAAAATTGCGTGGTTCACTTAGGTAACCTTTCCAACCACCCCCACTCAGCTCCTGGCCCCACATTCCTCTTCGCTGATTTAATAGCAGGGAAAAAACAGCCAGGCAGGGAACTGGGGAGCAGACAGGCACCGTGCTTTAACCCCCACTGCCTCCTCCCTGCCTGAAGCACCAGGGTTACAGAGCAAAGAGAGCCCCAGGTTGTGCTGAGGGTTGGTTTCAGCCCCTGCTCCTTGCTGCTCTGGGCTGGGACACTGGGACACACTGGGACACCAGGACAGGCTGGCTTGCAGGGAAGGCTTTCTTTATCCTTTTATTTTATTTTCCATTGAGACACACCAGAAATTCCTACAGGATCTATAATTCCTAATGAAAAGAAGGGCTAAGCATGGGCTCCTGTACATGGCCATACCCTAATGACATGGGGTCTGCCTCCAACTGCTCCTTCCCTCCATGCAGGGAGATGTTTTTATTGCCCGTGAAAGGGTCATGCAGCACAGCTAAGCAGATTCCTGGCTCTCCCTGATGCTGAATTTACTGCCACTTTCAGCAATAAACAGTGGAATTAATTCTGAGTTTACTAATCCAAAGAGTAAACAATATCCAGTGGAGACACTCAGGCAAGATAAATGCAAGGGATTAAAAGCAAACAGGGTGAAATCATTCTGCTCCCAGCTAAGGAGTCATTGGAGGAGCGTGAAGCCTCCACACACATTATCAACAAATCGTTTAAAAAAAATCTGAAGTCCGTAGTATTGGGAAGGTTTTCTTTCCAGTTCATCACAATTGGGGGTTTTATACATGAAGCACACTTGGTACTGAGCAGCAACTTCCCACTGTACAGGCTGACAGTCAAGAAAGTATTGGGCAGAGCTGCTGGTTTAAGAGCACACAGCCAGGAGAGCAGAGCTGCTGCCTCCTTAAATAAAGTGAGAACTCGTGTCTCCCATGCAACAAACCCACCTGCAACAATGCTGCATTCCCATACAGTATTTTGGTACATATTTTATATCATCCTGGGTTACTGCTGTGCTTGTTAAATAATTAAAGGCAGAGAATGTGTTATTTACTGTCCATTTAGTGCAGCAGGCCCAGAGCTTTGCTTTGATTTTCAGTCCAGAAGGAGCAGTGACACGGCCCTGGGGAATTCTCCTGCAGCGCTTAATTAGCGTGGCACAGAGCAAACCTGCATCACGGGCTGTATTTGTGAGTCAGAAATAATATTTGATTGTTAATTTTATTGGTTAATAAATTTTTAAAATATCCACTTATATTTTTTTGCAGATGGTGTTTTACAGCTACCAGACGTGCAGAGTCAAGTCCGATGGTTTCGGGGACCATTTCAGCAGCAGCACCAACTTTCTGTGTGTGAGTCAGGTGGAGAAATACAACAACCCCACAAACCAGGCTGGGGAAGGCTTCAGAGCACAGCTGGTCAGCAGCTGGGATGGACACTCCAGCCACTCCTGGCCCTGACATCCCACTGAGGGACCCCACGCTCTGCAGGCTCTGGGCCCCCAAACTGGGAGTGTTTTGTTGCCTGACCTACACCTACACCCCATTTTCATTATCAGGGCTGTAACCAACTTCTTTCTGAACTTGAAAAGTGCAGGAAATACAAAGATTTTGGGGAAAATTCCTGATAAATGAAAACTTCTTCCTATAGAAGAGTGCTTGAATTTGTCATCCTCAGACAAGAATAAGTTGGTTCGGTGAAGAAAAGAGTACAAATTATCAGCCCTTCAAAGCTTTCCCATTTAACCACTTTATTGCAATACAACTGCCCATAACATTTGCTTTTAGAGCCCATGATGCTGAGTGTAGTTATTACATTGCATACATAAAAGATGTTTACAATTTTTTATATATATATGTAAAATGTTGATCCCCTGGGCCACATCGATTTGTGCCGGCTTCACGGCTGGGTTGGTGCGGGAATTTCCCTAAGAGATGTGATTAGGCTGCAGGGAACTTTCATTCTTTTTCCCTTTTTTAATCTCCTGCTTACCCGTGTAATGGACCTGTCTTGGATTCCGTTTATGTCAACATTTTGGGGCAGTTCTGGGGTACTCTGAGCTCGGGGGTACACAGCACATGCTGGCTCTGACACCTCATTTTCACAATGTGCTCTGGCTGTAGATGGAGCTGGGCTGATTTATTAGCTCTGTGTTGTTTCCAGGGCTGGAAACAGACCTGGGACAAACGCAGCAATTGTCACTTTGTGGTGGCAGGGTGGGCACACTGGAGCTGCTCTTTGGGATTGCCTCAGCTTAAAATTATTTCAGCTCAAAAGTTCTCTGGGAACCACCTCAGCCCTTCCCTTTGCCTGGAGCAGGACCACGGCGTCATCTCCAGCACAGCACATCCCAGGGGTGGCACGGGCATCCCAGCAGCACGGTGCTGGAAGGACAGGCCACCAGGGGCTTGTCCCTGTGCTGGGAAGGGCCAAGCCTGCAGGGAACTGTTGAGAGAAGCTCCTGTTTTGGTAAAGCAGAGACATAAGCAACTGAAAGGACAAATCATTTCCCAGTAATTTGTTTTCTAATGAGCAGTGGGTTGCAATTAAGAGGGTATTCATTCTAAAGGAATTAACTGTTCTCCAACAGAGAAGAAAAAACTGGTTTATAATTTCAATCTTCAAATTTTGACAAGCTAATCTGTGGAGTGAAATAATAACGGGGGGAATGCTAGAGATTTCTTATGAAAACTACTGGAAAAATGAATGAATTCCAAGGAATTGGAAAGCACCAAAGCTGAAATGGTGGCCCTGCAGAGGGGACCTGAATGAATGGGTCTGGTGGGAGGGGGAAGGTCACCTGTGGGGTGCACTCTAGCAGCAGGGCAGGGCAGGGGTGGGACCCACCTGGGATGGAGAGATGAGAAGACAAATGTACAGTTTATTCACATACCCATTGTGCCTCATCCTAGAGCTGATTTGAGAGGAAATAAAAGGCCACATATTGAGATACTCGCAGCATTTAGGGAAACACTTGAACACAGCAGCAATATTTGCATTGTTTTCCCTTACTGGAAGAAAAGCAGAGGGGTTTTATCTGTATATTATACATTTTTAAAATACTCTAAGTGTGATCCAGGATAGTAGACACTATTCAGCTTTGCACAGGTATCTGGCAAAATGGTTTAAACATTTATTAAATATAGAATGATAAAATACCTTGAAGATCACATCCAATCAACACAGTTTCTGCTGTGGAAAATCATGTCTCATTAATCTGTTAGAATACTTTGAACCTACCAACATATAAATGGATAAAAGAGAATATCATGACATATTTTTAGACTTTCAAAAGGCTTTTAATGAGGTCTTCCCACAGGATTTCTTAGGAAACAGGATAAAAATGGGGGTAAGAGATACAGCAGAGATAATGAATCAATAAGATGGACTAAGAGGAAGGAAACAAAAGTGGGAAACAGTCAGTGTAAAGGGTCACTAGCAGCGTGCTACATGGTAAAACACTCAGTCTAATGGCATTAATATATTAATTACTGACCTGGAAAAGGAAGCAGGAGTAGAGATTAGTTAAACTCAGAAAAGATGAAAAAAATTCTGAGAAATTTGGTGGAGGCAGAAGGTTGAGAGGTAGCTAATGAAGGCTGATGTTGATAAATATGAATGCCCTAAACCCCAGAACTTCCCCAGGATGTAACTGACACATCTGGAGAGCTGGTCATTGCAGAGACCTTGAACAACCTCTGTCCAGAGCCAAATGGCAGATGAGATGTCGGGGACTCAGAGAAGAGAAAATATTAACCTATCTGGTGGAGCTCCTGAGGATGCAGTGGAAGCCTTCTGTGCCTCTAAAAGGTACTGTGGGATGGACAGGGCTGAGAGCAAAGAGGGAAATGACCCAGGGTCTTGGGAGCTGGCTCTGAAGAGTGTGAATCCATGGTGGGTGTGATCAGGAGAGGCAAAACCAGGAGCTGCCCTCACTGCCCTCCCCAGGCAGGAGCAGGGGACACCGATGTGAGTTTGAAGATGAAAATTCAGAATATAAGGAATGAGGTTTTCACATGAGATGGAGGGGGACTCCTCACAGAGAGGCCACCAGGGCCTTCAGCTGAACACTGATGGCCCAGAGCAGGGAGGGGTGTCTGTGTGCCTGGCAGTCAGAGATCCCTTCCCTGCCCCCCGAGGGGATTGCTCTGGGTGAGGGGAGGCTGTGGCAGCAACGCCTGAGCACTGCGACCCCAGGTGTGCAAATCCAGGTGTGCAAACCCAAACCCCGGCTGCACAGCACCACCATGGGCAATTCTATCCACACCTTTTAGGATTTATAAAGCCTAATGCTGCACATTTAGTTTTCTAGATAGTTTGTCTTGTTGCTTTTCTGCAGCTCCATTCCAGTCAGACACCAATATTCAGTCTTCCAGTGCAGGCACTGGGACGTGGTGTGCAGGAGTGACACTGAGTGGTCCCTGCAGGTGCAGTCCTGTAAACATGGCTCACCTCCACAGGCAGTTTATAATAATCATACTTCTCATGAAGCTCGAGTTCCACTGCCTCCAAATTAGATCTCAGCACTTAAAAAAAAAAAAAAAAAAAAGAAGGTAAAAGGAGGAAAATCAATGCAAACCCCGTTCCTCCCTCTTGTCGTTCCTAGTGCCTCGTTCTGCCCGACCATGGGGCAGGTCTGGCTGTGGGGTAGGGGCTGCAGGGCTTCAGGCAGGGCTCCAGGACTCAGCAGGCTTTTGGAGGCCGCAGCTGCCCAGCACAGGCCCAGTTTGCCCAGTCCCAGCCCAGTGCCCCAGCAGGGCCACGCTGCAGACCACTGCTGCACTTGGAGAACTTGGGCAGCTCAATTGTCTTGTTAAATATAAACGGGCTGGTGATTTCTTAAAACTGGAAGAGTGTGGAAAGATATTAGGAAGAGGATAATACCAGTGGTATTTAAAAATTAAAATCAGCTGCAGCCAATCCCAGCAGCAGCAGCTTTGTCCTTTGGAGCCTGACTTTGACAGTCGCTCATGGATGCTATAAACACAGGGCTGTGCTCGCAGCCAGGCAATAAAGTGACTGGTGCATTTCTTTTTGCTTTATACACCACTGTATTGATTTTGTAGTTTATTTTTTCTTGGAGGAGAAACTAAGGTATTGCGATTTCATTTAGGTACTGCATTATAATTTCCCTGATGATTTTGTCAAATGTTCCTGGAGGAGAACACCTTCTCCCGGCGAGCAGGATTCAAAGACACCAAGCCGACTAATCCATACCTAATTGGATGAAATCGTTATGCACTTTCCCTCCTTTTGGAGGTTTTTTCAGAGTTCCCGGTTCCTTAGGGATCCTAAAAGCCACTGAAGAGGTTATTATAGTATGTCCTCAGGGATGTTTAATACCCTAGCCCTGTTCAGACATGCAAATAATCTAATTCAAAAGCCTCCTAATTAGCAAGCCAGCTACAGTTCTGGATAAGGGGAGAGAGAGGGGGAGAGAGAGAGATCTAAAAGGACGGTGCTTTTTCCTTTTATAGGCTGCTATTGTGCAAAAGGCAGCATAATGGATAAAAAGTAATTGTTCTGATTTTAATTGCGATCCACTATTTATAGTTTTGTTCTGTCATCTGAATAACGAGGGGATTTTGTTCCTGCAGCTCACGCTAAACACGCTGCAACTGCGTCTACACAGGATGCAGCAGGCGTCTGGCATCTCCTCTTGGAAGCACAATCTTGGCTGGCAGAGATGGTCCAAGTAAAGGATGTTAAGCTCATTAATGAATTAGCCATTTAATTGACATAATTAAGGATAATTATTTTCTTTAAATCTATTGCAAATTTTAGGACAATTAGACTAAACAACAGTGAAGCACATCACAGAGGGTCCTGTGCAATCCCAGTGAACGCTCTTGCCCCAAATGAAATGGTTTAAAAACTGGGGATGTGCGGGTGGAGTGAGCTGAGGGTGGCTCCTGGCTCACCCCGCTGGTCCTGGTGAGGACACAGGACAGCCTGCACACCCTGCCTCTGGCAGGGAGGTCACTGGTCCCTGAAAAGGGCTCCTCATCTGGGATGCACGGCCATGGGATGGTCCCCACCAGAGCCAACAGACCTTATTCTTGCTTCTGTGAGCTCTGCACCCAGGCTGGAGCTGCACTGCACTGTGCTGCCAAGTTCAGACAAAAATTAAATTTATAAAGACCTGCTCAGTCAGCTGGCGCAAAAGCACAGCAATACCTGGATTCATGAGGAGCAAAATGCAGCGGAAACCGAATGCAGGACAGAGGCCAAGGCTGTGTCTGAGCAGAGCAGAAGCATCACAAAGGCTGCCAGGTCCCAGGGGGCTGCGGGGCAGGTGCAGCACTCGGAGGGGGTAGGAGCAGGACCCCCGTCCCTGTGCCTTGCGCTGCTGCCGCAGGAGGACGAGGGGCTCCAGACGGGAGGTGTGCCTGGGGGAGCGTGGGAGAGCCCGTGTGCGAGGTGCTGAGCCCGGAGCAGCACGAGGGGGGAGGCTGGCCCTGGCTTTACGCTGCCCAGAGCCACCACCGGCTGCCCGAGCTGGTGGCGGTGCCCTGTGCATAGTGAGCAGCTGCTGCGCTCCTCCTGGCCAGCCTGGCCCCACCTCCCCACCTTTCCTTCTTGGCTCGCAGCCCCTGTGGCCCAAATCCCAGCGGCCTGTTTGCGGGCGGTGGCACTGAGGGCAGGAGCTGAGGCTGACGCAGGGCTTGCCAAGACCGTCTCCCCCAGTGATGCTCAGTCTGCTGCACGTGGCACCGCTCGACACTTCATTATCCTATTAGAGACCCACACAGCACCTGCTCAATTGGAGCCTCGTGTGCTAGCAATTAATATGTTATGCCCTGATTAATTAGCAGGGTTAATTATGATTGCTGTTGCTTAAACCTATGTAGAGAGAGACGACATCGTGTTGCTGTGACTCGCAGAGACGGGGATGCACCCCTGGGAATGGGGACCAGCGGGGGCGAGCAGCAGCCACCCCGGTGGGAGCCCTGGCCGGCTCCTGCTGCCCTGTGAGCCGGGCAGCCACGTCCCTGCCGGCCCAATCTGCGAGTCCTCGAGGGCGGCACATCCCCACTTCCCTCGGGATCCGGAGCCCAGGAGCTGATCCTGCAGGCGCTGAAGGGGCTGTGTGTTCCTGTGGATTTGCTCACGTTTTACCCCCTGTAACTTCAAAGCGAGTTCTTTACATATGTGAGAGCAATCACCAGACCGGTACCAGCCCTGATCCCGACAGATAGGCTGGGCTTTCCCTGTGCTCGGGAGGTTCTGGCCAGTTTGCCCAGGCAGGCATCGGTGCCCAGGCAGGGGCAGCACAGCCACAGGGCCAGAGGCTGCTCGGGAGGGATTCCTCGGCTTCACAGTCACAAAAGCTGGCTGAGAACCACGGGACAGGCTCCAATTTGGCACACAGCTGAGCATGTCCCATTTCCCATTAAGGCTTTGATTTGTCTGTGCATGAAATAGTGAGACTTGGGGTCTTTTTGGCAGTTGTGAGTGAGAGATGACCACCCTTCTCATTGACTTATCCCTTTGAAGCTATCATCACTCATTTCTCTTGGGAAGAGAATGTGAGGCACTGGTAAATAATATAGGGTTGTGTATTTCTTTATCTCCCATAGTGTGTTGTCTCCTACATGCTGTTCTGCTCTAACAACATCCATCAAGACAAATGCATACCTGAGAACAGCCTCCCTCAAACCTCAGAAATCTGTTTCTGAGGTCACCAACTATACAGAAAAGACAAAGAAGAAACAAGAAGGAAATTGCACAAACAATTAAACATTTTTTTTCCAGAGACAGAGAGGACTCCCCTTGTCTGCACGAGGCAAGCACCAAAATAAGAATGCCACATCTCAAACACAAGGCAATCTATTATTCTCAGAGCAGTAACATGATACATTATCAGCCACCTTATCCTAGCAAAATGTATCATTACCTGCACTTTCTGCACTTTCCAGATCAATCCACTTTAAAAATGTAGTAATATAGAAGGGTATTAGGTACTAGAAAACTCATTATGAAAATGGCGCACTCAAATTCTTTAAAGGTGATATTTCATAAAATATACTATGCCTAGCTCTTGGCTCAATCATTCTTTTTAATAGCTCCATAGCAGCCAGAAAATAAAGTATTCATGAAGATTGAAGAAGATGATCCCATGAACTTCAATTTAATTGGTGCAAATTAAAACGATCCATCTTTTCACGCTGCCCGTCTATCTCCAATCATCAGTGCACCGCACGTCCAGCACCCTGATTACAATTATCTTTTAATAGGAAAACTTGTCACTTTTTGTGTGATTTACATAAGCTTGCACAAACTTACTGGTATCATTTAGGGTTGGAATGTGTGATTTTTTTTTCCCATTCAAGTCCCCTGATATAGTTGGGGGAAGGGGGGACCAGAGGTGAGGTGAGCTCTTGGCAGGGGGCTCATTTACTGCACTTAAAGCCTGGACTCGTACAAGAATGCCAGAACGAAGCCTTCAATACATCTTCATCCAGCAGACCTCCCCCCAAAGAAGTGCTAATGCAGTCAGATTTCATGGTGTCTTTGCAATGACCATTGCAATTACAATACAAAAACCTAGATGACATTTTGACTTTTAATTAGGAGGGAAATGATGCTGGTCCCTGCTGATGGCTCTCTCTCTCCCTCCAACTGCTCCTAGCACTCCCATCCTGAGAAGGTACCCTGCAGGGTTTAATAAGCCATCAAATCATAGTGGTGTGGGACGTATTCTCAAGAGTTCAAATAAAATTACCATAAATGTATGTTTACTGTTCCTGGCCTAGTGTCTGGGATCTGGCTTAGGGCCCTGCAGCCAGCAGCAGCACAAAGCACCCACAGTATTAATTATTGTTACTATCATTATTACTATTTCCTTTGTGATGACCACAATCCAACGGCGAGGACGCTGCGGAATGATTCATTGCCTGAAGCCATTTATGTATAATACGTTTCAATTTTTCCCCTTATCTTTGAAAGGCAACCCTCCTTATCACAGATGGCTTCTATCCCGTAAGATGTTGGGAGATTTAGCTCTGTCTTCTGAGGCTGGGTTTTCCTATGCATGGAAATAATGAGCATTGTTTAGCTGCTATCCGTGTGTTCCCTGATAGCATCCACCTGGAAGGAGAGCACGGGAACCTGCAGAGCAGCCAGTGCCTTTCCCATGATCCCACGGACCCGCTAACACCTCCTCTGAAGCACATGGGGGGACAGTTTTTAATAAGCTCTAAATTCCAGCTTCCTTTGGTCCCCAGCCGGGAGCAGCGCAGCCGCCTGGTCGAGGCCCCCGTGGAGGTCATCAGCCTGCGAGTATTGAACTTTTTAGCATATCCACTGCAGAGCAATTTTTAGGACTCCTTTGCTGGTGGAGTTCAAATGAAACTCATGGCCGATCTCATTAAGCACTTGTCTCATTTTGGTGCATGAATATTAAACAGGAACATGTGTGAGCAGGACGCTGCAGAAAGAACATTTTTCCTCTCAACAGCGCCTGCCGCAGCTGCCGGCACGGCCGGACCGATTTCCCGGGGGCTCGGCCCTGCCTCCCGCAGTGCTCCAGAGCCGCTGCCCACGGGCAGATGTTCGCTGTGCCCCGAGCTGCTGGTGGAGGAGGAGGAGGGTGGACAGTGTGAGGGCTGCATCCTGGGATGAAGGGTATGAGAGTATGCTGTGGCAGAAGAACCCCCCACACCTTCCCTGCACCGGGTGATCCAGGAGGGTCAGCGAGGGATGACCACGGGGCAGTGGCAACGGGGGCAGCCCAGCTCCCCTTCCTCCCGCACCTCAGGTGTCCCTCCACTGCTGCCCAAGCAGCTCCCCAGAGCTCTCCCCATCAGTCTTGTCACAGGAAACGCCACCGGTCACCGCGACCCAAATAAACTCCAATCCACTTGATCTGTCAGGGAAACGTGCGGCGCTGACCTACCATAAATCCCGGGGCGGCGGGAGCAGCGCCCACACCCAGTCCCTCCTGGCTCCGGCCAGCCGCCCACCTGCCGCGCTGCCCGGTAAGCAGGTAATCATGAGCTGCCACAGAAAGGTGACCCATTACCATGATGGATTTGGTGTGAAAAACAAATGGACTGAGACCTGCGGATTGCTGTCCTTACTGCACCTTGGCCTTTTGTTCTGTCATATCAATATCCGCCGGGGGCTCATTACACGCGGCTCCCGTGCCCTGGCGGGAGCGCAGGGTCAGCGCCGCGCTCGTGGCCGTGGCCAGGCCCACCCAGGACACGCTGCCCGCTCTGCCAGCGGCCACTGCCCGGCACCCAGCTCGGCAGGATACTCAGGGCACTCGCTTTTTCCTATCCTGGTGAGGCTCAGCTCTCTCTGTGGCGAGGGGGCTCAGTCCCACCAGCGCCTGTCAAGCGGCTGCTGGGACTGAACCGTGCCCGGAACGCGGCACAGCCCAACCAGCCCAGCCCAACCAGCCCAGCCCTGCTCACTCGGCACCCCAGGAACTGCTGCAGCAGGGAGCGAGGGATCAGGGGACGTCTGCCAGCACCACGGCGAGGAGAAGGGAGAGCCAGCAGAACTGACCTTGAGGCTGCCTGAGACTGACCCTGAAGCAGCGAGATTCTCCATTCTGTTCACAGGCACTGTCATCTCTCACCTTGCAGCGAGCGCTCTCCTTGCCCATTTATCATCACAAATGTTTCTATTTAGGCTTATTTGTTTGTACAGTTAAGCCCTGTTACATTTACACCAAGAAGAAGGACAAATTGTGATTTTATCCAATGTTAGATCATATCACTCCTTGCTACAACTTTCACAGCATTAATAAGGATAAAGGGAGACTTTGGAGAAATTCAATAATACAGCACATGTGATAACAGCCCAGCCAAGTGCTCTGGGGAGGGAGTGAATTCCACAGCGGAGCCGTGGCTGTGGCTGCTCCTTTGTGCCCATATCGTCTCCCCAGGAAAGGATTTCTGCACTGGCTGAATGTGGCAAACACAATTCCAGCAATGAGGTCTTGCTCATTACGGAGCATTAGTCTGCCCACCGGAACCCTTCATTCCTTTGCTCTTACACGAAACACCAGCTGCCTGTAGAGTTCCCACCAGCACTCACCAGGTACAGATATGGGCTTTTTTCTGTTCTTAAGACAAAAGTGGTGGCAAAAACGTGCCAAAACAATGGCAAGTCAGAGAAAGCAGAGCACACAATGATGGAGAGCAGAACCCAGAAATCAGAAGCGCCAGGATGCACCAGAGTGCCCAGAAAGAGCCCAATGCCCAGAGTCCCAGGCATCCCCAGGAACTCCCAGCACTGTCAGGCAAAGCTCTGCAGCTGCGTGTGCCCTGACCCACTGTCACCTCAGTCCTGACATGGAAGGGACCAGGAAACACCTGTGCAGATGTGTCAGCTTGTTGTGGTGGGAGCATCTTTACCAGTACCTCGGTGCTTCTCAGCGTACATCTGCAGCTGCTCCCGGCCCAGGAGAGCTCGCTGCCCTCCCGTGCCAGCCTCAGGAGCAGCAGTGTCAGACACCCACACGCACATCAGCCCAAACTCCATCGAACGGGAAAGTCTCCCTGGGGATTGGCGCCTTTTCCCAGTGGGAACTCCAGCAGGTGCCAATCTGTGCCAAAAAGCTGCTGTGCTGGAACGAGTGTTTGCTCAGGCTGGTGTCAGTCAGGGCACCTGCCGGGGCTGTGCCACAGGCTTCCCCTGCTGCCCTCAGCAGAGTGCCTGACAGCAGTGCTGGGCGGGGGGCGGCACCCAGGGGTCCCCATTTGGAGGGTGGTCGCTCTGGGGTCCCCTCTGTGCCGCAGCACGCTGCCGGCTGCGCCTGCTGCCTTTGGCCTGGGAGCTGCTGCCTCAAACCAATCATCATTTATGTTATCCTTACAGCCGAGGGCACGCACCTTCAATCATTCTTCCTAGTTAGACACAATCATCAGCCAGATTTGTCTTGTTTAGCTGAAATGCATACACAGTAACTACACAGCCCTGCGGATCCTCCGTGGACGGTTTGCTAATCCTGCACGCCGAGCACTCTCCGGCTCTGCCTGGGCTTTAAAGGGCCAGTTTTGGCTCGAGGGCAGCTCTGCTCCACGCCAACTCGCTTTCTAAGAACACGGCTGCTGCTTGGGAGCAGATGTAGACATTTCCAGGAGCAGGGGAAGTGCCAGCCCTGGGCAGAGCTCAGCCTGAGCTGGCACAGCTCGCCCGGTGCTCGCTCCTGCCCGGGGCTCGGGGCTCTGCCTCAGCGCTGCCTGCTCCGGACGCCCCTTGGGGACAGCGGCTCCTGCTCACCCCGGCACTTGCTCCTTTAATCCATCTTCATCCTGCTCTGCTCCTCAGCCTTGCTCAGAGCCCACCCCGGCGGGGACTCTGGGCGGGGTACGGGAGTGCAGCCCCTGCTGTCACACCACGGCTCCTTTCGTACACACTTTTTTTTTTTTTTAATGATCAGCTGAAGATTTCTTTTTGCATCTGCCAAGGAACTATTTTCACAAATAAGTATGTAAATCCTCTGTAAATGTATGCTAATTACTTATTTTAATTACAATGTAAATAAGTAATTACTGAATAATTTTAAAGTATTTACATGGGGTTGTGTGATTTAAAAGCTAACTTGTTGGAAGTATAAAAACTATAAATTTTACAGTAATTATGCCACAATTTATACACTGTGGCCAAATACAATTTCCCTGTGCTTCGTAAGAGATAAATAAATACGTAATTCCCCAGTAGTTACTGCAGAATAACAAAACTATTGCATGGTGATTTTTTCTCTTTTATGTGAAAAATGCCCATACACCAAACCCATTTCAAGTTAAGATTTCTCACAATGATAATGAACATTCATCCATGTGATCCTGAGGAAGTTCAGAAGGAGAAGAAGAAGTGAGCATTTTGAAGGAGGTTGCTAAAAAAGGGTGGAAAGATAAAAGGAGGGGAAATGGCATAAGGGCCCCTGGTTCCACCAGACATTTCTGCCAGGTCGTGGGGGTCTGTGCCATGCCCAGGCATCCCCTGTGGGTTCAGGACTCCAGGGAACCCCCAGCCCTGGCCCCCAGCTGTTGTGGCTGCAGTTTCCTGCAAACGCTGAAGCAGGAGCAGAGCTCGACAGGAAATTGGCAATCAAAACGTAAGTTTATAAACAGTTAAATTATATTTCCTGTGGGGTATTTTTTTATTAATTTCATTGCAATAATACATTAAACACCAGCACTGTGAAAATTAGTGTTAATGAACATTAAATGTGTTGGACAATTTAAATGGTGTGTATATATCACCTCTCTTATTATTGGGATTGGCCCGGTGGTAATATCCTTTTATCGATCCTCTGCCTTTCTCCTTGCCTCCGTCCCTGTGGAAGTGGCCATGAAGGACACTGTAAGCACAGAGCTATCAGAGACATAATCTTTTAGCACTTTAATAACACTGCAAGCAGCCATCACCCACCAGCCCTTAATAACTGTCTCCGTCAGCTCTTTAGTATTTGCAGATTACAGAGTCCTTCTAAATCTTCCCTGAAAAGGCCGGGCGCGTTAGGAGCTACCTGGCGTGCTCCCGCACCTCCCTGGTCGGGCAGGCTCCCCGCGCACCGCCTCCTCCCAAAATAGCTCCTGCGCAGCCCATTTAGAGCCGGGAGGACACAGGGATCTATATATGGATTTTGTGCTGCGGCGTGCGGGCTGTGCCCGTGCCCGCGCCGGCGGCTCGGCTCCGGGAGCCGCACTTAATGAGGTTTGCTCGGGAGGGGGCTGCGGGCTTCCCGGTGGCAGCGGCGGGCGGGGGTGCGGCGTTCCCTGCTCCTTCGGCACCTCGTGTCCCCGCAGAGGAGCCCGGGGGGCGCTGGGGACCGCCCCTCTCACCCCACGGCTCCCGATGGGACCCCAACGCTTCCCAGAGAAGCTGCGCGTCTTGGATGTCACCTCAGCCCCCGAGTCTGGAGGCCTCCAAAAGCCAGCAAGCCCCGGGTCCCGCATCAGCACCCGCTACAGCCACGGCTGGGTGTGCACAGAACCTGGGGGGCTCTGGAGCAACAGTGGGATAGGCCTGGCACAGGGTGCCCGGAGCAGCTGCGACTGCCCCATCCCTGGCAGTGTCCAAGGCCAGGCTGGACATTGGGTCTGGGAGCAGCCTGGGCTGGCGGGAGGTGTCCCTGCCCATGGCAGGGGTGTGGGATGAGATGAGATTTATGGTCCTTCCAGTCCAAACCAGTCTGTGATCTGATGATTCAATGACTCGGTGTAAACATAGAGCCTCGCCCGGGGCTCTGAGGGCTTGGCCCCAGGGCTCTGTATCTGCTCAAAGATTTTCCTTCCAGCCAGCAGGCAGTGGGTGACCCTGGATCAGGCACATCCAGCACCGGGAGAGGAATTACGAATCTTATCAGTGATGGAACACCAGAGCTTCACAAATGCAGGTTAAACCACCTGCATGCTCTTGCTGCAGGGACATGCTAATATCCCCGCTGGGGAACCAAGATATTTTTATGCCTCTGCACTCATCTTACATCTGAGTTTCACTAATAACTAGATTTATGCAGTGGCACAGCTTTAAAAGAACAGGTTAAGGGGAAAATTGATCTGTATTCAGGAATGCCAAGTACCTGGATTAAGATGCTTTTCCCCATCCAGAACACTGAGCATTTCCAAAGCCTTGCACACTTTCCAGGCACGGGCCCCTCTGTTGCTTTACTGGTGGATTATATAGATATTCCAAAGGATTTTTAAAAAAATAATGATCAAATGGCTGCGAGATCTGTGGGATCTGGGGTGCCTCCATCCACCAACATCTCTCCACAGTTGGAATTAGTTTCACTGCAAAATGCTCTGGAATATGAGCAAAGACAGAGCCTGAAAGCAGCTCCCACTGAACTCTGTCAGGTTTTCAGAGAATCTGTGAAATGTCCTTTCAGAGGACTGGGTGAGACACTTTCAAGCCTTTCGTCTGGAGTATGAAGGAGCACAGTAGGTGCTTTGAGTAGGTTGTTATAAAAATTGCTGACATAACAGTGCATGTCTGCTCCCGGCCTGTCCGCAGATACGGAATTCCTAAAATTATCTCTCTGGCTCGGTGCATTATCTGCTTGTTCAGGGTTCTGTAAAGGCCTGAGGTGGGGGAAGCTCCAGCCAGCCCTGCCCAGGAATGGCTGCAGGGCTGGGGGTTGCAGCCATTGCCTGACAGCACAGGCAGCATTTTAATTGCATTTTTTTCTTAAATTTCTGTTTTGTAAAGAATTCAATTTGGTTTATTGTTTGCGATTCATACACAACATTGCAGAGTAAATTTAATACACGGTGGTTACACTTGAAAGTGGTCTAGTTAATAAAATGAGTAAAAATAAATAAGAAAATCAATTCTTTTGTTAATATTCTGTCTTTTTTACACATTTTATAATTCATAGCAGCTCTAAGAGCACAGCACGAGTGTAGTGGGCTCTGGTTTGGTAAAAGGCTGAAGATGCTGAGCAGACAAAAATATTCTTCGAAAGTGAGATTAGAGAGTCAGGACACTGTCTTGGGCAAAAAATGGATTTTTTTTATGGTATTAGCCTGTCTGTGGCTTTGCAGTTTGCATTTCTTCTGTCCACAGAGAGGAAAAAAATATTTTGTCAGAGTAATATAGTGAAAATTAAAAGTAAATAAGCCAAAAAATTTTGAACTTGGCTCGTGGAAATCTATCCTACACATGGTTAAGGTTCCCCCTCTAGAATTCATGCAATTAGAGAGGTAACTGTCCTCCTATGTCTGCAAACATGGAGATCCACAATAAGACAGAAGCTGGAGGAGGAAATCCCATTTTCTTTGTGACTTTTTAAACCACACAGCGTTAACAGCCACATGGAAAATCTTTCTCATTAACACCTAGGGCTCGGGGGAAATGTTGTCGACGAACGCCTTATTGCATATAACCCCAAACCCTTTAGGACCTTGAGACGCTCAGACGAACTGGAGTAATGACCTGGAAATAGTCCTCTGGGCCTGCTGCAATAATGATGTGGCTGGCTGTATTTTTTTAATATGAGGAAAGAGATTAAAGAAAATAACAGCCCTGCTTGACTCGTTCATTATTACTGAGGTGAAGTGACCACTAAGAAATGATGACAGAAACCTTGCTCACCAGTCACCAGGCCCAAATGGGGCTGGGGAGGTTTCTGACACAGCCTGCCTGAAGGCAGCATAATAAATTCAGACATTATCTGATATGGCTGTATCATAATGAAAAATAAATTTGCAAAACAGTCTGATATGAGTTAATCCATAAAGTATTTTATTACTTCATTTTCTTACATTGAATCCATCATGCGTTTTTCTGGCAGCACATTTTTAATTACTTTTAATTCAAATATATGCATCCCCTGTTCAGATTGGTTTTGACACTGGTTTAAAAAAAAAAAAAAAAAAGGAAAAGAAAGCAATTATTGTCTCTGTGCACTGCTGTCCTTCCCCCACAGACAGTGAGGTGCTCAGCATCCAGGGCTCGGCACGGGGCCTGCCACTAGCGAGGATCTGTCCCCAAGCCCCGGTGAGGGCTGGTGCCCACAGCTCCTTCCTCTTCACTCCCGTGCTGTGGTGAGGCTGCGACACCTCCTCATCCCCCGAACAGGCACCAGCGTGGCTCCTGTGGGCAGCGGGGCTGCTCCCTCCGGCAGCTGTGCCTGGCCCTGGCAGGGGCTCGGGGCCAGGCACAGCCACACTGGGCACATTCATTACTGCTGATGCAAAAATGACCATTAAGGAATGGTGACAGGGCCCTGCTCATTTGTGGCTGGGACAAAGCGCCGCTGCCCGGGGCTGCCTAATGAAATCTGAAACCATCATATTTATTTGTCATATGGGTGTAACACATTTGCTGAGCGGTCTAATAAATGTAATAATCCAAATATTCCTCCAGTTCTTTTAGAAGAAATACATTTATTGCCTGTGAAGCCTTCTAATAACATTTCTTAACCAGTTCCCTGCCTGTCGTGTCCCCTCACTGTGCTGGGAGAGGGTAGTGGCCACCCAATTCAAACATCTCCCACAGTCCCTTCCCACAACCAGAGGATTTCCTATGCCTGAGATGCCGGGACTGGCCATGCTGGTGGAAGTGGGAGGCAGATCCTGTGTTAGCAGAGTGTGAGCCAGCATTTCACACACCACCACGCCAAACAGAACTTTGATATGCTGAGCAAATACTGAATTCTATTGGTTTAATTTAATTAAAATTTATTAACCTTTTATTAAACATATACCCTTATTAAAGTTCTCATTCCTGTCTCCTAAAGCTGCCCAGCCATATTCTCATTTCCAAGCTCATTAAATATCACCCAAAGAGAACCTATTTCTTAAGCACTGATTGTTTATAAACTATAATATTAACCCAGGCATGTCCCAGAGACTTTGGAAAGAAGATAAAATGAAATCCAAACACGAGCCCTGGTGCTGCTTTTTGGAATGGAATCCAGAGAGGGACAGAGGCCCAGGCTCAGCTCTGCCGTGGCACAGGGACATGTGCTGGTGCAGCCGGGCTCTGGGACCCTGTCCAGAGCAGCAGCAGCCTCTGCAGAGCCCGGGGGCTCGGTGCCTGCATGGCCAAGGCATGTCCGGCTAGTCTGGTGATGCCCAGCCCGGTGCCACAGCTGCCTCCTGCCCTCGGATGTCGCTGTGCGGGGGTGGCGTGGCTCGGCAGTGGTCCTTGGCTCGGTCAGTACTCCCCGATGGACCCAGCTACTTTGACTCATTCTCCAGGAATTCATTCTCCAGGAGCGCCCTGTCCCCGCCGAGGTGCCTGTGGCCCCCGTGTCCGGTCAGAGCTGGGGTCACAGGCGGCCCCTGTGCTCTGCCACTGGAGCAGCTCAGTGCTGAGCCAGCCCCGCAGCGCAGGGCAGGAGCGGGGCCCGGGGCAGGAGAGGTGCCCAGGGCAGGAGAGGTGCCCAGGGTAGGAGAGGTGACCAGGGCAGGAGAGGTGCCCGGGACAGGAGCGGTGACCAGGACAGGAGCCGTGCCCAAGCCCCCGCAGCCCTGTCAGGCTGACCCCTCGGTGCGGGATGGGCGAGGCAGAGCCATTCCTGGGCAGAGCCATTCCTGGGCAGAGCCATTCCTGGGCAGAGCCAGGAGGAGCGCGGGGCTGCAGCGGGGGCAGCAGGTCAATGGCTGGAGCCCTCATGAATATGGAGCGGTGCGGAGCGGATAATTGATTTCAGGGAAGCGGCGGGGGCCGGGCGGGACAGAGGTCAGCGGGACAGAGGGATCTTTCCGGAAGGGAGAGCAGCTGCCCCTCTCACAGCAGGGAGAGGGGGCCGGGTGCCTGCAGAGACTGAGCTCTGTGTTCTGCTCGGCTCCCTCTCCTCCACCTTCACCCAGAACACCTCTAGCAGCGAGCACTTCTCCAAAAATTATGAGACTCCAGAAATTCAGGCAAAGTCTATGTGTTGGTTTGTTCCCTTTACAAAGCCAAGACTTTTATTTCAGCACCTGGGGGTGGCTTTGGAAATCCTGTCCTCTGTGTTCCTAGGGCTTTGTTCTGTGATATCATGTGCTGGTTAACACAAGTCCCAGTCACAGCATGCCCATTGCGAGGGTGCCTTGGGCCTTCCCCAGTGCCCATTCTCTTTTTGACTATTGGAATTCCCAGTTTTCCAGTGGTACAATGAACAGGCCTTAAAATCCACACCTGTCTCCTCCAAATTGCAAAACATGGGGAAGAGGTGTCCCTTCTGCAGGTGCTGGGGGAGCTGGTGCCACAGTCAGCCAACCGTGGAGCTTCTGCTGCCTCTCAGTGAGTAGCCACTGGTCAGAGTCCCCCTGTGGCCATGGTGCAGGTCTGGAATCTGCCCTGGGGATGCTGATGGCCTGGTGCACAGAGTGACCTTGCTTAGCACAGACGAATTCATGTGCAATAGCTGTGAGGAAAAGATATGTTAATTGTGCCACATAAAATCTGTGATTACTCTGGCTAATCTGTCAAAGCTGGGAAATATTGACTATTGTGGAAGGATATCATTTGCTGCTGCATCTGTGGAGCTGAGGAGAGCACCGAGTGCCCCTGACCATGAAAAGCATCTGCAAGGAGGGAGAGCAGAGCTACAGAGAGGGGCAGAGGCTGGGGGCTCTGGGGAAGGACTGCAGCACACCCAGCCGAGCAGAGGGCAGTTTTGGGACACATTGCCCAAAGAGCAGGACACGCTGAGCCCACGTGGCTGTGATGGTCACCCTGCAGTGGCCATGGACAGGTGCTCACTAGCCACAAGAAGGGCCAGAGAGGTCCAGAGGGCCGTGGGACACTGGAGTGCTGAGAACCCCAGTGCTGAGCTGCTCCAGAGTGCAGCCCGTGCTGGCACTGAGCGACCTCCCGTCTGCTGCAGCTGCAGCCTGGGGGAAGAGCTCAGGGTGTGTGAGGAGCACCTCACCCATTTGCTTTCAGGCTGGTCTGAATCTGACATCTCTTCCCAGATCCTACAAAAGCTGCTATATATTTTTGGCACCTTCATCCTATCCCAGCAGAATGACCCAAGCCTGCACAGGAGGTTTTTATTGATACAGACTGGGTATGTGTATATCACTTGTGGCGTCATCCTACCCCTGTTAATAAGATTAAAAGCCACTGCTTGCATGTGCCAAGCTTACCAAATCATTACCTGCTGTATATTAAGTGTTTAATTGCATAAAATGACATCATGTTTATCTCTGCAGCATTAGCATCTCGTCCGGGGTGTCACCGTGGTAAACACGCGTGATACCATCAGTCATTATGGGGACTTAAAATCAATTGCTCTCCCTGCACCCTCTTGTACAGAGAGGAGCACAATACATTAATGAACTTGAGCAAGAACCTAAGTGACAAGATGAAACAGCATAAATAATATCACTTAAAATGTGTTATCTATAACAATGAAGTGTCTCAAATAATAGAATTATGGATTCCAAAGAGGAAAGCAAGTTATTGAAATTCACACCATGGGAGCACCAGTGTATGCTCATCAACAAAATCACCTACAAATTAATCTGATTTAATGCTGGATGTAGGTTGTATAAGACACCAACATCAGTTATCAGCTTTATTTTATAAACATGTCCCATTTTACAATCTATTTGCCTGTGTAACTTGACTAAGCAAGAATTTAAGATGTGGGTCAAAAATTTTTCCCCTTGTCTTATGATAATTTCACTTAGGCCCCTGTAAACAGTTCCTTTGGCAACTTATTAGTCCCATTATTTCAGAATTTCCTTCAATGAACCATTTTTTAGCTATCAAAACATTCAGTTCCAGCTGACTTCAATGATATAGACTTCAGACCAACTGAATTTATGAGTTTAACAAGATTACATAGTCAAATAGCCATTCCTTACCAAGTTCATATTTCTAAATAAACTGTCAAGGTACAGCCCAGAACAAAGTCTATTAGAAGAGGACACGCAGAGTCCATTGACTTTAACTGTATTGATTTTGGATAATTATTTGGTCTCTACTGTCTTCTCACATTTTTACAAATTTTCTCTGGGAAGGCTTAAACTTTGCTGTTTACTTCTCAAAACGAGGGAGAAGGACATGGGCAGAAATCCTTTCATCTCCCCTTAATCATGGTGAAATCACGCCGTGCCCCGTGGCGCTGCGGAAGTTGCGGCTATCTCGGAGTGAGAGCATTCATAGCTGGAGGTGGATTATTTGCAAAATCAAAGCCGAGCCGGATGACATTCTGTCAGGATAAACAAACCGTTCAACCACGAGACCATGAGTACTGACCAGAAAGAAAAGGAGTATCTTGCACCTACCGCATCGGGCGCCTGCAGCCAGAGCAGAGACAGACAGACCAGGCGGCTCCCGGGCACAGCCGCGGCCGCTCTGGGGCCCCGTTCTCCTCCCTGGCAGGTGACACCCCGCTCCTTGCCCCCTGCCCTCGCAGGGCACCCACCCCCAAAAGCGCTTTTGCCCGTGGGCTCCGGGCTGGACAAGCACCGGGGGCATTTCCGTGCCCCCAGGAGCCGCTGCTCCCTCCCACNCCCCAGAGCCCCCCACCCACCCTACGCTGTCCCCACGGGGGCAGGGGGACAGGGACACCCTGGCACCCGCCTTGGGGATCTCCATCTGGCCCCGTGCTGTCGGTTCCTCGCCAAGCCCCCTCCCCAGGGACCCCCTGCCCCACAGGAGTCTGTCTGCGGGGACAGGGACCGGCGGGCAGCCCAAGCGGGGACCGCGGGGCGAGGGCGGGCTCTGGACGCTGAGGGATGCAGGCGATGGGCCCGAGGCATCGCAAGGCATCTGTCCAGCTGCAGGACGCCATCTCCTCTGTCCAGCTCTACAGGATATCATCTCTCTCTGTCCAGCTCTGCAGGACACCATTTCCTCTGTCCAGCTCTGCAGGACATCATTTCCTCTGTCCAGCTCTGCAGGACACCATCTCCCTCTGTCCAGCCCTGCAGGACACCATCTCCCAACTGTCCAGCCCTGCAGGACACCATTTCCCCTAGCCCGGCCGGGGTCTCCTCATCCCCGGCCGGGGTCTCCTCACGGCCGTGCCACTCTCACCATTGGGGGTCACTGTTCCAACAAAAGCTGCGGCTCCGCTGCTTTCTCCGATTATTAAAAACAATATTTCTGCTACAGCTGTTTCCTGGTTTGGCTGATATGTTAAGCTAGAATGAAAGGGTTTGTTGGGAATTTTTTTTCTCATTTACAGCAACTTCCTTAACTTCACTTTGAATTTCCTTTAAACTCTGATGAAATACAGTTCATCTGCCACCAAAACCTGAACCAAAATGATGTGAAAAAGAACCCACAAAAGGGTTTTTATGAGATCTCATTCTCCCTGCACAGGCAGCCCTGATCAGGGACTGTAGGCAAGAAAATAATTTCTTTTAAATGAGCGTCTGGTTCCCTTTATATTTTTTTCTTTCACTTCAGATTGCAAGGGAAAAAACCCAAGGTGTCAATCAGCTTTAAAACAGTTGAGCTGATCTTATTTCTTCTCCGTACTGTATTCAAGCCAAACATTCCCTGAATAGAAAAAGCATAGAAAACTCATAATAGCTAAATTGGTGCTTTTAAAGCCCAAATTTAACATGCTTCCTTGGGGACATTTTCCCAGCACAGAGGAAAACAAATATATGTGATTTAGTGTCTGTTATAGAGGTTAAAATCTGCACCTATTCTTTCTTACACCCATGAGAGGAAAGAGTGGATTTCGGGTGGGAGAGGAGGCAGGGAGAGAGAATTTCTCTGAAACGCAGGGCCAGGCACAGCCAGGTGATTCATTTCAGAAGTGACACCATTTTTGTGAGAAACAGGGAAGATCTACAGCATTTTCCTTTTGAACTCAATAGATAGTGGAAAGGAAGCTGTTCCTCTTTTCTTTGTATTTAATTTTTAACTCCAGGTGTTTGCTGGCTGCTGATGCAGCTCCAGGCAGGAATCTGAGCGCGAGGTGGATGCTCAGCTGGGAGGTGTGAGAGTGAGGGTGCAGGGCTGGCCCTGGGATGGCCTCGTGCTGCTCTGGGGAGGAGATTCCAACACTTTTAGTCCTCATTGACCTTGGCATTGGAAGACACAGACCTGGGTTGGAGCAAGCCCACAGGTTGTGCTCTCATAACATTTGCTATTTTGGTTGTACCTGGGCCAGACTCAGCAGCTGTTGCCTCCTCCTCCTCTGCCACCACCTCTTTTTCCTCTTCTTCCTCTTTCTTCTCCATCCCAGAGAGTGTCATCCCTTGTCTTGCACCTTCCCCTGACTTGGGTCAGCAGTCTGGGAGAGGGGGAGTTGTTGAAAGTCCATCAGTCAAGGGGGCTGGCTGTGTTTCTCCTGCAGCTGAGGAAGAGGTGGAGGGAGGAAGAACAGCAGAGGCAGCTTCTGTGGGCAGGGATAATGCCTGTGGGCGTTGTCTGCAGTCTAGGGTGGTTTGTCTCTTGGTCCCTCTCTGGCCATAGCTGTTGGATTCCTTGAGAGTGGGCAGAAGCAGCAGCAAAGGTACAGAAATGATTAGATCAGAGTGTCTGACTGCAGCCCCTGGGTTCCTTCTCTGTAATTAGGGAATAATATGTGAGCAAGGGGACTGCTGGTAGCTCTCTGGTTTTTAATCTGCTTGCTTTCATTTTTCATATATTAGTTCTTCCCTTTTAGTTCTGGTGGTGTTTTTCCTTTGTCCCTGTCATCTGTCCCTTCATTCGCCTCGAAGATTTGTCCTCAACTCAGTTTGGGAAACTTCCTTCTCATTTCACCTGCTAATATCTCCCCTCTCTCCCTCTAGGCAGTCTCTCCCGTACAGTGAATTGGAGAGGTACAAGAGCTGTTGTGAATTACTCCTTGCAGTCAACTCCTGCACTCCATATTTATTACTGGATTTATTTTATCTGCAGTGATGTCCTGCTGCAGTAAGCTGCGTGTCCGAGCTCCAGGGGCTCCTGGCATGGGGTCTGTGGGGGTCCCACAGGCACACCGAGCCCAGCCCAGCCTTAGCCAGGAGCCTGAGCCTGGCCTGACCCCAGCAGGATCTGCTTTGTACCACCTTGGTGGAGAAACTGCTGTGGAAGATTGTTTGTTTGCTTGTTTGTTTAATTTTTAAAAATGCAGTAGAGGTTAACATGCCTGGTTGTAGTGTCCTGGAGTTTTTCAAGGTCTGAATTGTGAGAACCTGCAACACTCCTGCTTGCAGCAGTCAGCTAATTCATTCTTGGGTTTACTCCTGCTCACAGAGAAGCTGAATCTGGCAGGAGAAAGAGTTTAAAATCACTGTTAGCAGTTGTGCAGAACCTAAAAGTTAAAGTGAGTGAGAGAAGAAGTGGTGGCTGCTTGATATTGGTACTATAGCATTTATTTGGGGCAATAAATTGTTTCCTCTCCCTCATCAGTTGTGTTACAGGATCTCTGCTGTGACCTGCCAAGCCAGTCTCTCCTCATTTGTGCCACTCCAGGCTGGGAAAGGAGCTGCCAGAGCAGGGCGGAGCAGCCAGAGCAGGGTTTGGGAGCAGCTGGAGCCATGGCTGGGGAAGGGGAGCGCCCAAGCAGCCTCTGCCCTCACTTCAATCAAAAGCATTAAATGCTTTTAATCCAGCCCTCACAGTGCCTGAGCTGTGTCTGCAGCTGTTCCAGGGGCATGTCCATGGGAGCCTTTCCAGGCACAAGGACCACAGTGCCAGGCAGTTTGCTGGATCAGCTGAGGAGGTTTTTGTGCTCACAAAAACATCACCAGATTGATTTCTGAACTGCATTCAGACCTGTGCATCCTGCCTACAAGGAGGCTATAGCTCGAGTGCTTCAAATTGTATTCCTTCCCTTCTAGCTTTGATTTGATTCCTTTTATCTTATCTTTGATTTGACTTTAAATATTATGAGATGATGGGGAAGGGGGCTCCTTGAGCAGCAGGCAGCTTAGAACTGAAACCAAGCACAAGTCACTTATTTGCAGCAGGTTTAAATAGCTGCTCCTGGCACTGCAGCATGAATAAACATTTAAATTCTTTACAAATATTAGTATAAATCTTCACAGTTTAAATTAGGACCCAAATCCTTCAAAGCTGGAAGAGAAGACAGGGCCCTCTAGTTAAATGGACTCATTGTTCAGTTAATCCCAGGACATATGTGGCTACTGGTGTTTTCTTGGTGCATCTCAGTCTAAGATGAATTTAGCCAATTAATCATCAGTTACAAAAAATGATTTTTGTTCATATTTTTTTCTGGATCAATAGATTTTATACAAGAATCTTTTTGCTCGTTAGTTGGAGGGCAGCTCCTGGAAACAAATTCTGCCTGTGATTCTACCTTAAATTCATCAGTAGATATTAAATAGGTCATTGGTGTAATAAGGGCCAAATTTGCTTCTCATAGATCACAGTGGCCAGTGCTCCTAGGGTCTAATTATCCCATATTTGGTCAATAAGCCATTAACATACAGCCATGGATGTTAATAACCATTTCATGAAAAAGTCTTGGTAATTTATGAGATCAACATTGGTTAGGAAAATTAATAAATATTTCATTCAGTAAGATTTATCCGAGGACATTTCGGTCTGAGGGAGGAAGAAGCACTGGGCTGTGAAAAGGGGGCCCAGGCTCAAATAAAGGAAGAAAGATGGGGTAAAGAAAGCCCAAAAGCCAAGCCCATGGTAGCTGGGTTTAACTTGGGCTAATAAAAATTTACTTCAAATCCTATAGCTAATAAATCCAAAGGGTGTATGAGGGAGTCCAGTAAAACCTGACTTAACATTATGTTAGTGCTATTAACAATATTTATATAGATGTCATTCCAGAGGAGGGTTAAAGCTGCTGAGTTATGGGCTGGGTGCAGGGAGTTGTGTCATGGAGCTGCATGTCTGTGGGCATTCAGGTACCATCACCTGCCCCTTTTGGGGCGACAAAAGTTGAAAATTACGTGGAAGACAAAGGTGGAAGGTTCAGAATTTCCACTCACTTCAGCCTTCTGTCTCCCAGACTGCCTTGAAGCTTAATCAGCTTCATGGGAGGATGTGATTTACCATGTTTGCCAATCTATTCTTCACCTGATGGTAAATCTATTGTATTTGATTGGGTATACAGCAGTTATAAACATGTGGCATTTTTTCAGCTGTGGTCTTTAGCAGCAATCATGTTTTGCACACTTCTCTAGTCAAAACCCTTCCCAATGGCTATAAACCTGCTGGAAGCCTGAATTTTACCTTGCAGTCACTTCCAAAATGTCAACTATTTTTAACTTCAGACTGCTCTTAAAAATCCAGTTGTAGCCTGTTAGGCTTAAAAGCCAGTTTGTGTCAGGAGCAGAGAGGAGTGACCTGGCAGGAGCTGCGTGCCAGCTCTGGTGATCCCAGGGCCCCTGGTGCTGTGCTGGGAGCTCACCTTGTGCTGGCACCAGTGCCAGGTCTTGGTTCAATACGGTATTTACACAGGTACTTAAAAGAAAATTAAAAAAAAACCAAACAAAAAACAAAAAAACAAAAAAACAAAACAACACCACCAGGTTTTTAATGCTTTGCCTAATTGTGCTCTTAATTACTTTTGCAGTGTGTTGAAGCCACCCCCTCACTTGGGTGGGATGTTCTCACCGCTGGGGATTTGCACACTCAAACAGTGATGTGTGCTCCTATCAATATATTTAACCTGATTATTTTTTCCCTGCAAAGTAACTGGCTCTGGACATTAAGCCCTGGGTTGTGATTGTAGAGCTGTGAAGAGCATTCCTGAGGGCACTTCTGGGGCTCCCTGCAGGAGCATCCCCAGCCCAGGGCAATGCACCAAGGTACCCAGATGTGGTGGGTCTGGGCTGGGGGCAGCCAGCCACCCAGTGGTCTGGGCTGGGGGCAGCACTTAAACTTGTTTGAAAGCAAATGAAATGAGATGTTTCCCTGGCCTCTGCTGGGAACTTCCTGCAAGGGGAACTCCTGGGGGGGATGCTGGTCCCTTGGCAGGCAGGTGAGCTCACCATACCTTTGTATTGCCAGCTCCTTGCTGCTTTTGACTGCCAGAGCCTCTCCTGGCTGGAGGAGCTGGCACTGGGGGATGCTGCAAACACTTGTAGGCCACTGACGCAATTGTTAATCTATGTTAAATGATTGCGCTATTCCATCCTGCTGCCTCTCTCTGATTAGACTTGTAAATGAAAAACCATAAAAGTCAAAAATGAGAAAATAGAGGACAGAATGAGAGAAGGCACTTATCCCCCCCGACGAGTGCCTGAGCACTGCACGCAACCCCAAAGCTGGGAGCTCTCTGCATGGACGTGGCTCTGGGTGGGGCTGCTCTGGGTGCTCCCCCTGTCCTGGGCAGGGACTGTCCGTGGCACCCTCTGCTCTCTGGCCATCATCTCTGGGTGACAGGGCCGAGGAGGGGAGGGAGAGCAGCCGCTGCTGTTTGCACAAGGTGTCTGCAGGGTCCCTCTGATCAAATACAGTCTGGCTTCAAGTCTTTACTTGCTGATTAAGCTCCACCACCAGGTTTTTCCATCCACTCCTTGGCCTTTATGCCCTTGGTGACACGATGTCTATTGCCCCTGCCAAGACTCTCTTCGATGCATTAGCTTAGCTAGGGGTAAACTCTGACATCAGGGAAAAAACCCCCACTGACAGTTAATGGAGCCCTGTAGGTCCCTGACCCCTGGGGATACACATGCAGCACCTGGCAAAAAGCGCATTCTAATGTCTTGGGGAAAAGGTCAGAGTGGCAAGAGAAAATAGGCTGTTCATATTTTGTGGAATATTTATCAGGGCTGCAGGCTCTGGAGCTGCACAAGGGGGTCAGGGTCCCTAACCAGGGTGAGGGTCTCTGGCAGGGGCTCAGCCAGGGCTCCCAGACACCGCAGCACAGAGGGCTGTGCAGCAAATTGCCAGCAGTCAGAGGGCTGCACATCATTTGCATAATCTGCGAGATCTAATTGTGTCTTTGGGCTTTTAATAAAATTGAATTGGTTTTATTTCAGTGGTTGGCTCATAATAAAGGATTCAGCATTCTCCAAAGCAGAATGGATGGTGTGTGCTGCTGCAGCCTCCCCTGTCTCCAGCTGAGACACCGGCACCCTGCGAGCCCTGAGCCCGTGTCCATGGGGTTGGTGGCTCTGGGGACACTGGGGAGGGGACTGGAGACATTGTCCAGCTGTCAGGGCAGGATGTGCTGCATGATGAGGTTGTTCCTTTGTCAGCCTAAAAACCACATTTTGTATTTATGCTTTTTAGGTTGTTTCCTCCAAGCTGAGTGGAGAGTAAAAAAAAAAGGGAGGAAAGTAGGTGAGCAAAAAGATGGAGAAATGGAAGAAGAAAGGAGGGTGTAAGCAAGGTGTTCTGGGGATAGAAGGAGCAACCACCCCTCAGCTTCCATTTGCTTGAAGTTTTACTGAGGCTCCTCAAGAGGCAAAGCACAGTTTGGATCTGAGGCACACCGGTGAGCCCCAGCAGCACCATGGGGAGCCATGTCCACACCTGCTAACTTCCCACCTCAGCCCCTCTCAGACTGAGCTCTCCCTGCTGGGACAGCAGCCTGGAAGTGCTGTACAAGCAGCTTGGCTGAAAAAAAATCAATAATCTTTTCAATAAAGCATTTTATCCCTTATATATATTGTCTCTCATAAAGATTTTACAGAGACAAAAAGTTCAGAAGTTGGTGTAAAAAATGTTGGGAAAAAGGTGAAGATACGTAAGTAAATTACAAACTTGAGGCTGTTTGCAGTACCTTGGGAAAGTGGGAGTTATATTGATGAGTTTTTATTGATTTACCATCATTCCCAGTGTGGACATTTTCTGGTCTATTATACCACAGTCGCAGCATATTCCCATCGCAGCACTAAAGAGGAAATATGGGCAGCCTGACCTTGGCAATATGGAGATAATGAAATACCCTTAATGATCCTTCCAAAAGATTTTACAAGCCAACTTCAGATTCTATCTGCTCTGTGCTATGCTAATTTTTAGGAAGCTCTGTAAGGAATACCAGAGGCTTACAGCTTGAATCCTAACTGTGGGGTTTGGGAGTTAAATGCAGCAGGAGCAGGTGAGCCTGGGAGACAAAGGCTGCCGAGAGTGCCTGGCATTTCCAGGAGGTCCTGGAGCCATTTGTGCCCTTGCAGAGGAGGGAGGTTTGTGGCACCCTGGGCCACAGAGGGACCGTCTGTGCCCCTGGTCCATGGCACAGCCCTGCAGCCCTGGAGGAGCAAGAGCAGCACCTGGAAGAGTTGTGGCACTTCAGGGTGACTTTGGGGACAGCTCAAGGAGATTTACCATACACATACCTGCCTGGAATTGTACCTAGCAGGGACATAAATAGTAGGTTTCAGTGCTCTGTTTTCCTCCTCTCCCCTCCCCGGCCCAGCTGGCAACACAATTACCAGCCCCAAAGTATTATTTTCTTAATAAAAATGTTATGTGTAAAGCAAAGCCACAAATGAGTCCCAAGCCCATGCAGATCTCAATCACTCCCTTCTTTTTTCCCCAGCGAGATTGCTAATGACCTTCATGCAAACCTTCACCAAATCTTTTTGAAAGGCAAATATTAATTTCCTAGCATGAAAAAAGGAAATAAAAAAGCCTATTTTTCATGGGAACCACGCAGAAAGAAAGATATATTTTCCTTCAAAATGCAGGGAGGATTTTTACATTTTGTCACTTGCTTTGCATAGACTTGGTACCACCATTTGTTCACCTCTGAATGTAATCTCTCCCCATAAAGCTTGGCTCTAAATTCCTCCACTCCCTGTTCAGCTCTGATAGCTCCTCAGCTCTGCCAGAGCAGTGCCAGTGCCGTGCTCCTGCAGCATGTTCCCAACTCTCTGGGAGGAGACTGGGAACAAGGCTTTAAATTTTAACAGCTGAACCATTCATTTTTAAAAAGGATGCACCAAAGCCATGTAACATTTTATAGCAAAATCTGCAAAAGTCATTTATAATACAAGAATCCTTTGTAGGGAGCTGCATGGTGGCACCTCATCCCTGGCATGTGTGTTTCCTGTGCCAGCAAGCACTGAAGATTCCATGTGAGAGGCAACACACCCGGGAGCAGAGCCAGCCTGGGACGTGGATCTTCTGCAATGGGAGCACAGAGAGAGCTGATCCAAAACGAGACACATGTCCTCAGTGTTTGTCAGCATCCTTTGGACACCGAGTGTTGATGTTTTAAGGGTTTGTGAGGTGCCAGACCAGGTTCCTGTGTGCTCAGGCCCAGGGTTTTGGCCCCGGAGATGGAGCTGATCCGACGTGTGGCAGGAAACACAAAGCCATCCCAGAGCACAAAGCTGCTCCTCACCGAGGAGAGCACCCAAACCAGCCCGTGCAAAGGAACATGTGCTTGATTCCACAGCCAGAGCAGGGAATCTTCACTTCGGTGGTATTTTTTAGCATTTACTTCATTAATCACTTAAAGGAGTGGTTGGAAGGGTATTTTCTGGAGGTCATTTGCTGGAGTCCATAAGCCTTGCAAACTCTCCTCAGACTGGTCTGTCTAAAATGAGTGAGAAGATTCTGTCAGAGCCAGTATGAGCCAAACCCCTGCGCTGTGAGCTCTGTGTGTGTCTGTTGGCTCCACTCTGCTCTGGCATTTGCTCACCCTCACGGTGCCTGGGGTGCTGGGCAGCAGGGAGGAGGGGAGCTGGGGTGCACAGCCAGGACCCAGCCACCACCTCCTCTGCTTTGGTGGGTCCTCAGCCCGTCACTACACAAAGTGAGCAGCAGTTTGTCTGCACATATTTGGGGGGAAACCAGTTAATATAACAACAGCACTAAATCAGGCACAGAACTTCAAGTACAATTCACAGCAAGAAGTTGTTAATACCTTTATTATGGGATAAAATGTATTCATGATATTAAAGACATCACATTTCTGCCCTGGTGTCACATTTTAGATGTAGCGTAGATAAATGATATATCACTGTAAGAGATCTACAAAAACCATTAGTAACCATGACATTTTGACGTCAGATTTTAAAAAATTCCTAAGTAATCTTTTTGATTTATGAAATGGTGTCCAGGTTCATCGAGACTGATCTCAGATTTATCACAGCCTGGTTAGAATTATTAATGATTTTCAATTTGTAAATCCAATGCCAGCATGTCCAAGTGCTCTCAGCAAAATCACAGAGAGCTGACAGGGAGATTTTGCTCAATCCATAGTTTTCAGATCTTGCAGGATTTTGCGGTTAACCCGCTGCGGGCCGGCGCGGGCGCTGCCGGCACAAAGCCATTGTTCTGCGCGGCACAAAGGAGCCGCGTCCCGGCCCCGCGCATGAATCACGGCCCGAGTGGCCATGAAACACACGGCGTCAACAGCAATGAGTGATCTGACTTTTACAGGCTCCTCCTGAAGACCCTTAAAGACTTAAATTATAATGAGAAGAAAAGCTGATCTAAGCCAAAACAGACAGGCTTGGGTAGTTCTCCCCTACCATTCATCACGGGAGCAGATGAAAGGGAGGCAGGGGCAAAGAAAAAAGCACCAGCAAGTCTCCATCCCTCAGCAGCCAGCGGGAATATCTCCGGAGAAGAAAGCACACCTCGGGTAAACAGACTCCAGAGCCCGAGCTGAATATTTATTCCATAATTTATGGGATAATTGTCCCACCAGTACAGGGAGGGGTTAGAGGGAGATTGGGATGCTGAAGTGTTCTCAGCAGTGGGCAGCCGGCTGTTCCCCTGGGCGGGGTGAGCGGGCTCTCTGCCACCCCACGCGCCCTTTCACAGTGGCAGGTGTCACCACAGGCACCATGGGTGTTACCCTCAGCCTCTCCGGGGCCAACACTGCCTTTGTTTTTTAAGATGGTTAAAGGAAAACCACCACGATTCATCCTTAGGCTGCAGACAGCCAAACTATTATTTGCTTTAAAAAATTCTCTGTCCCATTTCCCTGGATTTCCAAGAGTTTGGGCTTGCTCAGCTGGCACTGCTGCCCCTGGGAGTGGGCAGGACTGGCTGCCTTGCTGAGGGTTTGGTGTCAGAGGGACGGGCAGCGGGGCAGCCACGGGGGGCTCAGGTTTGTTAAACAGGCAAAGGGCATCGGACTGTGGGCATGGAGGGGACTGGGCTGGATCCTGCTCTGGAATCCACACCCAGGCAGGGCAGAACAGCCTTGCAGCTGGAAGCCTGTGGATCAGCAGGACCTACAGGTGCTGCTCAGTGTCTGTAGCTCCACACCGCATGGACAGCAGGAAGGCAACATTTCCAGAAGGATAAAATTCCAGTAATCCTCCAGTCCGGCACTGTCAAAGCTGCTCGTGCTTCCCAGAGCATTTGGGTGCCTGGAGAGAGTTGGTGTCTAGTTTTCTCTCAAGTACTCCCCCTTAATTGGGCAGGTAAAACTCTATAATTAGGGACCTTAGCTGGGGAATTTTTCTAATCCATCATATCTGCTCCATTATTCAACTCTATCAAATCCACGCATGCAGGGAGAAGCAGGGCATTCCTCACAGCACTGTCAATATTAACGTCTTTCCCATTACAGAGCATTATAATGGCAACCTGATGAGGAACTGTGACATGCTGCCTGAAACTCCTAACTTTTGATTAAAGCCTCCTTCAAGATGCTCCCCTTTAATTTATGGCACAGGGCTGGCCAGGCACGGGTGAGGAAATGTTGGGAGGGGGTGGCATTGTGGCTGCCCTTGCAGCTACCCAGAACAGCTCAGCTGCCTGTGATGTGGTTCCAGGGGAACTCCAGCTATATCCCCACACCTCCCACACTGAATCACAGAATCACAGAACCAGAAAGGTTGGAAAAAACCTCCAAGATCATCGAGCCCAGTCTTGCCTGATCACCCACGTGGCTACAGCCTCCTCTCAGGGAGCTGCAGAGGGACAATGGCACAGAGCAGGAGGGTTCCCTGGGGCAGCACTGCAAGGGGCCCCGTGAAGGTCTGCGGGCAGAGTCCCCATCAGTTCAGTAGCCAGCGCTGAGCTGGAACCTCCAGGGCACAGGGACAGAGGTGCAGCTCCTCTGGGACCCCTGGCAGCGCTGCAGATCCAGCCCCACCCTGGCTCTGCTGCCTGGGCTGTCTGCAGCTGGCAGAGGAAGGATGTGAGCTGCCGATACCGCGCTTGCAAAAAGGGGGTTATTAAAATATTCTTCTGACAGGTTCATTTTCTGAATTCCTCTGGATTATTTCCAGCATTCCAGTTCCATCAGAAAAAACTCTTTTCAGAGGATGGGGAGAGGCTGTGAGGCATTTCTTCCCTTTTCTTCTCATTTAGATGGTGGAAGTTAATCCTTTGAAAGTCTGAAACAAGCAGAGCTAACTGCGATGGAGTGCGTCACTTGACAGTTCAAGAGAAGTGCTGGCACAGAGCAATTCCTGAGAACCTGCAGCCCTGCAGGTGAGCCTGCCAGCACAGGAGCACTCATGGCTGGAGCTGCACTTGGGGTGTGCCAGGGTGTGGCAAGGGGTCCCCTCCTGCTGCAGGACACTCACTTCAGCAAGGTGGGTGTCACCCTCTCATGGACCCAAGTCTCTCCAAAGCGCCTGGAATGACAGCCTGAGAGCTCAGGAATGCTGGTCACTTCTTAAAATTATGCTTTTTCATCAAACTCCTCAAAAAAGCCCTGCTCTGGATAATTGCTACCACCTCAGCTGCCGATGTGTCTCTGTGAGACACATCTCTGCAGAGGAATCTGCACAGTCACCAGAAAACAGGGAGAGATCACTGGGATCATGTTGGGACTGATGAGGGACACACGGCCAAACACAGCCTCCCCATGGGGGAAGGGACCCACGGGAGCCCAAAGCAGCAGCAGCCCTGAGCCCCAGAGGCTGGGGCAGGGGGAAGGTGCTGGTGGGACACGGTGTGGGGCAGCCTGCCCCTCGGCAGCCCTGCTAAGCAGACGGCACCGCTGCCTGTCCAGAACAAACGCCATTCCGATGGAGAGCTAACATGACAAGAGGCACACACAGTAATAACCCAGTGAGGAGACATGGCTCTCAAGACGTCTACAGACTCCAGATTAAATGAAATTTTGACAGAGAAAAATATGTATTGGCAACATCTCTTGATCCACAATTCAAAGACAAAATTGAAACCATATTTCCGTAAGAATCAGACACTGGAAAGAAGTTCTTAATAAACAAAAAGAGACAGGTCCTGTAATTCACTCCCTTTTTCCTCTTTTCCATTTGTTGGCCAGGAACGATTAAGAGTCAAGGAAAGAGGGCTTTTAACCGAAAATTTGTACTTGAACCTGATAAAACAACTTGGAAAGAAGTTTCCCAGCTGCAAGCCTGAATATTTATGTCTGAAGATGCAAGAAACATTCCAAAACATTAAATAATTTGCAAAACCAAAGCTGCTGGGTTTGGGTTGAAATCCTCTGGTCTGCAGCCTCCTCTCCAACTCGCTTTTAAAAACACCAAAGAAGAATCCAGAGGTGGAGAGGACTGAGGGGGACAGCTCTCCTTGTTTGGTCAGGGCTCCATTGAACGTTCCCTCCTGGAAGAGGTCAGTGTGTCAGTGACTGCTGGAGCCCAGTTGCCATGGTCTGTAACCCAGCCAGTCAAAGGCACCTGCACAGGGCTGACTCAGGTATGGGCTGTGTGAGATTTCTCTTCAGTCAAGAGCCACTGTCCTAAGCTCAGAATTTTTTTCCCCCTGGATTTTCTGCTCTATTTATTCCCAGGGCATAGAGCTTTGGCACTGGATTTTTTTGTCCATTTGAAAATTCTCACCCTATCTCCTAAGTGAAAACTGAAGGAAAACAACGTAAGTTAAAAAAATTGTGGAAATCTTTAGGATCCCCCCCTCCCCACAGAAGACAACCTGGAGGTGCATTGGCACATGGACTCAGCTTCTGCAAAGGTCCATTGCCAGACCCAGAGGAGCAGAGCAGCACCCTGGGGTGTGGCCCTCAGCCCCAGTGAGAAGCCCGAGCCCCCTGGACCCCTCCAGCCCAGCTGGTACAGGACCAGGAGGAACAGGGGACCTGCACTGGTGCCACACAGAGGGGCAGCACTGGCCCTCCTGCACAGCAGAGTGACATGAATTAGCGTGTGACAGTGACAGAAAATGGAAAAGAATGGCCCTGCAAATGCAGTTACAAGAGAAAAGCAAATTGATTTAGTGGACATATGAGTATTTTTGAGAGAGAAAGCAAGAGAGCTGCCTGACATATTCCAAGATACTCCACGATTGCCTCTCTTAAGGAGATGTCATTCAGATTTCCCTGAACTAGCCTTTAAATTACAGTTCTATAAATAGATCGGGCACTGGCAGTATTTACAGTGTGAGCATCAGGTGAAAAACTACAGCGGCTGCCGCAGCTGCTCCTCTCACCTTGCGCCTGCCCCGCTGGAGGTTAACTCTGATTTCCATGTTAATGCCGCCTCGATCCCAATGGCTGCCATTTGTCAAATTAACATTCATTTCAACAACCCAAAAGTGAGAGCTTTTAAACATTAATTCACAACTATGAGCTCTTCTCAGCACATTATTATGTTACTGTGATGAAACAAACTGCCTATGGAAAGATATAGATCCTGCTGGAAGTGTTGGCGCTGCAGATGGGAGAGGAGGCCCATTATGGGAGGTGGGCGAGGGCAGCAGTGCCCGTGCCCCGCTGCTGCTGGAGGTGGGCACAGATGGAGCCAGGAGCCCTCAGAGCTGCTGCCCACGGCATCTGCTCAAGCACGGCGTTCCCAGGCCACCGTGGGCAGCTCAGGGCTGTGTATCCCAGCCGGGTCTCTGTGGGTGTGGGGCTTTGGGGTCCCCACCCCGGCTGGGAATACCAGTGTGCCCTCTCTTCCTGCATGGCATTCCCGGGAAGAAGTTTGCCAGGAACCCGCTCCTGCTGCTAAGCCAGCGCGAGCATTTCCGAGGCAAGAGATTATCATCTGAAAGATTTAAATCGGTGCTATTTTGAGTCTGCAATTATTCCAGCTCTCACCATGACTGATCAATGTGCTGTCTCTGATTAACAAGACAAATTAGGAGAAGGCCCTCGCTGCCGCTACCGGAGGCTGCGGACAAAGGCAGGATGCGGCCCGTGGGACATCCCTGAGCATCCTCCCTCCTTCCAGGGCAGCGGAGCCCCAGGCGTCACCACTTCCAGAAAGCCGCCGTGTCCCAGGGCCCGAAGGCACGGGCGATCACTCAGCCTGTGCCCCGGGCTCGGAGCAGCCGGCGGGGTCGGTGGGAAATGCCAGACCCGGGGGGAACCCTCCGCCCCCCGGCTGTGAGCACCAGGAGCCCCTGCAGCCCGTGCGGAGCCCGCAGGTGACGCTCGGCACAGCCCCGTTCCCTCCCGCACCGGGCACCATCAGTGCGCTCCCCAGGGACAGCCTCCCCTGCCGCCGGCACACCCCGCAGCCCTCCCGGCGCCTCATCCCTCCTATCCTGTTTTCCAGAATCTGGTTGGAGTTTGAATGGCATTCAGGGATGAGCTGAACCGATGTGTCCCTTTCTCAGCGTCCATCTCTGGCAATATGAGTGCCAACGGTGCTGCAGGACGGGATTTCCTCTCACTTCTCAGAATGAGAAGGACTAGAAGGGTCCCCTGTGCCCGAGGCTGTGGGTGCTGGGCACCGCGGGAGCAGCGGGCAGGAGTCCAGAGCTGCTGCAGGCAAGGCCCCAGTGCCAGGGCTCTGCGCCGCGTGGCACTGGGCTGGGAGCGCCATCCCACATCTGGTCTCCTGATTTTCCTGAGGGTCTATCTCCTCAAATAAGCACAGACAGATACCTACAACTCAACTACATCTGGAATAATCCCTAGCTCCTAAACAAATCCAGAGCTGTAATTCAATCAAGATGTTCTGCTGACACTATAAACCGGGAGAGCGGCGTGGAGCAGCGAGTGTAAATGCCAGCAGAACCCGAGACTGAATTACAGCTGCGCTGTTGCACCAGACACGTCGTGCTCAGACACAGGGGAACAGAGTCCTCTTTGTTAAACTAATTATTTTAATACATAGAAGGAGAGGACAGAAAGAACCTGTTAAATATTTACCATTTCAGGCCTTTTCTTGCCAGATATTTTCTCACTGTTGATATAAGCTGCTCTGTGCCGCAGTTAAACCTGCCCATAAAAATGGAAAGGTTCGAAGTGTGCATGACATATTTCAGGGGGACAGGGTGACTCCAGGGGCTGGTTATGAAGCCCAGAGCCTTTCACCTCTGTAGCGCTGGTTTGAATCCAAACACCATTTCCATCTGCAGGTGGTTTAGCTTTCCCTGTGCATCCCTGTGACGAGCTGGGCTGTTCTCTGTCCTCATGACCAAGTGCTTTTGTGGGGAAAAGGTCCTCCCCAGTGGCGCAGTGCCTGGTTGCCCCATTGGAGGAGTCAGGAGGGCAGGGGAAGGGACTTGAGCTCTCTCTTCCACTTTTGGGAGCCCCAGGACAAGCACAGCCACACTGCTGCATCCTGCAGGGACAGGAGGGTTCAAAGTACCCTGAGAACCAGCAAGTCCTCCTGACACTGGAGTGGCCATCCCGGGAACAGGCTGTGGCAGAGTGGCAGCTCCAATGTTTTGGAAAGCCCACTGCGATGGAAATAGCTCTGTGGGAAGGGCATGTGGCGAGGGCACTGCTGGCCGGAGGGAGGCACAGCACCCATACAGGCAGGGCGGGAAGAGGGATGCGTCCAGCCAGCCCAGCACTGGCGGCACACGGCATCTACCCCTCGGGCGGAGGCTGCAGCCCCGAGGCTCCAGCAGGTGGGAATTACAGGAAAAGCTGCAGGAAAGCTGTGGCAATGCCTGCAAGCACCCGAGAGCTGAGACCCCGAGCTGGGCGCAGGTCCCTCGACACCGTGTCTGCAGCTCAGCTGCCCTGGAGCCCGTGCCCGCCCGGGCACCCGGAGCGTGTCCCGCCGGCAACAGCGGCACTGCAGCCTCGCGGTGACACATCCTGGTGGCTGACCCCTTACAGAGAGACCAATGGAAAGCATCTGCCTCCGATGCTACTGCTGGTTCCGGCTGTCTGTCTGTCTGTCGGCCGATAAAACGAGCCCTCTGTCCCAGCCCGGGCAAGGAGAAGGCTCCGTCCTCACCCCAACGGGGCGGGAGCTCAGCTGCCCCTGCCTAGGGCAGGACTCCTCGGAGGAGCTCAAATTCTGCAGATCTCAGCAAAAACTGTGGGAAGAACTCAAATATGCAGCAAGCACTGATTTTCCATGTGGATGCATTGCCATTAGCCTTACCCATTAATTAGAATAATAGTAATTGTTATGATAATGATGATTATAGAGACTACTTCATATTTACTGAGGTTGGAAACATCTAAACCTAACCCTTGCACAAGCCACGTGCTTTTATCAAAGCCATTAACGTCTGAGATAACATTTTTAAATGCCAAATTTTCTATAAAAACGTATATTTATATCCAGAAAATTAAATTTCAGCTTAAGGTTCTTATTATAAATAAAAGAAAATAAGTCAATAAAACAATAAATATTTAACTGAATGAAGCAGAAATTATATCCAATTATATTTTCTTTAAAACTCTATTTATCTGCCAATATTTTCTTTAAATGCTCGTGTTACTTTTTCACTTACTAACAATAAATGCCTGGATGCATTTCAAAGTGGTGCCTTTTCTATTATTTCATTTCCTGGAGTCCTCGGCTTGAAAGGACATTAATAGCACACTATAAATAAAAANGATTTACAGCTGAGGATTTCTATGGAAACAAACCGGAGAGGGGAGTTTGCATCAGGGTGGGGGTGGGGAATGGAAACAAAGAGCTGAAAATGGGAACCAAACTTCAGCTGCCACATGGCAGCCCCGGGTCCTCCTGCCTGCACCCGGCTCCGCGTCTGGGGTCATTGGGGTGGGGGGCACTGGGGTGCCCCAGCTCTGGGTACACCCTGGGGCTGCCACCCGGGTCCTGGCGCTGCTCTGGCATGGGAACACGGTGGCACAGGGACAGTTGAGGCTGCCAGACCCCTGCCCACGGTAAGAGTTGCAGGAAAGTTGTAGGGATGGTCCCACGTACCAGGGCACTGGGATGCCACAGGACACTGGGAGGCCCCGAGCTTGGGGTGCCTCCTTCGCCCCAGCTGCCTCTGTCCTGTGCTCACCCACCCTCAGAGCATCTGAGCATCAGCTCAGTGGAGGGGAATGGCTCAGTTGCCAGCGGATTTCCAAGTGAGAGGAACCAAAATGACTTGCATAACATAGGAAACAATTCAACAATCAAAAAATCTTTCACTACTTAATAGGATTTTATAAATTGAATTATCTCTGTAAGCACTGACAGTCCGAGCCGATCAATCAATTAAGGGATGCCAGGCTTGAGCCTGCAGACCCGCTGGGTGGGAGGGTGCTGCTGGCAGGGCACCTGGCTCCTTTCACAACCCCCCAGGCCCCCAGAGGCAGGGCTGTGCCAGGGCCTCCCCTCACCATGGCAGTTATCCCGTGGGAGAGCCCTGTGTTCCCAGCCTCACATTCAGGGCCACATCTGGGACATGGGCCCAGTCCAGCTCCATGTTTGTGGAGCCAGAGGGCCCCAGGGACAGGCAGAGTCCTGGGTGTCCTCTCTGTCACGGGCGTTTTGGTGAGCCCTGTTGAGGCTCCTGCAATCTGCCTCTCCCACTGAGTGCGCAGTGACGCCGAGGGTGCAGCTGGTTATTGATGACGTGTAGGACCAGGTGTTCACAGACTAAAGGTTAGTTTATTGATCCTCTGGGAGACCTCATGAAAAACAAATTCAGGTAAACAACATATTTTTCTTGACTGCTTTCAAGATTTAAGGCAGGGATCCTGTTCTTGGAGTCTCTTTGACGCATTTCCATTGCACTCTGTCATTACATTCTTCAAAAAAGAGAGATTGCTTCTCATGCCACGTTCTGGGAGAGAGAAACCTAATTGAATCTGCTGCCCATGTGGCTGGACAGCATCTCCTTCCCAGTTATGGATGGGCTGGAGAGTCTCTGAAACACATGGGCAGGCCTATTGGAAAGGCATTTTTCCGCTGGGTGCCTGTATTTCCATGCTCTGTCCCTTCCTGTACCTGCTCTCCTGGCGCCCGCCAGCTCAGTGCTGATGTGCCCAGCCTTCCTGTCCCACAGACATTCCCTCTGTGCCCAAAGCAGGTTTTGTTGTGGCTCTTTGACCATCCAAGGTGGGGGAAGATGGGTTTCCAAGTGAAGCCTCTCATGTGCCCCCTCCAGGGAGGAGCTGAGGTCACTGGAGGTTCTCGGGGGTGGCACAGACACTTCCCAGCCCCTGCATCCCACAGCGCCCAGTAGCATCTCTCACTCCTCCCAACACTGCCCTAGACTTGGCAGGACAAAGCTCCCAGTCTGGAGCCCACCACAGAGCCCATTGAGAGGAGCCAGCTCCCGGTGGCTGCCCTGGGATCAGTGGGGACCAGTGGGGGCCAGTTTGAGGTGGAATCACACAGGGAGTGCCGGACACTGTACATTGTTTCATGCAACCTCTGAGCAGGGTGCTCAGGAGAGAAAAATCCCTGTGCCCCATTTATGACCACTGGAACTTGATTAAGCACTGAACTTTAATTGACTGGCTTGGAGTAATATGTCCTGACGATTTGCTTTGCCCAATGAAGAGGTGAATAGTTAATTCACATTAAGTGTCAGGTGTGAGGGCCACCGTCACACAAACCCCACCATCGGTCAGACGAGGCACAGGCCCTGGCGCTGCCTGGACCCCTCCCCAGCCCCCCTGCTCTGACGTGTCCTGGACCCCTCACCATAACCCTGGACCCAACTGGAGCTACTGGAAGCAGCGAAGCTGGAGTGCTCAGCCACCTACAACAGGGCACCGCCTCTGTCCCCAGGGTGCTGGGGACCCCTGGGGACCCCGGTGCCCCTCCAGCCGTTGCCCAGCAGTGGGCACAGTGATGGAGCAGAGATTTTCCTGCCAGTCCCGTGTGACACCTCACCCCTGGCCTTTCCCTGCAGTGACTGGGGAAGCATTCCAAACATCAGCTCCCCACCCCCTTCCATTACTTCTCCCCCAAAGATTCAAGGTTCTGAGGTGAATCTCCTCAGCCCAGCACGTGCTGCAGAGCCAGGAGCAGCGGCCAGTGAGGGGGAAGAGTGCAGTGCAGGAAAATACTTCCCATCCAGAATGGGCTGGAGCAGGAGGGCGAGGCCCCAGCACACGTGCCCTGCCTGTGCTCCAGCATGCCTCTCCTGCTCCTTAAATTGATTGGCACTTTCTATTTGAGGAAAAATGAGTTCTTAAAATTGAAATACTGGTTATTGTTATGGTAATACAGGGAACTGTGGCAGCAGAGATTTTAAGATAAAAAAAAGGTTAGTTTGAATCAAGCAGCTGAGAGGTGAGTCTGTATAAAGTACTCAGACTAATGAGTTCCGAGGGATCCACGTATCGGGTCTGGACCCCTTAATGCTGCTGATTCAAGTGGTGGGTGCAGGTAATCACCAAGATAACCCGAGGCCTCTGGGATCATTACTGCTTTATCACATTTTGTATAAAATATTTTTGGCCTCATTTAGGATGTCAGCCTCTATCAAACGTTTCCTGGCGTTAAGAGCACGGCGCAGCCCCGTGGCTCCAGCGTACCTGGAGCCCTCGCCGTCCTCTCCTGGCCCAGCACACCTGGAACCTTCACTGTCCTCTCCCAGGCTGTACCTGGAACCCTCATGTCCCACCAGGAGAGGCACTCAGGGCACCCTGGACTCTCTGAGGGGGCTGTGGCACTGAAGAGGAGATTTGTGAACAATGTAAGAACAAAAGTATTGAGCCATATTAGCAGGACATAGTGACTGATTCCCAACATCTGTTATTGCTTTCTCTCATCTGTACCTGAAATTAGCAATCTAGAGCCCATACCTTTATTTGGAAAATAATAGTACAGAATTATAGAAGTTTAATATGCTCTCAGTAAAATGAAAAATGAGCGTTTATGATATTGTCTAACACTTTCAAATGTGTTTATTAATTCATGTTTTAAATCATAAGTTTCATTCTGCAGGAGAGTCATACACAGCAATAAGCAAGTTTTAAAATATTAATGAATAAACAATATTTCTCTATTGAAATATAACATGCTTCTTTGAACAATGTACCAATGGTAATAAATCACAACCAGCAGAAAATTGCATTTCATATTTAATACAACTTGAACTCTGCCTTTTTATAAATGATATCTTTTTTGTTTAATTGGCGTCAGTTCAGATCTAGCAGATTGCTAATAAAATTCTGGATTTCCATACTTAATGATGCGTGCTCTTTATGCTGAATTTTACCACAAAAAAATGCAACCTTTTATTATACAAATAGCAGGCGTTAATAGGTGATCTCCCACCATGGGCAATGGCCCCGTCTGCTCTCCCAAAGCCTCACCCGGGCTCCCCCGCAGGCAGGGGTGGCCGCCTGCCACATCCCGCTGCTCCGAGGTGCCATTCCCAGAGAGCTGAGCGTGTGGGGCAGTGGGAGGAGGAGGAGGAGGAGGAGGGTCCCTTCCCCTCCGGGGGTCACTGGCCTGGGGATGTGCTCCTTGGGGATGCCTCTGGGTCCTCACCCAGCCCAGGAACAGGGCCTCACATAGGGGCTCCAGCGCACACGTCAGCACCCGCGTTAGCACCGCAGAGAGGAATGAAAGTAATTGGGTTTAATTAGCCTGTGTAAACACGATCCTTAAATTTGTTTCCACATGAGGGTTTTGGCAGTCTCCAATAAATTAATCCTTTTTATTATATCAATGACAGGAAGATGATCAAATAGGCTTTGATATAGATTTTGGGATTTAGCACCTAGTAGCGCTCTGACATGCTTGAACTTCTACCTCCTGCTGCTGCTGCTGGAGGCAAGAATGAGGCTACAAACAGCGTCTGCTTCCGAGTTGTTCCCAGGCGGAATGGGGGGCTTGGAGACACACGGATGGGGACGCCAGGGAAACTTTGAAGAAAAGTTTGTCTTCAGGATTTGTTGGGTAAGTTGAGTTTCCAGAGGGTAGGGTCACATGAGGAGAGATGTGGGAGTAGGGGGGCACGGTGATGAGGCGCAGCAATTAGTGCATCATGTCAGCACATCCACAGCCGGAGGCTGAGCTCAACTGTGAGCACAGCCCTGGCTCCCCTCTGCGCTGGTGCACACGGAGCTTTGCCCAGACTCCGGTGCAAACAGTTCCTCCCACCGTGCTGAGCCCAGGGGAAATGGGCTCTGCTGGTGCTGCAGGACACCTGGCACAGCTGGCACCTGTGCTCTTGCATGGCAGGGATGATTTCCCAGGTACTGCTGGGACACAGCCCAGACCTGTGGCTTGGCTGTCAGCAAGGATCATAATGCCAGCTCCATCCTTCCACTGTCCCAGCTGCAGAAAGGAGCCAGAGGCTCTGTAATTCAGGGGAAACAAATTCAGTGGCAGACAGGTGGCCCGGGGTGCCACAGGAGGTGAGGGGCCCCATCTCCCACCTGCGAAAGCAGGAGACCGGTTCAGCTCCTGTGCCATCCCAGGTATCCCCCATCATCCCTGGGCATGACAGCCCAGGAGCTGATGCACGTAAAACCTTCTCCAGCTCCTGCAACCAAGGAAAGGATCACTGGATGGGAATTCTAATCATATATTATATTACCATGTCATATTAGACTAATAAAATCCTAATATGATACAGGAATGGGGAGCATATCATAACTCCTCTGTGGCTAATACAATGCAGGCAATAAATCACTCTAGGGCTTATCCTTAACAATTGTATCAGAGCTCTCTGTGTCACACTGATAACTCAGTCCCTCTGATCTAATGGTTCACTTTTCTTCACAGTCCATATGGCAGTGACATTAAAGCTAATGAAATAAAATAAAATTTGCCAATCTTTGAAGAATTCCATTCTTTAAAAAGATGTATTTTATTAACATAAACTGGAAACATCTTCAGTTACTCGCAGTTACTTTTATCACATTGGAAATACATGGCACAGGTATTGGCAGTGGCATTGCACACCGGCTCAGGTGTGGTCACCACATTGCTGCGGGATCACTCGGAGCTGCTCAGCCTCACACATGTGGAAGCAAGTCAGCAGAGCTGTCCCCACTGACCCAGTCCCCAGGGACACAGATCCTGCCATGCCCCGTGGGCACAGTCTCCCCAGTTCTTCCCCTCCTGGGCTGAGGATCCCTCATTGCATCCAAGGCGGGATACACAGGGAGCCGGGTGCAGGGGGAGCTCGGCACCGGCCCTGCTGTCAGCAGATGAAGGTTTGCTGTTCTCTGGGGGGCTGTGAGGCCGTGGGGCTGCTCCCGTGGCTCGGTGGGTCACAAACCTGGTGCATCTGCCAGAGGAATCACGTCTCCCTAGCCGTGGGGCTTCTCATGGTTCCTCCTGCAGGACACCCGGAGCAGTGGCCATGCCATGGTCCCCCCAGCACAGCAGGGCAGACGGAGCTGGGGTTGGGGTCCCAGAAGAAGCTGGCCAAGCTGTGCCCAGGGGAGCACTGTGGGTCTCTCCTCCAGACACCCTCATGCCTGTCCCAGTGACGGGTGCTTTAGCCAGGTCAGTGTCGGGCACAGGAGACGGCGATTCCTGGGACCTGCTGCAAATCCTCCACTTGGTTCTGCTGTGCTCCACACGGGGTCTCAGGGCTGGCATTTCCCATGGCTGGTGGGCTCCAGCTGCAGGGTTCTCATGGGCCAAAAGCTCAAACTTGGGCGCAGGGAATCAGGACGGTGCCGCTGAGCTGACAGGGTGGGAGGGCTGAGGGTCTCCTGCCCTCGTGTGAGCCGCTGTTCCTGCGCGAGGCTCCAACAGCCCTTCAGGGTGTAGCTACTGGTGAAACACAATACACCATCAGCAGCTTGATCCTAGTACTGGTGCTGGCAGTAAACCTCCCTGATGCGTGATCAGGCCTCAAGGATAAGATGTTTATTATTTGCCATGGAACCACGTGGCTGCTCTCCAATGTAAGGAAAAGCCAAATTGCACTTGTAATTCAAAGGGACCCAAAGCCTTAATGCTGTAAAGCAGCAGCTAATGATGCCCAGCGGGCACAGGGCACGCAAGGGCGGCCCAAAGGTTGTTGATGGCCTTCCTATGAACCTCCTCAGTGTGTGACAGGTCCTTGCCTGTGGCCAGCAGAGATGTGATCAAGATGAGGGACGTCTGAGTGTTCATTACGCTGCCTACTATGCCTCCGCTGACACACTTTACATTTAAAATATAAAATACCGTTTCCACTGAGCTGTATCACGAACACTGAGTGTGTGGACTTGGGGAGCTCCGTTAGAAAATGCAAATTGTTGGGTGCTTTATCCTCAGCATGCAGAAGTCTTCGGCAGTCCACAGTCCCCACCTACCCCAACTCCTGTTAACTGATAACAAAGGCTTTGCAATGCATGTCTAGTTATTTACTTTTTATTTAAACGCACCACCTGTAGAAGAAGAAGCACTGTTCAATTCCAAACCTGATCGAGATGAGTCTGCTCTGTGAATGAGAGCAGCAGCAGTTACTGGCGCACGAGAGCGTGGGGTGCAGTGTTGCCACGGCCCGGGGGACATTGCGAGAACAAAGGTATTTTACAAAATAACCTGATACAAGAATTGTTAAGAAAAGCTGAACCACAAGCTCATTGAATCATGCAAATAATTGTTCAGCCACCAGAACAACACCTGAAGGCTTGAACAGCTGAAGGGAAGGGAAGGTGATGGACCAGCAGCTCCTCAGAGCCAAGGGAGCCGTGGCTCCAGGCCGGCAGGGGCTGGTGCTGGTGAGCACTCGGCCTCCTCCTGCCTAGCTGCACTAACCCAAGTAGTGAGTAGTTATATTTATCAAAGACCATTTGCTGCAAGTGATTAACGTTAATTTGATTTCCTGTGAGTCAATTTCCTTGAGATATGGTAAATAGGCTATTACCTGTTATTGACCTTTACTTTATTAAAAAGACTTAAAATTAGCATTTATATATATACGTCCTTCCAAAAAAGTTTTTTTAATAAAGAAAAATATTTTTATAATCACATTAGACTTGCTAGCTGAGGCTATAGCTCCAAAGTTAATGTTAAATAAAAATGGTAATTAAGAGTGAATATGATGATGGTTTTTAAACTCATCTAAAGGCCTGACCCCTTCCTTTACCTCCACTTGATTTGTGGCTCCAAGCAGAGCAGGGTGGCAACAGAGGCAGGGGCTGGCAGGTGGAAGCCTCTGCCCAGGACATGCCTCTCCCAGGATTTCCAATCCTCTCCTGGCAAGAGGGCACAAGGACCTGCTGGTGTTTAAAGAGATGCTCAGCTCCTGCTCCATGCCAGCTCGCTCTTCTGGAGACCGACGCATCTCCTCAGGTTGACTTGAACTGAGCAGGAAGAAATTACGTCAACATTTGATCATGAAAGCAAAAAGTTTATTCATGTTTGAAACTACATATAACTACCACGAGGAAGACTTTTCAATCCAGGGTGTAATCCAGTTAGAAAGTAACACGAAACGGTTTAATACATTAGAATCACTGCCACAAATTATTTTCATGACTCAATCAGTTTCAGAATCGCATACAATACAAAAGAGAGAGAGAAAGGGCCCCTGCAATCCAGGGGGATGTACAGTACTGAATACTGAAGTCTGTATGCATTACAATTAATTGTTGGTTTTTGCGTGTATTAGTAACAAGATGAAGAACATTCAAAATGCTTCTCAGTATTTACAACAGTTGCACTGTTTTGTGTCCAACCTAAGACCCCATGTTTCCACTTCCGCTTCTTTAGCAGTTGCCAAGGCAACCCTGATTTGTAGGAGATTACAATGTACATTACATTTTGTGGGGAAACAAAGAGTTAATTACAAGATGCAAAAAGATAAGAAAGAGACAAACTACAGCGTGAGTATCGTTCAGAGGTAGTAAGTGAGCACTCTAAGCTACAGAACATGTTGAAAGTCTATTGGTTTGTATGAGTTCGCATGAGGTAATAAAGCTGTGTTTGATTGGTGAGATGTATAAATACTCTTTTGCTACACTATGTACAACACTCCATATCACGGTGCTTTTTCCTTTCCTTTTCCTTTGTTTGTGGTGTGCTGCCAAGCAGAGGCACCAGCCCTTGGCAGGCGTGGGTAGCACCCAGCTCGTACTGTAAAACCCCAGGTTGTGTGCACAGAGACCAGCAGCAAGAGTCGTCATCTCCCAAGAACAACCTGTGTCCGTGCCAGGATACGGAGAGGAGACTCGGGGTCCGGGAGGGGCTTTAGCAAGAAAAGATGCTCCTGGTTTCCAATCTAATTTGTAAGACAATAGATCTCAACAAAAACGTGACGAATAAGGATTCTTAAACACGACCATTGTTAACCGAAATAACTGAACAGCTCTTTTTATTCCAGCTCTGTGAGAGATATGAAAAGATGAAACACAATCAGAGTCTGTGATTCCTGTCGACTTTCCATGGAAATATGCACACAATTAAATTTGGGTGAGGCGGTTCTTTGTGTCTGCTCTTGCTACTGAGGTTAAGCTTGTCCTGTACTTTTACCCTTAAGGCCAAGTAATTGGCAACTGTTAGACCAACATCATTAAAACTGCTGATAATAAATTATGATAAAATAGTTACAGGGCTATAAACAATGCTAAATCTTGGCCTAATTGGATAAAGTGCTTTTTAACATTGTGTGTTTTAAGTATAAATACAAATGATTATGATACCTTTAAAAAACAGATTTACCAAGTTTTCTAATAAGACAAGGTTTTACAGTAAAGCTGTAGGTGGTTGGCTACAAAAAACTCTTTCCTTTTTCTCCTGCAACTCTGAATGCGCTAATCAAGGCATCTCAGCTCAGGGAAAAAGTGTTGCTAGGAGATTAGTTAGAGGTATCCGAGTGCACACTTCCCGGCCCTTCTGTAGGGGAAGTCACAGAAGATGGAGTGGTTGCGTCCTGCCAGCCTCCATTAGCCTGCAAAGGCAAAAACAAGTCAATTGATACCATTGCGCATACTAATTACAGTTCGGGCGGAGTGTGGGGCCGGCCGGGGCCCTCGGAGGGGCCGCTCGGGGAAGGGGCTGCTCCCGCACTGCCCGGGCTGCAAGGGGCTGAGCGGGGAAAGCAGGAGCCCTGCAGCCAGATGTTGGCTGCAATCAGCACTCTGGGATTTCTGCAGAGACCATCCCTGCTCTAATGAGGAACATCCCTTCACCGGCACTTCAGTTTTTTCCCCTGAGAAGACAAGCCTCGGGCAATCCGTGTTTAGCTCCCGCTTCTCCCCTCACTACCCAAAGTTCGAAAAGGCCGTTCCCCACCGCAGACCCTGGGCAGAGCTGCCCCACCTGGTTCCCTGGACATGCTGCCCCAGCTCCCTGGCGAAAGGCAGAAAGTGGCTGCTCGGCTCTGTTTTCCAATTATCTGCAGCTCCGGCCCCGCTCCCTGCCTCGGCTGCGGCCCTCCCGCCTCAGACCTGCCTCAGCACGAGCAGCGCAGGAACAAATTTGCCTTATGTCTCGGCCAATCGAGGCAATTGCTGGAATCAATGTCTGATCGGATTTCGGCTGTGGCAGACAGCTTGTCGCTACATATTTTTATGTCAGTCAAGAAGAGGGAGGCGCGGGGCTCGTGAGTTGGGGGACGCTGAGTGGAAGTGACGGGGAGGCCTCAGCGCAGCGCCCGCGAGAGGCGCCCCGGCCGCGCCGCCGCTGCCCCCGGCCCTGGCAGGGAAAGGTTAGCAGGGAAATGTGTTCGGAAATTGTGTTCGTGGTGCTCGGCCACCCAAACCCTCCGCGGCCCCGGGCCGGGGAACACCGCGGGGACGCGCCGGTGTGGCGGGAGAGCCCCGGCCGCCGCCCCTCGAAGCCCACAGCCGGCCCGGCTCCGCGTTCATCTGTCACTGGAGAGAGGAGAGCGCCGAGCGGCTCCACCGGGGAAGAGGAGCCTCGGTAATTACCTCCTCTGCAGATGAAACAGCGAACGGCGCAGCTCCATCCTGACAAACCCAGGGGTTTGGGTTTTCCCTTCAGTAAAATTAACGGCAGCAGCAACCTGCAGCACCGCAAGGCTGAACCCCCACCGACACCCGTCCGCTGCTCGGGCAGACTGAACAGGCACAAACCCTGCTCGAATGCGGAAGCACCGCGAGTTTTTATTTTGTAAAGATATGAGAATCTACTTAGAGAAAGAAAAACTCTTGTGCAGATATGAGTCTAAAGATATTCCATCTGAAGTAAACATCATTCCTCTTTTATCCAAATTTATAAACAACAAATGTACAATATTTTTACTCAGCTTGGCAGCTGGAGGAGAGGTTGTCAGCAAGCATTCTTTTTTTCAAATAAATTAATCCTTACTCTGGTGGTTTGAGATTATGCACTGTATTATACAACAGCGCCTTATCAGGCCTCATCAGTGAAGATGGAATTCATGTCTGTAAAATGCTGCAGGCAATCACAGTTTCATATTTTATCATGTTGATAAGGATATCGCAAATTCTCTGAAGCATTTCAAAACACTTAAATGAAAAAGGAGAAATGCAACTAAAAGGCTTTTTATATGGTTTGTTGTGGGTTATTATGAGTTATTTATAAACCCAAAAAGAAAGATTTGACATTTCAAATGTAAAAGATTTGAGTATTTAATGGTACTTTTTTCCCCTTACAATTGAACATCTTCAATCACATTTTAAATCATTAATATTTACTCTCATGGCAAGTGGCAGCTCAAAACGGGGGGAAAACCTCTCCTTCCCCGTGGCTGCAGCAGCTCACCCTGGGTCTCCCCATTCCCCATCTCCATGGGTTTCTGGGGCTGCTCAGCACCCGCACGCCAATCCACATCGGTTGGGAACCACCAGGGTAAACCCTGTGAGGGGGGAGAGGGTCACTAGACTGGGAATTCTCTACAGTAATTTTAGAGTCCATGAGTATGAAGGAAAACGAAGAAAAATCACCTCTCAAGCAAATATGAAACATTAAAAAAAATACAAAAAACCACTAATTGTTGCAGCTGTAACTGGGAGAAACAAGCCGGGAATGAGGGATGAGCAGGCTGCGCCGTGCAGCCCTCGCCGCTGCCGCGGGGTGTTCCATCCCGGGCACCCGTGCCGAAGGAAGAACACATCTCCGCACTGATTCATCCCGGCGCGCAGCCGCGGGCCCGGCCTGCCCGGCCCGGGCGCTGTCACATCCCATCGCTTACGGCCAGCGGGAGGACATTTAGCACCTATCACCATCAAGCCCATAATCCCTCAATTTACTGGCATCTGTTAGCCACGCTGACTGTTCGCTGCCGTTTGGAGTAACAAGGCCAAAGGTACCTCTCAAACACGGGAGAAATGGACACCCTTGAAATGGCCAAAAGTGTATCAAAGTCCATCAGAGCTGGCGCCTGCCACGGGCAGCAACAGCCCAGCAGAGCTCCTTGCCTGGCTGTTCAGCCGCAGGAGCCTCACAGAGCCTGTTACCTTTTAACTCATTTATAGTCACAGATCTGGAATTTCTCTCTTCTTACACTAACAAGCCTTACAGCTGCACCAAGGGCTGTTCTGTGGTTCAGCCCTAAAGATGTGAAATTAACAAACACTTTTGCAAAGAGCAATTAATACAGGTATTAATGACTGCATTTACCTGCCACTGCGCTTATGGCTCTCCAAACCACTGTTCCCCTGGGTACTCACATTTAAATTATGTGGACTGTACAGTGAATTTCCTCCCAAGCCATCATTGTATCCTCCCGTCTGATTGATAACATGACGCAGGGTATCCACCTTAAAGCGAGGGGAGACAGGATTCATCATTCCAAATCTATTAAAACATCATCACTTACAATAGGCAACATTTTGAATTATGTGAGCCAAAAGGGTTTAGCATCTTCTATGAAAGGCAAATTTATCAATCAAGACTGACTGGCAGAATTTCAACCAATCCGTGCCCGTTAGAGCCCATACATCTCTGCTTCTCACACCACCAAACACAACTTCCTCCCAGCATCATGGCCCGCAGCTCCTTCCCAAGTGTCTGCAGCAAAGTGCTGGGAATATTCACCCGCCTGTGTGTGCTGGCATGTATGGAGGAGATGATGGTGTGTACACAGCACATAAACCATGGAGCCAGCCCTCCCCAGAGGACTGGGACAGTGGCTGACATTGAGGTGTATTGCAATAGCTCAGTCAGATGCATTCTGACATTTAAGTAAATAAATAAATAGATGAATGAATTAATAAATAAAAGTTTGCCCAATAAATGAAAGAGAGATGAGAGAGTTGTTTGTTGTGGTTTTTTTTTTTTTTTTTTTTTTAAAGGGCAGGGGGAAGAGGGAAGAAAGGAAAAAAAAGAAAGAAAATTTCACTGGATTTAGAGTGTCCATGGAAGTCAGATGCACCCAATCCCATTCCATGAGCTCAAGCCAGAGCCGAATGCATTCACAAAGCTTAAAATTTCAATCAGAAAAAAATCATTCTTTCCTTTATATTTGTGAAATTCAATGCTGGGGTAAGAATAGGCCACATCCAGAAATATGTAGCCTCCACTCTGCAGCGAGGCCCAGACCAGTTAATAGAGCCAGAGTAAGGTGGAATTTTTAGCCCAAACCCTACCCTGCCAGAAAGGCCCTGCTGGGGGCATTTCTCCTACCTGTGACTGCACATTGGCTCCGACTTGGGACCCCTGGTAAGAATCCCCATTCAGACTCTGCATGTTCATGAACATGTCCCCAGAATTTGGGAGGTTAAAAGAACCAGAAGAACCTGGAAAGGAAAGAGTTAGGTAGCTGAATAACAGAGAGCTGCAAAAACATAACCCCGACACCTGAGGACAGGGGAAGGAGAAGCAGCAGGAGAGGAGAGGACAGGCAGGGCTCAGTGGAGGGGAAGTTGCTGCCCTGGCATGGGGCGAGCGTGGCCACCGGCCCCCCACACCGGCCACCACGTCCCAGCTCTCACCCCACACCAGAGCACTGTGCTGGGCAAGACTGGAAGCTCCCTGCGACCCAGGGCAGCTCTTCCCTCTGGAGGAGCAGCCTGTACAACAGTAGGTTTCCAGATCAGAGCTGTCCCCCCATGGATCACTTCATCATGAGGTGCCATCACCAAACACTCATTTTGAGCCTGTGCTTTGTGTCTCCTTCCAAAAGGAAATTGTTGGCAGTTCCCAATTATGTGGTTTATTACTGTCAAAGAAGGAACCTTTTTCTTACTTCCCTTTAGTTAGTCTTCTTTTCCCCATTGGCTCTCTATCCTCCTTAAAAGTTGTCCACAACTAAGTCTCAGCAAAACTTGACTGCAAATAGTGTTTGTGCTTGTAGCAGCCTTTGCCCCTGGAGCCCAAAAGAGCAATGCCCCCCTCACACACTCCCTGACTACTGCAGTGCTCAGACTTGCAAGATGTCATCACACATCAATGAGACCTGTAGCAGAACATGTCACAGAGTAACTCCAAATTAAAGTTCCATCCTTAGATTTCTATTTATAACATCAACTCCATTTCAAGCCATCCAGAGTTTAAACTCTAATTGGAGCATGCTAAAAAATTCCTCTATTTTGTTATCTTGGCAATAAATTTAACAGTTCTACAAAACCAGACTTGGACCTCTGCCCCATTTTACCTTCTTTTCAGTGAATGAAAAAAAGCTTAAAGTAACTACAGAAACAAAGAAGGTGCCAGAAGCCTGAGCCAGGCAGCATTACCACTGCGGGAATTACAAGGGCCCCACTCCACTCTCCCGTATGGTTGCGGGAGCTTTGCTGTGGAGCCCCTGGGACCACCCACGACAGTGCTTGGCCCTCATGGTCCAGCCTGGACGTCCTTGGGCTCAGGACTGCTCCCTGTGCCATGGCTGGGGCTGCTAAGGAGCTGCATCCTCCTCATCCCGACTGAGCTCACTAGGGTGCCGTCGGGGCCCCTCAGGATGCTCGAACTCACCAGGCGGGTACGTACCAGAATTTGGTGTGGTAGGGGAGTTGGTCTGGTTGTTCTGGACAGCCGCGGCCACGGCGTGCGCTGCAGTCACAGCCGTCTTTGCCGCATAGAGATTGGCTTCCTCCTGGAACTTGCCAATGTTCTTCTTGTACCTGATTCTCTTATTGCCAAACCAGTTGGACACCTGCAGTGGAGAGAGGTGGGAAGGGTGAGCGACACAAGGTGCTTGGCTGGGCAAAGCAGGAACCCTTTGAGATGTCAGGAACACAACCTGTACCTGCTCCAGGTAACTGAGCACTAACCCGGATCAGTTAAACATCACTACGGAGCTGATCAAGACCTGGCTCTGCAGCTCTCTTGGCAAACTGAGGCACAAGTGACTGATGACCACGCGTATCCTGGAGCTTGCTGTACCACTGAGCACAGCATTGTCCCCTACCACCATGGGCCATTTGTCAAAAAACTGGTGCAAGACCCCGAAAGCTGCTCAGGGGGGACCAAGGTCCGGTTGACTGAGGGCAAGCAGGCAGTGAGAGCAATTGTTCTTTATTTTTAGGCTGGAACAACCTTGTCAGCTCACTCACAGAATCGTGTTTGGTTGGCTGAAAATGAAAGGAATCATATAAATCAATAATGGTTGAAAAGTCACTTTGTCATCTCCCTTTGAAGATGCTGTACTGAAGCCAAGGTGGCTCCCAGGGCACCGGCTATTAACCCACACAGGGGTCATGCCGGAGCTGCTCAGGGAAGTTTGTACAATCTTGCTTAGGGGCTTTGTTTAAGCTCAGCAGCTGTAACAGAGCTCCTAAATAACAAACCCAGTTTGGAACATGGACAATGGCCAACACGGCAGAGACAAAAAGACAACTGCAAAAACCCAGCAGGGTAAAGGGGAAGGGACCAGTGGCAGTCCAGGGTTATCAGGCAGACACAGGACATGGCAGGGGCTGGGGTCCTGTCACAGCACCCAGTTCAGGACCCTGCTGAGAGGCAGGAGTCAAATCCTGCTGTATTTGATGCAGCACAGCTTTTGTTTAACTACAGTTAATGGAAAATCTCTGGCCTTTACCAGTAATATGGAAGGCACCTTATACATCCTGCTCCCCTGATAATACTCCACCATATTCTATATATTGCACTTAATATCACCTTGTCAGTCAGAGAAGCAATAATACATTAATGAAACCCAGCAAATAATTATTGTGTACAATCAGATTATGCTTTATTAACAGTATCATAATTGAGGAATCTCTGTACATCAACTGTATTGTCCACGGATGTGCACGAGACCCCTCTGTTTATGCACGCCCCTGGACCAATCAAACAACAGCCATCACTAATAAAGGTTTATTTAATTCTCACAGTAAAATTTTAATATCACCAGCAGCCTGGGGAAGCCTCAACGAGTGGATTTGCTTGACATCAGATCGTTTCCATTCTGCTAGTCCCAATACTTCTTAATCTTTAATATCAAGGCAATTAAAATTAATGGCCACTCATCCAGAGCCACTGTGGGCAGTGTTTCCTTGACATCAATTGTTTGATGGGATTACCTAGAGGTTAAACTAACAAGCAAGGTTTAATTGGAAGCAATGAGAGGAGCAGCACTCGTACGTTATGTTTAACCCGCACACCACATCTGAATGAACACCCAGAAATGTTAAACTCAGGTTCCTGAGACCGCAGCTCAGCCCTGTGAGCCCTGCTCAGGAGCCACAGCAGCCCGGGGGGCACAGCCACTGCCCTGACCCCTCTGCCCATGGACTCTCTGTGCTCCCATGGCTCACCAGGGCAGGGCAGAGCGGGCCCAGCCCGGGGGACGTGGGGACACCCAGGGACACCCAAGGACACTGCAGTGGCCACAGCTGGGCGAGCATGGACGACACGGGCAGCTGGACCTGGTCAGGACAGGGCCAGGGCACTGCTCCAGCAGGCTGTGCCAGGCAGGATTTAGGATCCCTGCCCACCTGGAGCACACCTCACCCAGCTTGTGCTGCTGGCACTGCCACCATCCCAGGGAAGACTGGGGAGCAGGTGCTGGGCCTCCCCATCAGCACCGGGACCCGGCTTCTCACCCAGCCCCATGGTCACCCTAAACATGGAAGTTGTCTCCATCACAAGCTGCCTCACAACACATTTTTCATTAAAACAAACTATCTCTTCGCATAAAAAAAACAATGAACATCTTTCTCCTCCTGATCACTGAAGGCCAATTAATTAATTGGGCTTAATTGTATATTACATTTCAAACAATACTGTTGCACTTATTTATCATGTTAATTGCAGTGTTAAATAAAAAGACAATAAATTATTACTGAAATCATCAAGATGCCTAATGTGGGATTTGGGATGGGGCAGGCCTGCCTCGTGTCTCCAGAGTGGGTGATTTCCTGGGATAAATCAGTGCTCATTCGGCAAACATGCAGCTGATGCAAGAGCATTGCTGCTGAATTAGGGAGCTACAGATTCATGGATCATGGAAATCTTTCCATTGTGTTTCCATGTTTGTAACACACGGCCTATGTTCCACACCTAAAACAGGATACAAACCAGAAGATGTTAAAAATCAGTGTCGCACAATTACAGTCTATGATCTAAACCCAAGAATTTTACCTGCAGAGCTATTTCATTGTGCTGCAGCTTCCTCCCTTGCTTCCTACATGAAGTCCAGGGGTAAGAGCCCCTCCATCCAGTTTTCCTTGTCTGCCCTCTCACAGAAACACACAGAAGCAGCTGGGGCTGGAGGGCTGCTGGAAACCAGCTCCTGCATGCTTTCTTTAAAACAATGTTGAATATATTCCCTTGTCAACCACATCCTTCTTTTGTTTGAAGCAGTGAAAGATGTTATTGCTGTACTCCAGTGCCCCGCTCTCAGCACTGGCTGTGGCCTCTCTCTAGCCTGTGTGATGGACTGATGGTCGTTTGTGACACCCTGAAAGAGGCTCATCTGCAAAAGTATAAAACATCAGCCTCGCAGCCATGGTAGGGGAGAACAGACGATACAGTTTATCTCCCTCCACCGTCTGCTGATGGGGTAGCTCTAAATTACAGCCGACAATGTTCTCTGCTAAGGACATTTTTTTCCCCAGAATTACCTTTTCCGCACTCTTAAAAATGAAATTGTGTGAGGTGTTCATCTTAATAAATAGTTTGTCTTTATGCTTTTCTTGAAAAACCTTCTCTACATATTATTTTAAACACTGATATCAAAACTGAAACCATCGATCTCCCACCTGCAATGAAACAATTCAGGGAGACAATTTTCTTTGCAGCTCAGTAAAGTGCCATGGCAGCAGGATTTCCAGTCAGCGGCTTAATCTGGGGGGAGGATGACCCAAAACACTCACTAATTAAGTGTTTGAGGGAGAAAATGTTCTGCCATGAATCTGCCCCCAGCATGTACAAGGCACTGACAGTACAAGAGAGAAACACTTGGAATCATCGTTAGGAGAGGCTACAAAGGAGCCTGGCTCAGCCAGGGAAAGGACAAAGCCTCTTCATCAAAGATGAGCCAACAGCTCCAGAGTTTGGAAAGCCATCCCTTAATGTTATTTATTCCTTCTTCCAGCTCTTTGCCCCTCCAGGGTGTTTGCAGCACAGGAGGTAAATGGGGCATGATGACAGGCACAGTAAGGTCCAAGGGACACTTGGTCAAGGCTGAAAATACACACACTTAGAGGTCTTCCATGAAAGCCCTGAGCGAGGTGCAGCTCAGTCACTTCCTCGGATGCCACAGCCTGTCCCCTGTGATGCTGCTCCTGCCAGGGTTTCAGTGACTGCTCAATTCACTTCGAGTTCTGGATGCATCCTCTGAGCTCTGCTGTCAGTCGCCAGAGCAGTGTGTGCAGGGCTGCTCCACAGTGCCTGCTCAGAGATCTTCTACTACATGGCCTCAAAAATATATACCCTTTCTAGCACAAAGAAAGACAACTCAAGCCCAGCTTGACCTAGAAAATACCAACCTACCCTGCAGTACTGCCATGCAGCCTTTGGAAGTAGCTTTGGAAATCAAAGATTAGAATATCCACGGCATTCATGTTCTCTGTGGCAGCAGATCCATCAGGAACTCAACCAACCAGCTGATCACTCCCTCCCTCTCATACATGCTCCTCCCCCATTACATGACACATGGCCCCATTTCCAGCCTTCACCATATCATCCCGAGGTTTTCCAAGTCATTTATGACACCTTGCCAGAGCAAAGCTCCAGCCAAGGCCAAGGGCCCAGCCCTGCATCCCTGGTGCCAGGCTGGGTGGGCAGCATTGTCCTTTACACCAGGCTGGCAATGCCACCCAGCAAGGCTGAGGCTGCTAGATGTGGCCCTACAGAGGACACAATGCAGCTACTCCCATCACTCACTCAGACTTCCTAATGGATTCAAGAAACAACTAATTCATGTCTGTATCAAATATTAAAAAGATAAACCTATATTCCTGCCACAGGCTCTCTGCCACTGCTGGGTTGTTGGACCATCTGCCTGCCTTTTATTTCATTCCACAGCATATACATTAAATCCTATCTAACAACCAATTAAAAATGAAATCAGATCTATTAGCACTAGAAGCAATCAGTTATGGCTTCTCAAATGTTCCATCTCATTTCCTACAGTCACTTCAGCCTTATCTAGATCTGTCTTTTTATCTGTCCACACGGTGGAATCACTAACCCCCTCCCTGTCAGGCACGACTCACCACTGGGTCCAGAGAGAACACCTCTTCAGCAGGTCTGGTTGGCTCTTTTCCATGTCATCTCTCCTAATTACATTAACCAGAACTGAAGAACTTTTGGGTTCTTTAAGTTGGTGTTGATGGCATGGTCTCTCCTAACTATACAGCAGGCTGCCTCGGATCACATGGAAGGTTTCTGGACACCACTTACTGAAGGAATTGCCACAAACCATTTCATGCCAAGGACTGAAACCAGCAGCCAGATTAAGGCTGCAGACCACAGTGTCTTGGCATTCGTGTGCTCTCAGGCTATGTGGCTGGTTCCAGGCATCCACAGCAGCCGTGGGGATGCCTGAGGGCATGGGGAGCAGCCCAGCAGCCACCCTGGCTGCCCTGCACCCACAGGGGCTGCAGCCACTCGTGTGATGCTAAGAGTGGGGAAGGAGCAATGTGAGACAGAACATCTGTGTGCTCAATTTCCCTCAGAAACTTCCTGCCTATCACCACAGCTATTTGTGAATGGACTGGGAGAATCTGCCTCCATCCCCATCCCATCCCTTCCCCTGGCACCGAGCACAGGTGCTTCCCACCCCAGTCAGGGTGGGGTACGTGCTGTATGCCAAGGAACAGGCAAGGAGACAGCACACACCTGTCCTCAGGCAGTTCTGCCAGGGCTGATACTGTGGGTGCATCCAAAGTCAACTAATTCCAAATCTGGAGAAGCTGGGCAGCCTTTCATTTGAAAGTCTTCAATAAGGTACCTGAATTTTTCATGCATTCAAAAACCTCAACTCAGGTCTTAATTATAAAGCTAAAGGTTGTGTTGCTAATAATGCCAATAGTGCAGCCTGTAATCATTAATAGTTAACACAGGCGCCGCAGGCACCGCTCCTCTCAGGGACCTGAAATATTGATAAGGGAGCTGGGGGAGTGGGGAGGAGCCGGCACACCGGGGTGGCTGCAGAGCCTGGAAACTGACAGGGCACTCTCCTGACACCCCAGTTCAAGTCCTTCCCCAGGCTGCACAAGCCAGATTTGTGTGGGAATAACTGGGGTTTCCAGCAAACATACAGGCCACGTGGAATGCCAAGTGGTGTTTTGCTCTTTGAGCTGCCTGGTGAAGGAAAACTTGGTGGTGTCATCAGCCTGAGCACAGCTGTGGGACACCGGTCTGAGCGGTACAGGCCCTTTGGCCCACACAGAAATCATCTGCAGCCAACGACAGCGCTGGGGACAGGCTGGGTTTCTTGCATCACCTTCATAGTAGCAGCTGTTGTATGTGGTAAAAGGAGTAAATCTGCCTAATGCAGTTTTGCCACAGAGAAGCCACTTGTGTCACTTCAGTGTAGCTAGAGGCTGAATTTTTGATTGGCTTAGAAAAATAACTTTGAGCAATCAAAGAAATTTGGATCTATAAAGAAAGATCCGAAATTTGTCAATAAACCGTCCTTTCCCCAAAATCCTGGTCACCTGTGATGAATTCAGAGCAGAGCAAGGCTCAGCCAGGAGCCTCACTGCTGTGCAGAGAGAAAGCTGATGTCAAGTGGGGTGCAGACCTTGCTACCTTTTTATTTTCATCTTCTTCTCTGTGCACAGCACCTTTGTAGCCCAGCACAGGCCCAGCCACCATGGGCACACTGCCGTTCCTGCAGAGCTCAGCCATGTCCCATTGCCCTGCAAAGCTCATCGTGGTCAACACACAAATAAATATGCAGGGGTGACAGAGGTGCTTTGGGCAGGCCTGTCTCCGTTCAACTTGCCTCCACTGGAATCACTGCCCAGAGGGGAGCCAGGAGATTGACACACTGTGGGTCAGGGGTCCTCCCTGCTGCTTACCTGCGATACCGTGATGCTGCATTTCTTTGCCAGCTCCTCTTTGGCTTCTTCACTGGGGTAGGGGTTACTGAGGTGGGAGTAAAAATACTCATTCAAGATTTCCGTGGCTTGTTTACTGAAGTTACGCCTTTTCCGTCTGAAATGAGAAAAGGAAAACACAACTGTTCCTCCAGATGCCAGCAGGTCCCTGGCAGGGTCAGATGGGGGGCAGCAGCCTACATTTCACAGCCTGTGCTGCAGCACAGAGCAACACAGCAGAGCTGCCCTGGCACCCTGATCCCTTTGGGCTCCCTGACACCACGGGAGGGAGCAGCAGGCAGCAACACCACATCCTGCACCCAGCCCTGCAGGGCTCTGGACTCTGCCTCTGGCTTCACACCCCCACTTCCCCACAGGGTTCATCCCATGGGGGCACAGGCCACATTCACATGCTGTGGCAGAAAAGGTGAGGCAGGTGCTGAGCCAGCAGCCTCCCGGTGGCTCCTCCACACCCAGGCACACAGCCTGGCCTAAAGCTCCTGGCCACAGAGCCCCTCTGTGCCAGCAGCAGTCTGACAGACCTCCTTCCCCTCAGCACAGGTCAGCTGGGGCCCCTGCACAGCTCCCCGAGGTGAGCACGGTAGAACAGGATGGGGCAGCCACACTGATGTGTCCTCACATGGCCCTCCCTGAGCTAATTGGCTTCCAACAGCAAGAGGATTTCAGGTCTTTGTGAGCGAGACCCATCTGTGTCCCCTCCTGCCATGGGCTGCATGGGGCCCAGGTCCCAAGGTGTGTCACCTGGCTGGAGCACAGAGCCTTGCAGAGAACACCCACATGTGCTCCGGCCAACAGGAGCCACCAGCCCTTGCCACAGTGGCAGCCAAGGTGGGTTACGGTGGCAGCGCCTGCACAGCTGCAGTGCCAGCCCTCCGTGCCAAGGGCTGTTCTGCTGCTGTGGAACATTCTCTGGAAGGCTCCCGTTAAACATTTCCTTGGAGCTGCTTCCCCCAGGGCTGCTGCAATCAGTGTCAGCGCCCCAGGCCAGCCGGCAGCCGAGCGCAATCCCCAGCGCGCTCTTCCAGAGTATCACCGTGCTGCTAACTGCACTGTATCCTGGAGCAGCCAGGCTCCCTCCCTAGAGCTATGTTTATCTCATTACTATGCTTCCGCTCATTTTGCCTTATTTACCTTCCTCCTTTTTAAAGAAATCCCTTTAAAATGTACATCTGCAGGCTCTACCTTTGCGTTCCTGGAGCTCTCCAGACATCTCCTCCAACTGCCTGCAATTACCCTGATTTCCCACACCTGCCAGTGACCTCCTTGTTAATAACATTATTTTGGTCTTGTTTAGCTCATCGCAGCTTTCAGGTGTGAAGTGTGAGCTGCTGGAGGAGGAGGCTCCACATGGTGCCTGCTGCTCCTCCCTATTCCGCCCAGCTCTGCTCTTGCTCTGCCAGGCCCTGCCAGCTGCCAGGGCCCTGCTCTGTGGGCAGGAGCCCTGGGAAGGGGCTGGGGCTGGGGATCACTATCCAACCTCATCAGGTTTCAAAACAAATCTGACTGTGCCTAAACCCCCTTCTCAATCCCTGTCTGCCTGCCTCCCAGCAGCCTGCGGAGCAAGCAGCCCATTCATGCTGCTGTGGGTCCTGGGGACGGCCTCTGAGCTCCAACAGTGATGCAGGTGTCCGAGGTGGTGCAAACAAGCCCATTCTTTGCACTAAAATATGTAGAAAAGACCTTGCTGCTTCTGAAAGCCTACTCTGCAGGGGGTTCCTTTCACAGCAGCTGTGGATGAAGGCTTTTGCTGGGACACAGCAGCCTCTCCCAGCCATCCCTGCTGACATGGACACCACTCCCAACACACTCCCTGACAGCAGCCAGGCTGTCCTGGGCTGCCCAGAAATTACTGCTTCCCCCCAAAAGAGACAGGGGCACTTGCCTTGGCCTTACCTGGCATCAAGGAACCTTGATCTTAAAATCATTACTGCTTCACAAGTGCTTTGTTTGAGCTGCATCTGGATGGAGCTGAATTTTCGATGAATGATGCCCACCATCCTTTCAATCTCCTTGGGAGAAATGGGACGTGTCCGGCTCTGTTCTCTGAGGAGGTTCATTACATGTGTGGTAAATTCATTACATGCCTGTGGAGGAAGAAGAGCCTCAGACATTGGTTTGTGCCACACCACAAGGACACGAGCTCTGACCTGGCTGTTGGGGGAAGGCAGCACTGGGGGCTGGGGGACCCTCACATGGCCCTGTCCCCTCCACACGTGTGTGGCCACAGGATCCCACAGAGCCTGTCCAGGAGACCTACAGCCGTCCTGGGGCAGCCAGGGGAGCCGAGTGACCACGGCACTGCTCCCACCATGTTCATCCCCTTCCCCATGCCCATGTCCCCAGCCAGACCCTGGTGGAGAGGAGCAGTCGGCTCAGCCCCTGTACCACGGCAGGCAGGGGCAGGGTGTAAGTGGGGACCCACACACCTCACAGCCAGGTGGGCAATGCCTGGGCAGGGCAGCCCCGAGCCCTGTGCCTGGCTACCCCTGTGCAGCAGCGAGGAACCTGAGAGCTTTCTGAGGCACTGTGTGCTCCCCCAGCAATGATTTCAGTGACACTGTGCCCCAGCCTGGCCCGCACTGTGTGGCCGAGGTGATGAGGGAAGGCACAGGGAGCCCTCAGTTATCACTCTCAGACTGTGACACATTGATACAAGCTTCAATAAACCTGAGGCTACACCATCACCAGGAACCCCCTGGTCCAAGCCTCCACACATCCAAGCAGCCATCACACTGCTGTCCTGCCTTCCCTTTGCAGGCTGGAACCTGCCAAAAACTCTGCTAGCTCCTCTCTTCCCTCTAAAGCCAGCCTGCAAAATATGTACATAATACGTCTGACAACCACATTTTCAAGGATACTCCAACATTTCAATAGATTATGTGAGGGAAAGAGTTAAAAGTGAAAAGTTTATGCATCTAAAAACTCATAATTTCCTATAACATTTGCTGAATGTCTCACAACTTATTAAGTGAAGCCATCTATGAATGCAAATGCTGATTAGCAATTTGGCAATAGCCCAACATTCGCAGAATTCACATAGCTTTTCTTTAAACCAGTAGTTCATACATGATTAATTAGAACATCTCATTTATGTAGTGTGCACTTTAGCTCATTACTCTAAGTAAAATTCGTTAAGTATTTACATTTAGATAATTAAAATCTGGGTACACCCTTAAGAAAGATGCATACACTTCAGGCAAAGTGATTTTTTTTCTTTACACTACTGAAAGTAAATTACAGGCTAATTTACATCCTTGCAGCACCCGTTGGAGGCAGCGCTCAGCGAGCCCTGGTGCGGAGCCCTTTGCTCGCGGTGCCAGCGCGGCCATGACGGCTCATCCACCCCCCGCCACCCCCGGGTTTGTCAGGAGGCTCCGAGCTCCAGGTGAAGGAGTTTGACACGTCTCACCCTCACTTCCCACCGGCACATTGTCCTTCTTTCATAAGGGGACAACCTGAGCATGTGAAAGTTCAGGTCCAGCCCTCTGACTGACGGCAGGAGACACAGGTACCAAAATGCAGCAGCTCTCCCCCTGAGATCAGGCAGCAGTTCTGATTGTTCCAAAATACAGCTGAACCTAAGAATCTGGCACTGGATGGACTTTTCAGGCACATTCTTTGCCATAAGCCCCCTTCTTTTCAGACCCCAGAAATTCAATTTTAAACTACAATAAAATTGGCAACTGTTGCATTAGAAATATTTTTAGGTATGTCTTTTCTATAAGAGATATAGTATCAAAAACTGAACATTTAAAAGCAAAAATTGCTTTTAATTTTTTTTTAAATTCTTGCTTTCAAGAATCAAAAACCTTTCCCTGAATTTACTTAACTGGCCTGATGAAATTTGGTTTGGCTACAACTGTTTGGAGAGCTGGGGTTTAATTCATCTCCACCAGCATCTCCCCTCTGCAGAGCTGCCTCACTCAGCACAGTGGGAGGAAGTTCAGAAGACTCTGATGCTTTGTCTTGTTTCTCTTGTTTATTTATAGCGTCCGAGCTACTTGATCCCTTTTCCAGGACTATTTTTCAGGCCTCTGCTTGGTGCCCGAGACATTATTAATAATGTCAGGTTATAAGTGATGGCCTTGTTAACCTGCTCAGAAACCTTGTAGGAGCAGGGATGCTCCTGCTGCCTCAGTGCTTCATCACCACTGCGCAGGAAAAAGCAAGGAAATGGCCCAAAACAATGTTGAGGGGCAGGGTGGCAGCCAGTGCTCTGTGAGGCTGGTGGTGGCTTCTGAGCTGCCACACTTCACCCCAGTTCAGGGTAAATTCAGGAGACATCTGTGAACTTGGGAGGTGGGTTCCCAGCTGCTCCGGGAGGCCTGGGACCCTTACAGTACTTTTGCCTACAGCAAAAAATGTATTTCAGTGTAATTACAGCAGATAGCTTTCAATATGTCATCTCTGTTATAGGAGCTGTAAATTATGGAAGGAGCTGCCTGTGCACGGCCATTTCTCCCGGCGCCTGGCGAGGGAGCATTGGGTGATGGCGTGACACACTTTCCATTTCTCTTTCTCTTTTTTTTTTTTTTCATGAGTGCATTCCCCTGACTGGCAACAAATATCAGGATCAAACTCTGCCTGGAAAGCGTCTCCAGGAAGGCGCTCTGGTTCCTGCTGCCATGGGACAGCGGGAGCTGCGCCAGGCACGGATGGCAGGAGCGGCTCTGCGGCGTGGGCAGGTGCCCGGCACGGGCTCCCCGCTGCAGGAGGGCTCCTGCCTCCCAGAACCTGTGGTGCCAGCGGCTGAGATGCCAAGCCCTGGCTGCCTCTTGGGCACTGTGGTGAGACAAACCAGCAGGAGACAGTTTGCTGCCAGGCTGGGGAAATCATTATATGTCTGTTGAGCAGACATGGCTGGGTGTCAGGATCCGTGGGGAAGCATGCATAGCTCATCCTCAGCTCTACCTCTCTCTCCTGCTTCAGCAGCATTTGAGCATCCTCCAAAATTTCCTGTGGTGTGGACGGCTGGCTGTGACATTTCAGCTGAAACCTTTGTAAATGGAGCTACAGGGCAAAAAATGCTCCTGCTTCCCCCACGTCATTAAACTTATTAGAGTCCAAGGATGTTTGCCAGGAACCAGCTGCAAGCACCGACCTGCCACAGCTCTGGCCCAGCTCTGCCCGCAGCCTGTGTCCCTGTGCCTGCATGAGACACGCTGCTGCTGCTGCAAGGGGTTCCTTAGATCTGACAGCCACTCCCACCCCAGCGCTACGTCCACACCCGGCAGGGCAAGGAGAGCTTGGGGCTCCACATAGGACAGCTGGGGCCTTGGGGAGTCAGGGGAGAACAGCAGATTTGCGCAAAGACCCTGACAGGTGTTTGCTCAGTTATTTGTTCACCACTTGAACAGCACAGTGAAAGAGACAGCACAGACAAGGCAGTGCCACTGGCACCCAAGACACACGGTGCTGCTGGCACCTGGCAGCACATAGCAAACATTCTCAGTGCTACCAGCATGGCAAATGTGTTGGGTGACCAGGTCCCAGTGGTGAACACAAACCTACAGGTCACTGCAGCGTGCTCTTCACTCCCAAAGACACTGTGTGCTGGCATCTGCCTGAACCAGGATTTCCCTAGCTCCTGTCGCAAAGCCTGGGCCAGGTGCTCTGCTGGCGCCTCACTGCCCACTCCCTTCCAACCTGCTCCAGCCGACCTGCCGTGGCCGAGTCTTGTGCCAGAGTCTCCTGCCACCTGCTCCAGGAGCCTGTGGGCTGAGATGGCCAACACAGCCCTTGTCTGCCTGTGCTCCCCAACTTGCCAGACTCAGCTGTGTGAGACCTCATCACAGGGCAGAGGGTGGCAGTGAGTGACAGACACCTCTCCTCCTCTCTGCCTCTATGGGCTGGGCAAAGGGGAGAAACACGGGCTTGGGTGTTGCTCTTGTGCAGTTACAGACAACAGAAAACACTCAGGCATGCAAGACATGCATCCTGGCTCCAGCCAGCAGCCCCTCAGAGCCCAACAGACTTCTGTCATGGCTCTCTGTGGGCAGAGGAGTGGGGAAGGGGAGGAAGTGTTGTGGTCCAGAGCGGGCAGTGGTGGGCACTAGCAAGCAGAGGAGAGCAGAGTCAGGTACACGAACAACTGAGAGGCTGATGTCTGACCTGTTCATATTTCTCCAGCTCTGTGTGATAGATTTGTCTGATCTGGGTCAATTTGGCTCTGTAATCTGAGTGTTCAATAGAGTTATCTGAAGACCCTCCAGAGGCTGCTGCGGCTGCAGCGGCTGCCGCCGATCCCCCACCTTTCTCCGGACCTGAGACTCCTTCTGCCAGAAGCATATTGTCTAGTCTCATTAGCTGAGGATCGGGAGGGTCTTCCTCCTGGGCTCCTCGGATGCTCAAACCTTGGGCAGAAAAGAGAGAACAAGAGAAAACACAGTCAGTACTTGTGCATCTGCCCGGCCGCTGCCCACTCACTGCCTGCTCACTGCACGGCTGCCACAAGCCCTGGGTGACACCGACCTGCCATGGGGCCCAACCTGCCCCAGCCCTGCCCCAGCGCCCCAGCCAGCACCCCCTCCACAGCCAGTCCCGTCACACACAGTGCAGCCAGTGCTGCGGAGGGCCAGCAGGGCTCTGGGACCCTCTCTGCTCCCATACACAGCAGCAACATCTTTGCAAGGCTTTTAAAGGACCCTGAGGAATTTCAAACACATCACTGTAAGAACCAGAGGGGTGTTCACATGAGGACAGGAACATTCACCTTCCAGTTGTTTGCCAAGACCCAGCTAAGCCTGTGCAGGGCTGGCACTATTCTGTATATTCTATCACTTTGATGTAATGCTGTGTAGTAAAAGTAAGGGCATTATCTATTTGAAAATCATTGATTTGCTTCTCATTTCTCTCCAAATGCATCACATTATTTTTAGGGAGACCTCTCCCACCAGATTCCATCTCTTCATGAGGCCCAAATGTTGGTTTAAAATGCCTGAAGAAAAGCTGCCAGGCATGGTTCTGGGCACCAGCAATGTGCTCTGTGTGCTCTGGGAACAGCACAGGATTCCACACCGACTGTCCCAAGGAGGACATGCAGTGGGAGATGACCCCCCCACTGGCCAACTTTCCAACTCAAGAAAGCACGGCATTAATTTTGCTTTACAATACATATTCTAAACCTGTCACCTTCATTTAAAACCATAATTCCATATAATTTCATGAGAATAATAAAAATGTCTCATCATCTCTTTAAATTATTTCTGTTGCCTGTTCAGAGGTGCACAGGCACAGGCTGATGACACCACACCTTGTCCCAGCATGTGCCTGAGCTGGCACACACATGGGGGGACGACCCTGCGGCTCAGGCCAGCCATGCTGTGGCCAGGGAGGGTGATGCCACAGCTGGGAGTCCCCACAGCAGCAGGGGTGGTGGTCCCTGTGCCCGTCCCTCATTCCCTGGTCTGCCAGGCCCCGCTGCCTTGGCTCTTGCACAGCTCCTGGCCCGCAGTGCAGTAACACAGGGGTGATTTCCTCAGCGAGCTGTTCCCCTGTTTGTCACACTCCTCCTCTGCTCTGCTGTCAGCACGTTCAATAACATCCTGGTTTTAATCCACTCCAGCTCTCCTTCCCTTCTCATCAATGATTTCTACTGTTGTTTTTTCTTTTAGCTTCTGGACCCTTTCTCAGTCCATGTTTACTGTGCTCTATTCCAGATGTTTTTCCTCAGCTGCATTTCCTCTTTTGCTATGGAACTCATCTCCCTCCCACTATTCCATCACAGACCCACTCTGCTTCCAAATGCAGATGCCCAGCCAAAAGCTGCAGCAAAATAATTTGGTACAATTGCAGTGATCTCTGCATCATATACTTCCATCAACAGGTCAAAGTGAGAGGGCTTCGTCCAAAGTGACACAATCCATCCAGACTCATATTAATATTCCAGATCCCCAGCCCTTCTCTATAGACCTGATGCAGTAAGTGGGTGGCCCCCAAGGTTTAACAGCAGGAGTCCACACTGCACTGAGGCTGCAGGAGCCAGTGAGGTGCCCTGAAGCACAACAGGAGCAAACTCAGCTGATGAGGACAGTGACGAAGCCACTCAGGTGTTTCGCACACGACCCACCGTGTCTTGGGGGCCGGTGGCAGTGGGGTGGCACATTGTGCTCATCTCCATCCCACACAATGCTCCCACCTCCGGAGTATCCCATCCGGAGCACGGGAGCCCGGGGACACCCACAGACAAAGGGATGACAGAGCGTGTGTGGGGACACAACATTTATCCTGCCCCTGAGTGAGATGCATCATTCATTTGAATGGCAAAGCCACGAGCTGATTAACTAATTCTAACAAGAATTAAGCTGTGTGTTAATTCGGAGCTTTCCTTATGAACTATATGAAGCAGATCAGCACAACTAATAGTGTCTGGTGTCCCTGGGGGCAGGGGACTGCAAAACTGATGAACTCTCTGCCACCAGTGAGACATGCAGCTCGTCAGCAGCAGCCCCTTGGCTGCAGGTCGAACACTTCCAGCGTTGTCTGGGAAGGAACCAGAGCATCTCCCAGGCCCCTCAGCACAGAGGAGCATTCTGCTGTAGGCTGGCAATAAAGCTGCTCCTACCAGCACCTGCCTTTATAAATTACTCTTCATTTGAATACAGTGGTAATATATGTATTTTTTGACATATAAGCTTGCACTCAGTGGCCATTGTTTCCCTCTTTTATCCCTCACTCTATCACCCGGTGAGTTTATTACTGTTTAGCTCACTGACCTTTCAATGCATCGAGGAATTAAGGTGCAGCACGGACGGGAAAGAACACAACAATACATCACTCCCAGTGGAGCTCCTGGCGCCAGCAGCACTGCAAGGAGAGGCCTCGCGCCAGCGCCCGCCCCACGGCCACCACGGACCCCCTCACTCAGCAATCCACGAGGGGTCAGGGCCACCCCGCTCACTGCCACTCACTGATGGGGCTGCACAGGACTCAGAGCCACCAGCCTGGTGGCATCAGCATGTCGAGGGTTAACAAAAAGCAAGCGTGCTTCTGCTTGGGATCTGCATATAACTGCACCGTGCATTTCAGTATCTCTGTGATTTAGACAAACCACATAAACAGACACTAAAACATTGTTTAACAATGAACTTGGCTTTGTTCTAAGACCACAGTTTTAGCATATCTTTCAGCAAATCGTAATTAGCTGTCGTTCAACATGCTGTGCACCTGCCCCCACACATAATAGATGAGAGCATCTGCATAGACTACTGCATTCAGAGGCCAATAAATAAATTGCAGGTCAAAATTATTACAAAGCTTTCTTCGAATAAACCCATCTCCTTCACAATACAAAGCTGCAGATATGAAAAGTACCTAAAGCCCACTCAAATGCTATGATTACAGGGGCTGTTGGAGTTTAATAATCTGACTGTAATTCAGGCATTTTCAACAGCTCATTAAGGGTTCATTAATATATGGGCAAGCTTTTGAATTATAAATAAGCAGATTAGAAACCTGCAGCGCCTGAACTGTACAGTAGTGTCCTCGCCAGCAGAGCAATATTGCCAACAGGGTGAAGGGCTGACCTGGGAGAGGCAAGGGGGCACAGGGCACGGCCAGTCCCGTGTCCCGCTCCCGTCTGCAGGCGCCGGTTGGGGGAAGGTCCCGCTGCCCCCAGAGGTGCCCCGGTCCCTGCGGCAGCTCCCACACCCATGGGCCGCGGTGGGGAGATCCCCACGGGCCTCAGCCCGCACCCCACAGGGCGCCCAGCCCGTTCCCCACAGCTCCGGCAGCGCCGAGGGCCGGCGTGTGGGGTGCCCGGGCT
>VXAC01006205.1:117946-180446 GCA_013399225.1 Rhipidura dahli
TGTCCCCCCGGTGTCCCCAGCTCCATCCCGGGGCACATCCTGGCTGTCCCGCGGTGTCCCCAGCTCCATCCCGGGACACATCCTGGTTGTCCCCACGGTGTCCCCAGCTCCATCCCGGGGCACATCCCGGGTGTTCCCCGGTGTCCCCAGCTCCCCTGTGGCCGTCGCGTCCCGGGGCGACAGCGCAGCCTTTGTGTGGCGAGGGAAGCCCGGCGGCGGGGCTCGGCCTAATGTCACTCTCAGTCCTACTTAAGGTGACTGCGTGGTGTGTGCATGTTTTTCATGTCAGGTATATTAAATATAACACGACGATGCACTGCACATTTCCACGCCAGCCTAGTTGTCACTTTCGCTTGACTCATTCTCTATTGAGGAAAAATGCAGCACTGGGAATTTACAAGGCTTTTCAGTTAAATGGACATAAATCACAGGTTTCATTCAAACCGAATAATCACTGGCCATAAAGAGCTACTTGTCTCTTACCATATATTACAGTGAAGTTCCTGTGAGCAATAATGCAGCCATTCATGGCAAAGAAAAACAGAGCGAGACATTAAGAGCTGACATGTAATCCTGTTAGGAGCCTGACGTGGAGAGCGCGCCTGACATTTTTATCATATATGTCCATTTCTATTTGGAAAATCAGAATAATAAAAATGATTACTCCGCTGCCCAAACCCACCTTCCTAAAACAGCCCAGCGAGATTTGTTTACATGCCGGGAAACTGCTTACTACGAATTCATAAATCTCCGATTCTGAAGCATTTCCCCTGATGTTTGAATTGAAGATATGACTAGAAAGATTCCCTGTAATACTCTTCCACACCTCCATTTCCTTCACTACCAACACATAAACTGTCAATCCCTGGCTTTATTACATTCCCCTTCATTACAAGGCTGCTGGCAGGATGCCTGTTTCTAACCCAACTTTCCTCTTCACCCATGAAAAAAAAAACGGTTGATGACCTTTGCTAAAGGTTCAATAAAAAGCAGGGTGGATGCTAATAAAAAATAATTAGTGTCTTTGTCTCTATGCAGGACTCCGATGTCAATGAGCAGCAGGCTGGATTTATGGAGGTCTTGGGCTTTTCTTGGAGGTGCTGGGGAAAGTTGAAAGGAAATTTATTTGTTCGGGAAAAAGATTCTGTTAAAAGCAAAGTTACTTAAGTGAAAAAAGCCTCATTCTAAAACATTACAGAGATGCTGTTGAAGTAAAAAAAGCATCCTGGAATGAGATGTGTCTCTGTTTTAGCCAGCAGGACAGAGATGGGGGATCAGGAGAGGTCCTGGCACTGCTGCCACCAGTCTGACCTGTCTGACCACACCAGGCTAATGTGGGAAATGGATCCCTGTCTGGCACTGGTGCTGTGCCACCCCCACCCTGGCACACCAGCTCCTGTGCCTTTCTCCCAAAAGTGACCTCCCGGAACCAGGAGCTTCCAGGAGCAGATGCCACAGGCAGAAGGTGTGTTTGCCACAGCTGGTCTCCAAAAGCTGCTGTGTACCAACCCTAAACAAGATGGATCGAGACCCAGCACTGCATCCAGCAGCAGAAAGTGAGCTCCATAACATCTGAACACCCTTCCCATGAAAATGCAGTAATATACATTCCTTCAAGCTACTGTGTGTCCAACCTAAATATCATCAGTATGAAAGTTTACAGCCTTGAAATAAAAGAAATGCACAACAGAAACAAATCCTTCCTGTGATTACAACTTTTATCAGATTTATGGCTCAGTGCTCTACTTTTCATAGAAAATATGAAATAACTTTTTATAGAAAATATGAAATAACTGGTATTTTTATAAATTGAGTTCTTGCTACCAATTTTATGTTGGCTCCATTTATTTCCTGTTGTAAATTATGTCCAAGTTTGTGCAGTTTTACTGCATTGTCTCTCTTCTTACTTTTTACAGATCTCTACATTTCTGATTCCATTTTCTTCTTTTGGATCGTTCTATTTTTCTTGCTTACCTCTGACTTGCACTTAGTGCTAAGATGTCAGTCTTATTTGTGCTCAGCTTGAGGACACAAAGTACTCAATAGCTCCTCATCAGTGCCCGCAGGCTCGGGGCGCTGTGGGGGCAGGAGCGGGAGGGGGGCCGAGGATGGGCCCGGCTCGGGGGTCCTCAGCTGTGCTGGGGTGATCCGGTTCCATCCTCAACCCCCAGCACAGGCTGTCAGGACTCTTCAGCAGCTGTTTGAGCCCTCATTTCCACACACATGGCTCAGAAGCTCCACACAAGGAGATGCCCAAGGAACCCTCCCCTTGTGCCACCATTGCCATGTGTCCGCAACATGCTGATTTTATTAATGCTGATTCTACAAGCAAACAATTACCCCAATGCCTCTTCTGCACTGTGCTTGGTCAAGGACTTACCAGCCGTTATTCTCTTCACAGTATTTACATTCCATATATATTTACATATGCATGGAAACACACTAAGCTTGAAGAGTCCGGCCAGACTGATGCTGCTGATGAAGAGTCTGCTCTCCCAACTGCAGCTCCACACAGACTGCAGCAGGCATCTCCCAGGAGGAGGAAAACGCTGCACCCCACTTCCAGTTAAAATCACCAGGTTTGCTTTGCCATGGATTTTATAGATCTCTGTAAGCGTCTCCCATAAATCCCTCATGGCAGTAAGGATCCTTCATGACTGGATAATTCATCCGACTTCCCTTTGAATGTCTTTCCTCCCCAGGCCTTGCAGCCATCTTACTTCTCCATCTTGCAGAATGTTCCAAATACAAAACATGGGCTACATGTGGCACTGGTGCCACTGGCACTGGCACAACATCCCCCGTGCCCACAGTGAGTGGCTGTGCCCCCACACCAGCACGTCAGCAGAGCCACTGGCACAGCAGGACACAGACAGCTGGCAGCAGGACATCAAGTGTTATTTGCATTATTATAAGGGACATAGCCTGGCATTATGGAGCTGTGTGGCTCAAGGTGGATTGGGGAAGCCCCCAGGCACTCCTCAAGGTGTGGCTTTGGGGATGCTGGGTGTAGCCCCCATTGAACCACTGAACAGTTTGAATTGGAAGGGACCTTCCGCAGATCATCCAGTTCCAACCCCCTCTAAAGGCAGGGACACCTTCCACAAGGCCTTCCAGTAGACCAGGCTGCTCCAGATCATGAGTAAAGCCCTGAGACCTTGCAAAGCCTCCAGGTGGTGTGTCCCAGAAGCTGGGGGCTGTGGCAGGTGCCCAGCAAGCACAACCAGCAGCACTTCAGGCACACGAGGTCTCTGCTTTAACATTGCAAAAATGCACCCTTATGTAAAAATATGATCAAAGTTTTATACTTGTAGAATGTCCTACCAATAAATCACACAAATGGATATCTACACGGGGTAATAAAACTGAACAGATTCTAAAACTGATTGGTAAAGTTGCTCATAAATTGTTGGTTTTAGCAAGCTGTAAACAAAAGCTGCATTAGCACCAAGTGAGTCTTAGGAGGGACTCTGCACACAGAGAGAAGGCACCAGGTTTGGGCAATGTTTGGAATCTTTCGTTATTGCCCAGCATAAACATTCTATCTCTGGCTCTATATCCTAGCACCAGCAAGAGAGGAGGGAGCAGGAATAAATGCTGCAACTTCCTGGTTCCCCATGGTGCTCTCCTCCTTGCAGTGCTTTACGTGACCTGTCATACCCACAGTTTGATCCCTGTGCTCTCTGTATTTTATTTAATTGCATTTCAACAGAAGAAGGAAAGCACATGAAAACCATGCAAACCATGCACTGGAGGCAGTACTTACCTGACAGGGGCAGAAACTATGTGGGGTTCCCAGCCCAGATAACACACTGTAAATTCTTACCTTTTTTGTTTCAGAATGACACAGAAATTACTATTTTAGCCGCCTATATGATGGTGAAACACACACCAGCAAGGCCCCTGCTCAGCCCTGCAGATTGGATTACCTGCACAGAGGACCTGGAACCTGCTAGGAACAGCCCTTCCCTGAGCCAGTGCTTCAGGTGGCAGATGCAGAGATGTCAGCTTTGATTTGAGCTAACAGAAAGGAATCTTTGGATGGAAAAGCTCCAGGACCTTTGAATTAAATGAAAGACCAGAACACTCCACAGAACGTCTGCAATAACAGTCTCTACAGAAAATTATGAGGAACTACATAAATCCACCCTCTTCCTCTTCACACAGGCTCATTAAAGCAGTACTGACTCTCTGGGCAGCTATAATTCTGCTGAGTGATACCCTGGAATCACCCTGTCAATACCCAGTGGTGTGCTGCCTCTCCAACTATCTGTGCCCCTAATATTCCTCTCTTTGATGGGATTTGCTGACCTTTAATCTGATGCTAGTTTACTCTCATCACTGAAGTGCAAGTCAGAGAGCAATAAAACGGCAACCTCACTGATTCAAAAGGGAGAGCTAAAGCGCCACTAACTGTGAATCTAACCTTTCGGAATGGCTCTCCCTTAAAAGGGGAAACATGAAGTGCAAGGCAGCTAAAACAAACAATATTTAATGCTGACTGTAAGATTTATTGCAGTCCTCCTTGCATGAGTATTAGATTGGAATTCCAGGGCTGTAAACCGGGGAAGAGAAGAGGGACAGCCAGTGCAGACAGAGCAGGGCACCACGAAGCCCCTTCCCCATGGCCCCGGCAGTGCTGACACTGCTGGAGGCACAGGGAGCGATGGGGACACGGCAGTGGAGCTGCCCGAGCTGAGAGACCTGACCCGAAAAGGGCAAATGCTCCCCGGGCAGCACAGGGAGGTGATGGTGTGAGCTGTGTCTGCGGTGCAAGGGGGATGCCTGTGTATCCTCTCCAAGGGCACTCAGCACTGGAGCTGGAGAGCCCCAGGAGCCGCTGCACACCCCACTGCCAGGCACTGCTGGGCAAAGGGCTGTGAGTGGAGCTGAGGGCGTGGGGAGCAGCTGATCCTGAGTGACTCCCTCTGTCTGGGTGGTCCCCAAGGGGTCTCTGAGCAGGCACTGTGCAGCACATGTCTGTTGTACAAGGGAAATCAAGGGGAAATAAAGGTTCTCCAAGTGCTGGTGGCTCCTGCACCGCTGGGTCAGGGTGCAGGAGTGCGGCCGGGCACCGTGGTGGCCACACTGAGACCACCATTGCCCCTCCACAGGGCCTCCCCAGTGACCAGTCCCAAGGCCTGCACGTAGAGAGGAGTGTGATGGTACCTTGAGGAGAACAACCAGGACCCCCAGTGCTGTCCCAAGCAGGGGAGGATGTGCACAAAGCAAGCAAATAACAGAGACAATTCTCACACGTTGTGTACACACAAATCAACACAAAACACATCCAAGTCACAGCATAAAGTAAAAGAGAAATTATTGCATAACAAATTTTTCCCTGGCTCTCTGGGGAAAATAAAGACTGACAGCTTTGGGTTTAACAGGTGTTGCTAGAAGATGAGCTACTTATTAATACTGCTAGGAAGGAAAAGGATGATAAAAACTATAATGTGATTAATTATTTATGTTTACGAGCACGATTTTTAAGAGTTACAGTCTGTCATGCAAATCGCTTGGTCTGGTTCGACTCGACACGTCGCAGCCCGGAACGTGCCTGAGGGCTCTGCACAACACGTGAGGCGATTACCAGGCACTGCCGGGCAGCAGAGCCCCGGCCCCGCAACCGCTGTGCCCGGCCCAGAGTGTGGCCAGAGCGGGCACAGGCTGAAACGGGAGTTCCTCAGCAGCACAGAAACTGGGAAAACTCCTGGTGCGATTCCTCTGCAGGCAGAGCGGCGGTGGAGCGGAGGGCAGAGCCCTGGTGGTCCCGGTGCCCCTCCAGCTCGGAGGCAGCGCTGGTCACCGCGGGGTCACGGCTCCCTCCAGCCCGGGCGGTGACCGACGCCTGAGGACCGGGTCCCGCACCGCGGAGCCGCCGCACCGGCATCATCAAACCAGCCCTGGATTTGCATAGAGCAATTACTGCTCAAACACCCACCCGCTCTTCTGAAAAGAAAATTGGACACGAACATTTGCAGGAACTCACAAAGACAGACTTTGTCAGACCTAACGGGGCTGATAAGGGGAGAGCTTTTTACAAGGGACAGCAAGAGATGCATCAGTTGAGCGCGAGGCTGAATACAAAACAGTGTTAGTGTAAAAAAGAACAAAGAAAAGGCCTGCTCTGCGTAAGAACTGGTAATACATTAAAAATTTAAAACCTGGCACGACAAATCTGGATACTCCCTGCAGAAGACAACTGATATTAATGAACAGGCCTGTGCATTCATTGTCTGGGATCCCAGAGGAAAAAAATAATGCTGGTTACACTGAATTTTTTAAAGAGAAATTCTTCCCTGTACAAACAGCTTCTCTGCCAAGTCACCAGCCTATTCCTGGCAGTTTTAACCATCTAAAACCATTCACCTGCCCAAACAGTGCATTTACTGGAAGGTCCCTCATTTCTTCATGTAATTCCTCAGCATGAGACTCCAGCAGAGCCTTGCTGCCCCACCAGCATTGATTTACTCAGGAGGAAGTGCTCAGGCTTGGCTCGACACCCTCTCAGCCCCAGGCAAAGCAGCCCCCTTAGAACAAAGAGGAGTTCAGTCCCTGGATCATTTGACCTGGCAGCACTCAGGGAGGGTGAAGAGAAGGCAACAAGGGCTCCCTGGATTGTACAGCCCACCCTCCCTGGTCCTGGACAGGGGCTCCTGGAGCACCCAGCTGGATTCGGCTTGGCATCACTTCTGCAGCCAGGAAGGAATAACCAGAAAGCTGGGAAATGCCAAACACAGCACATGCTTGTCCACTGCTGGACACAGTACCAACACTTATTCAGGCAGACACAAAGAGCAGGAGGAGTGCTCAGCACCTGGGCAGCATTGCCACTCAGATGGCACATGGAATGGGAAAGTCTCCGTGGGAAACCTCTCCAAATTGTGTTGTAAGATCTGGGCAGCCACGAAGCCCATCAGCTCCACAAAGTGTGTTGTGGAAAGTGGAAACACAAACCACGGGGACCAGACAGAGAGAGGAATACATTTGGGAAGGAGGAGCTGGGCAATCCAAGGGCTCAGCCCTCAGCCAAGACACCCACGCTGCTCCCAGCTCCTCAAGGGCTGTCCCTGAGCTCAGCCTCTCCTGTTCCTCCCCCAGACCGGCATGGCTCCTCAGTGGCAGGGCTTGGGAAGCATCCCTTACGGTGCGGTGCCCATGCTGGGCACACCCAAGGCCGCCGGTGCGGCTGGTGTGGCGCGGGGAGGGGAGGGGGACACCGCAGCTCCCGCTGCCCCTTGGCCCTGCACGGCACCTCCCTGCCCTGCCCTGCCCTGCCAGGCCCAGAGCTGTGCAGCAGCCGCACACCCGAGCGCACACAGCAAGCAGGGGCTCATTGTTTCCGCTCTCCAGAGGTGCGGGGCGTTCGGGTGGGAGCCCACCTGCCCGCGGAACGCGCCCGGGAACACGCTGGGAATATCAGCGGTTTCCAGCAGGGTCACCCGTGCAGCGCACAATTATGCCGGGGTGAGCCGTGGCAGAGGGAACGCCTCAAGTTTTAAACTGTCATTAGAATACCGTGGCCTGGTTTTAACAATGCAGCAGTGCTTCTAATGATCTTTAAGGTAATTCGCTATTCAGACCCGGAGCAAAAGATGCAAATGTACCACTGAAAGCTCCTTATTAAATACCCACAGGCTACAGTTCTGTACAATAAGTGGTCCAGGTCTTTTTAGAACATCCTAATTAGATGAACAGAGATGCAGAAAAATGCAAAACCAGGTCATGCAGCAAAAATGTTGGGGGGAAAAAAAAGCTGCCAAACAACCCCCCTCCAAGCCCCCCATTAAACACCCTCCCCCACCCTGCAGCCTTTATTAAACCCTCGCATGTGATGAAGAGGAACCAGAGGCTCCCAGCCCACCATCGCCCCCAAAGCAGAGGTGCCCGATATTGTTAAAGTTAAGTTTTCAGTTTATTGCCAGGGATATGTCTAAGTGATGATATAAATAATACTATGAATAATACATTAAGCAAAAACCCCATCTGAAATTAAATTTGCCCTGGGTTATCTCCCTTTTTCCTATATACATATGGAATTATTATGCACTAGGGAAAAAAAAAAAGAGCACATATCAAGGTAACACTTTTCCCCCCTTTGAAGGTAGCAAAAACCACTGCCCCTGAAGAGCTGCTGCCTTGCAGAGAGGCATCAGGCAGAACTTCCCTTCTCCCTGGAATCAGGGGAGAAGCTGGGAGCCAGGTTTCAGGGCTGATTGGAAGGGTCCTCTCGGCACAACTCCAGCAGAGCTGCAGGCTCTGCCCTGGTGTGGCTGCATGCCCACAAACCTGCAGCACCATTTGCAGGTGCACCGAGGTCCCTCAGACCCTCCTGCCGGCCTCGCTGGGGCCATTGACCCTCAGTGCTGGGAGCTACTCTCACATGTATCGATCTTTATGTCTCCAGTTTAGATCAGATGAGCACCAGCCCTTTACTCACTGGCTGTTAAGCATCTAGCACTGACCTTGCTGTGATTTCCAAACATTCCTAGCACGGCCAGCATAGCAGAACAGGAATTATCCAGATTCAGGTCTGGTGAAATCTAAAACATAGTGGGATACCAGACAAAGGAGGGGAGAGTTAAGCAGGAGCTGGGCAGTGAGCTGGGCTGTGCACTGAGGTCTCTGCCCCAACTCTATCCCAAAATTGCCGTGGGATTTCAGACAAACCACTTGCTCTCCTTGTGCCTCAGTTTCTTCAGAAGGTAAGACTGTGGTACTCAGGTCACTCCACAAAGTCCTGAGGAGTCTTGACTAAAGAGCACTAGGACTGAAGACCTCAAAACACACTGGTAGCTATTTCCTACCAACCCCAAGGCACCAGTGCAGCCAGTCCTCATACCCCATACCAAAACCAAGCTGTGTCTTTTGCAAGTACAGTGCCACAAGGCAATGGATATGAACTGGGGATCTTCCAAACGAGCAGCTTCATCTGCAGGTCCCTCGGGTGACCCTAAATGGCACAGAGGAGGAGCAGCCTCTGCCAGCCGCTGCTGAAGCTCTCCAAACTCCAGGGCACCAAGGCAAATTATGGTGATTCACGGGTTGGTTTTGTCACGTGAACATCAGTTCAAAGGCAGCCAACTGGGACTGAAAAAACTCCTTTCCTGAGTTCTCCAGGAGTGAAAATTTGGGCAACTGATTACAAAGTCTGGGAGACATCAGGAAGGGCATCATGCTCTGCCCTTCCAAAGCACAACCACCCCAACTGAACACGGACAGCCCGGTCGTGCAGGCGGGGACGTTCGCATCCATTCTGTTTCCATAGGTGTTTCCTTAACACTAAGTACACATCCCAGCTTTTCCTCCTCTCCCCCGGCTCTGCCCTACAGACAACTGGAGCCTCGGGGGGCAGAGGCTGTGCCCTCTGGCATGACAGCTCTGCCAGGAAATGGACAGCATCTTGGCTTTCCTCTTCCATCCCCAAGCTTCGCCTACAAGAGTCACTGGGCAAGACATGGTTAATACACTAATTACCATAATTAAGAGTTGCCAATTTAATTATAGCTGAGAATATTAATGCTGTAACATTTGTTGGAGTGCAGAAAACAAACCTTTAATGCACAGACTTTGTTCGCAAACATCTAATGGAGCCCTCCTCCACTTCGCTTGGTGCTTCAGTGCTGACACAACAGTGATAGGTTCAGATTGAAGAACTTGTCAGCAATCAGGCAGGAGGAGGCTAATTAGCTGGCAGGTTAATGAGTGTGATGGCTCTTGACAGCATTTTGTTACAGCCTCTACTGTATTTAAACAATAAATGATTATTACTTAAACACCACAGAGATAGTCTTATTAGGAGAGCTAGACCATATATTTATTTTCATAAAAATGAGATTAATTCTGTAGTGTAAAGAATAAAATGTAAAATTCTGACTGATTATATCTCACCTCTGAATAACCTCCAGGGTATCTTATCAGAGGAGGAAAGCACAGGTTTGAATGCCCTTGTGCTCTCTGGGAGAAGACATCCTGCGCCAGCTCCACAGGGTGTGAGCCCGGGCGGCGATGGAACTGTGAGCCGCAGCAGTGCCATTCCCAGAGCTGTCAGATTGCCAGCTCCAACCAAACACACGGAGCAGATCCCTCTTCATGTCACCCCTGGGTGCAGCGGGTGCCAGGGCTTTGCCATCCCCCTAGCCCTCAAGCCCACACCAGGAGCTGATTTTTTTATTCCTTTGACAACTGAGATTTGGAAACAGGTGGTGAAGCAGAAGAATGGCTCTGTGGAGAGATTAACCCATTTCTCTGTCCAGTTAAGGGGGAAAGGGGACATATTACCGTACTCCTGTCATCCATAAACATAATGAGAGTGAGAAGGAAGGTGTCTGCATCCAAAAAATCCAAAAGCACAGAAATATGGTGCTTTTCCTGCAGAAAAGGCAGGTGGGAAGGAGCCCCTGGCTACAGTCTGAACTGTATTTACAGGACAGGCAATTGCAAATATGTGTCCAGAAAAACCTTATCTGAAGAGAATTAAATTGAATCTTTGGCTGTGTAATAATAAGGGAGGGTTATTTCAATTTAATATTTACTGTTCCCTAGGAATTTGTACATAAACATGGAAGAAACAAAAGGCCTCACCTGCTGAGACTAATACCATTTTCGAAATTATTTTTGCATACATGAAAATGATTTGTGCCCCTCAGTGCTGCTGCTGAACATGGGAATAAAACCAGAAAAGGCACTGATCTGAAATCCTGCCTCATCTGTAAGACCGTGGGCTTCATGTGTAAGACTCAAATGCGACAGGCTCGGTGCCTGGCAGCAGCAGTGCATGGCCAGTGATCACCTGCACAGGTAACGCAGACCCCCCGAGGCTCCCCCGGGCACCAGCAGCCTTACTCCCACGGGATGGCACTGCCGCAGCCCCGCCTCACATTCCTGGGGATAAACCCTGATCCCGAGGAGTCGCCCGGGCTCTGAGCCACATCCCCAGTGTCCTACAGAGGGACGAGGTTCTCCTGCACCACTCGGAGCCCCCCGTGGAAGTGTAAAGTCACACCAGTTCCAAAGGGAGCCCGCGTTCCTAAGCTGTGCCACTGGCGGCTCTTTCCTCGCAGCCCCGCAGGTCCAAGGATCACACTGCGCTATGAAACATGGATAGGTGTGTGAACACACAGAACTCAGCAACAACACCAAACTTCCCTACAAAACTCTTGAACACATCAGCTCGAAACGGCTTATCCAAATTTTATTTTTTGGCATTAAAATATTAATAGCATTTGATGGAGCAATTTTAACCCAATGCCATCCCGGGAAGAGCTGGCAGCTGGCAAAAATCACCAGGCTCTCTAGCTGTTTAAATGAGAATATTCTTCAGTCTGAAAAATTATTTATAGAGGGTTTTTTTACTACCCTTGTATACTGCAATGTTATTTCCTTTCCCACACACTAGCAAAGTCCATTTTCACAACTGCTATAAAGCGGCATGTTCACAGCTAGTAAAACAACTCAATAAATAGCCTCACGAAGCTATAGCTGTCTCATATCCTTTCCTCAATAAAAACAGAGGTGAACTGCTTATTTTCAGCAGCACACTATAAGAAGACAGAAGCATTATGACTGCTCATACATTCTGACTATCATTTGCCACAAGCTATATCTGTCAGCATTAAATAAAGCTGCATTATAAATGTAAACAAAACACCCACATCTACCAAATGAGCTGTCCGCCATGGCTGCAGGCAGGAATTGAACCCGCTTATTGACTCAGCTTGCTCTTTTTATTTATTCTCCTACAAAGACATGCATTTACTTTACCCTACAAGCAGAGTGGGTTTAGGGGCGGTGACTTGTCTCCTGCACAGGCAGAAAAGGCAGGTTGGTGACAAATGCAGATCTTAATGGGAACACCATTAGGTGGGCAAACATTGAACTATTATTGAAAAACTGATTTATTTTAAAAGGTTATCCTAGACCAAAACACTACATCATAAATAATTTGCAGGATCAGTCAAGTGAATTTATACTTATGATTTTTTTAAAAAGGTAATTCATTGCAATCAAATAATAATGCCAGTTGGAGAGGAATTACACTCAAATATCAACTGCTCAGAATTTACAGTCTGAAGAGGTTAAAAGGTGCTTGGCTCTACAGCAGCACAGAGCAGGCTGCTCCTCTGACAGAGGTTATACATCTCTCTAGACTAGAAAAAACTTCTGTCCCTGTCAGACAAAATTCACCTTTGCACAAGCCCAGAGCGGCCACCGGCAGCCCCCAGGGCCAGCACAGAGGGACACCCAGCCGTGCCCCCATGGGCACACTCCTCCAGCCCCTCCACCCCTAGGAGACCCTCCCGGGCTCGGGCACGAGGTGTCTGCCACGGGAGAGCGGGACTGGGGCCCGCCGGTGCGCTCGGAACTCCGCCAGATAACACGGGTGCTGTAAAAATACTGCATGTTCCCCGATTAATAATTGCAATCAATTATTTATATAGATATTCACATTTCTACAAGGAAGGGAGAATAATTATAAATAATGCATTGGCTGGGAGAGAATGGAGGCTTTTTTACTATTTACTGTAGAAGAACGAGGTTTACAGTTTACAGAACTGTAAACAAATACTGTGGGGCCATTTCTGGAGCAGGACTGTGAAGTGTGTTGAACTCTGACTAGACCTTGTGGAGGCATCACTTCCATGTCATTCAGGTAGCCATTAAAGGAATTCCCATAGTGTTCCTACAATCTGACACTTCTCCCTCAGACCTAAGAGAAAGCTGTGCTTGGAGACAGCTTCTCCTCTGCCAAGTGGAGCCATTAGAGCTGCAAAGGTAATCTTGGAAAACTCACAACTCCAAAATTATCTTTATTCTTTATAACTGGAACTAGCTGTCGTGTGGGAGGGCGCTGAGATGCCCAGCGTCACCAGGGGCCCTGCCCAAGCACCACGGACCTTCCTTCCTCTCCCTCCATGCCTCACCCCCACCCCACACTGCTGGGTGCTGAGCACTCCCAGGGCAGGAGTTGTGTCCAGCAGAGCCAAACCCCAGTGAGGTTTCTGGCACGCACACACCGTGACCAGAGCAGGGCCACAAGCACTGCTGGTTTGGCTCCATGCAAAGCAGATTTTGCACCTGGGTCTCTCAAGGCTCACAGCTGTGATGTGATATTGCTCTTCCCTTTCTCTCCAGAACAGGGCAGAGAAATCCAATGGCCAAGTCAAAACAGGGAGAGTGAAAGCCCAAGTTAAGCAACTGGATGAAGCTGGCTGTCACCCCAGGACACTGGCACAAGCCCCCTCCTGAATGGACAGGAACAAGTGTTCCTCCATTTCACATCATGCATTCTTCCAGAGGTAGATATCAAATATTCCTGCTTTTCCATTTTAAGATATGCTTGCTAACAAGAAATCATCAGGCAGCTCAGAGCAGCTGTCCACTGGGTTGCTGCATCACTGTTTATGATGTTTACAGAGAAAAAGAAATTTAGTGTAAGGAGTAGCAGAGAGTAATTAATGTATTGTAGTGTGGAATTTCCACTTCCTACCTCCATTTAAGTCAAATCAAGTTTGGCAGTGCCAGAGTAAATCAAGGGGCAGCCACCAGGGAGAGGGGATCAGCAGAGGCATTAGAGCCAGATCCAAACCAGTGCCTCACCCAAGCTCCCACTATTATTACTTGTGCAAAGCAAATATTCAGCCTCCAACTCTAAATCATTTCAATTCCTATTTCCAAGTATAATTTAATCTTTTCCAGCGACACTTGATGCTTACTTCATCACAGCATAATGACAGATTAAAAAGTTGTTGAATTAAATATTAAAGAGGACTTCAGGCAGTTCTGCATTTTTAAGGAATAACACAGATTGGAGATGAAATGAGAAGCCCAAATGCATATTTTATTCCAAAAGGAAAGAATACATACATTTTTCCTCCAGGCCACCTACTTTGTAATAAAACATAGGGCAGGTTTTTATTTAGTGGATAAAAGCATGATATAGTATTATAGGATTTGTATCACTGTAAACTGGTACCGTGCCATGGTGTCAAAGCCAATGACACCGTGAGATCAAACACAGCCCTTTGTTAAATATCTGCATGTATCTGTGCTGCTTGGTTGTGCTGGATATAACTCCATATAGCCATTCACAATATTTTCATTAGACTACCTAAGCACAATTTATTGACTCTCAGATGTGAAAGTTTATCTTGTGATGACACTTCCTGCATGACATCAAAGTACAGAATGCAAAACATAATTTAAACTATTATTGAAATATAAATCATTCCAAGAAAAATTTTGTCAGCATATGAATAAAAATAGTCACTTATTTAAACTGTAGTTTAAAGTGTCTGGAAGGCTTGAAGGTAAACAAGAGATGACAACAAGTTTTGAACTTTAAAAGAAACCTCCACATTCCAATGAAAATTGTCCCAAACTATTGTATCACAATATAATATTGGGGGATTAATCTTTTACAAATATAAAAGGATCAAGGTTCTCACCTTTAATTTTTTACATGTATATTAACATTTCTCCTCATCTTTATAGACCATCACCTCTATATGGGTCACACATTTTGCATTCACTCCCTAACAAGCATGATGCCCATATGCACGGAGAGGCAGAAGAAGGATCTCAGAGGTTTTTGATGGCTGTGAGCATGGTGACATCAAGGTGGCACTGGGATTCTCATGAAACCTTCAGCTCGAGTTTAGTCAGTGCCATGTGCAGTAAACATTTTCCCATGTATGCAGTTTTCCATCCCTCATTTGTGGTGTTAACCGAAGGAGTCTGGCATCTCAGGGTGGGCATGGGCTGGCCCGGGGAGAGCCCCGGTGTCACCCACCCGCGGGCACGGCCGCTCCGGGCAGGGGAGAGGGCAAAAAAAGTGACCCATCTCCAACCATTTCTCCTGGCACCACGAGGAGTGATCCTGCCACACAACTAAAGCCCTGCATGCTGGAAGCAGACGCAATATCACTGCAAATAAACAAATCCCAAGATGCCTGCTCTTCTCTGGCAGAGCCCGGCCCCGCAGTCCCACTGAGGCCGCTGAGCCCGCCGGGCAGCGCCGGCCGGCACCGCACCGTGAGGTGTCCCCAGCCCCTCAGCGGCACGGCCGGTNGGGGAGGATTCAGGGGCAGCACCGACCGCCCCGAGCCGGGCACCGGAGGGCCGCGGGGCCGGACCTGGCCGCAGCCTCCCCGCCGGGCAGGGCCTCAGCGGTCCCGGAGCGCCGTGAGCTGCCCGATTAGAGGGATGTTATTAATTATCACTGCCGTTATTAATACCAGAGGGATCGTGGCTGTGTCTTTGTGAGCGCACCCACGCTGCCGGGGAGTCATTAAGCCGCAGAACAATACGGCGGCGAGCGACAAGAGCAAAGCCATTGTTCCCTGCCAGCCTCGCGGCCTGCGCCCATGTAAATGAACTTAATGCTCTTCATTCAGGCGCACTCGGAGGGTTCTCATTTACTGCCTCTCTCTCTGTGACAGCATTTTCTCACCAGCCCTGACTGCATAATTAATGCAAATGCAGCCTTAGTGTCATGAGCCGGGCTCCTTTGGTTTACTTTGGTACGACACTTACAGAGGAATATTAACTAGAGAAAGCAGCATCACAACAGGGGTGGAAAATCAGCCTGTCAGGGACTCATTCCAAATGCCACGGAAAGGAGAGCGCCTTCAAGATTGTTTCATCAAGGTGATTGAGAACAAAAACTACTGAGGAAAATTCGAGCTTACATTTATGAGCTTCTCCACATACATTATTTATATCACCTGAACGTATAGGAACGTTATTTCCAAGCACATATTCATACAAAGACACGGTTTGGGCTGAGAGCTGGAATTGCATGTACACACACACGATGCTGTGCTGATGCCAGGTAAGGGCCAGCACACCCGGGCAGCTCCCTGTGCGCTCGGAAGGCCACGGCACAAGGATTTATCCCGGCACAGCTCCACATACACTTGCTCCTCAAAAAGGTCACTGAGCCACGCACCCGATATAGCCCTTGCAGGGATAATCCTGCATTTTAATCCTGCCTGTTCCAATCAAAATTGGCTCTGTTGGGTTTTTTTTCTTTCCCAGTAAACCAGACAGCAGTTCTGCCCTAAATACACACGAATGTAAAGCAGGCGGGAAGGATCCAGCCCTATTCTCAGCACTTTGTACCCAGCCTTGCAAGCAGAACATGCCTTTTTTCCACAACAGCCACACTGGAAATGTTTATTCAGATTAATCCTGCCTGTATTTCACTACCAGACAGAGCTCTGCCTTATATTTTTGATCTGGAACAAAAGGAAATTCGTGAGCAGTATATGTTTATTTGCTTTGCCGCTTATTCTTTAGCTACACTGAAAGTCTGTAGTTACACTGAAAAACACACGTCTTGGTATGTTTCTTTCTGGAATTTGAGGATTTCTGCATTGTCTTTCATTATTGCCTTCTGCTGCCAAGCACACCAGCACTATTCAGACCTGAGAATGCTGCCGCCCTTTATCCAGCTGCTGATACCACAGTTCACAGAAATACCCATCAGACTCTTGCCTTCTTCTCCCCACACCATGCTAATTCAAGAAGCACAAGAGTTTTAGCAGCAATAAATATGGACCTTGGTTATCTGCTCTCTCTTGTTGGAGACTCTGGGTCACCTTTTTGATGTGTCTGTAAAGGCTGGAACCTTGAAGTCTTTTTTGTCTAGAAAGTGGAGATTTCCTGGTCATCCCCAAAACCTGTAACTTTCACAAAACAAGAAATGAAATAGTGAAATCTGTTATTTAATGCTAAAAACTGATGATACCCATCTGCCAAATCTGAGCAAGCTGGTTCTCCACTTGTTTACTTCCCAGTGAGCAGACAAACCAAGCCCTGCCAGGGGACACACAGCTGCTCTGTGGTGGTTACCGTGTTCTGTCTCCCACGTGCCTTTGGACCGAATGCAGCACAGGCACAGTCCCTTTGTCCAGGATTTGAGCCCAAAATGAGTGCAGCCACCCCAGAGGGACCCTGCGAAGGAGATTTGGGAGAGGAGGCTCCGGGCTGTCGCAGCAGGAGGGCGAGCCTGGTGACAGCCACTGGGTCCAGGCTCCGAGTGTCACCCACCTCTGCTCCCAGGAGGACATGGCTGATCACGAGCAGAGCTCAAGTGCAAAGGTTCCCTTCGTGCTGGCTTTCCCTTGGGCTGTGCAGAAAGCCCAAGGCATTCTGCACAGCCTGGCAGACTTCTCCCTGCTTGGCTGCCATGCAGGCAGTTCCAGGATCCTCCTGCCCCAGGGTCAGGCATGGGCCACGGACAGCCTGACACCTCCCTGCTAGCCGAGGCCCTCACCGGTTTAACTGAATATACAATAACTGAAAATAATACCTTTATCCCTCTAATATCCCATAGAACTGAATGGATCAAACGGGCATGCCAGTCAAACGGTTTATTTTAGACAGGAAACAGCCCCGCAGACCATTGTTACAAATTAAAGGTATTATATTGAAGTCATTTTTAATCCCTTATAAATGAATAACCCTTCTACCAACATTAAATCATTTTCCTCTGCACAAGTAACATTTCCTTTCGGCAGCACAGGATCTATTCCTCTGCAGACCAGGAGCTATCCTTCCGTCAGAGCCGGCGGCGGCTGATTACACCGCACCAGGACTCATAAAATTCCCACAGAACTGGCACTTGCGTCTTCCCAGGGCAGCGCTGCCTTCTTTCATCCATAAGCAATAATGCCACTTTATTCTCTGTAATCAGCACGCAGATGATTATTTAGACGCAGCCTCATAATCCTCCTCGCAGCAACTACGGAAGATCTGGATCTGCAATCTGCAGCCAAGGAATTTCCCCTCCTGCAAGCAGGGAGGTGGGAGCCAAGCCCCGTTCCGCAGCACGGGGACGTGCACTGGGCTTGTTTATGTTTGGCAGCTGGGCAGAAAGTGGAACAGGAGTCTAGGAAAGGAGCGAGTTCAGACAACTTCGAGCAGGAACCGCACAACGTCCGTTTCGGCACAGCTCTAATAGGGCATCAATATTGTCATTTAAACTTAGGATCAGTACACAAATGTGCTATAAATGGGAAAATCCCCTGTGATACTGGTGTGAAACACGCAGCTCATTGATTTTGTTCTTGATGGTTGGCTATTAAAGCGGCGAACACGCTGACCTTGTGTGCACAGGCAGACAGTGTGCATGCAACATAAAGTTGAAAAACAGCTTTAAAATGACTGTTTAAAACTGCAGACTGCAAACCTTCAAATACAGACAGGCATTCCATAGTTTATTTTAAATTGGCAACCGCAATTTAACAAGCTATTCCAACAAAGGATTAGCATAGCATGTGCTTTTCCTTAGCCATCAATTATGACATGGGGAATGCAGGGCACAACTTCAGTGTCAGATTACAACGTGCTGCACAAACCCACTCACAGCTCTTTGCTCTGCAATTCCCACCTCGCAGGAGCCAGGCCACAACACTTCCCCAGCATCACCCTGCATTTCCATGGACCTGCAGATTACAAGACCTTGGCTGCTTCTCTGCCATATTTCTACCATTTAAACGAAGAAAAACACACACTGGTATTTATTTCCGTGCTCTCATTTCAAATAAAACCTCAAGTGCATCTCTTCGTTGTAGATTCCATCAGATAAAAACATTTTTATTTCTTAAAAATTGATTAAATATTGAATATTTCCATAGGACGAAAACAGCAGTTTCCACTGAGCACGATGACAGTTGCAGATGCTTGACCTGTTATTAGGCATAAAATTAACAGTTTTATCAACCTCAGATATGGAATGATTGCATGCAGATACTGAGGTGCAAAATGCACAAGCCTAAGAAGATGTGTATATAATTTAGCAAGATTTAAAATCTTATCTTCACACAAATTTGTCATTCTTACAAATGCCTGCCTTATGAATTGAAAAAATAATAAGAATTACATGTATTTTAAATAAGAAAGTTTTTATTATCCCCATCACGTGGATGCAGAGTGGATTTCATGTAAAGAGGGAGGGGGAGCCCCTGTTTTAGCTATTTTTCCTGTCCTGCTGTCCTTTCTCCTGCATTTGCCTAAAGGCTCTCAGTAAATTACACTCCAAGTAAATGACTGTAATTTACCCGTTGAATTCCCTTGTTCAGGAAAAGCACACACCACACATTCCAGCGTTTCCACAGCTCAAATTTACCATTCTCGGTGTCAAGAACAATCCACGGGCAGTAATTTGAAACTGTTTGAGCCTTCAAATAAGGGAAATTAGAAATGTTTTGAGAGCTAAGATTTTCAGTGAGGAGATAAAACCTGATAAAATCTGTAACAGTTCAATTCCTTCTCCTTTCTATTTATGAGCAGGGCATTAACTGTTCTGCTCAGTACCCTCGCCTGGCCCCGCACCAATCCTGCCCAGGAAGCGAGACTGGTAATAAATGGGAAGCGTTCTTAATGAGGGAAAAATTTTTAAAGGCCTAACAACAAAAATAGATGCAGAGGAATGACCTTCCAGCAGAGCCGAGCGGCAGCACAGCGCTGTGTCCTGATCCACCCGTGGCCAAACTCCCTCAACTCCGCCAGGAATTCCCCCCAAATTCCTGACTGGGCTTAAATTCAGCCATTTGTTATCCAACGGCTCAACCCTGACAACAGAACCGAGGCTGTACAGCTGGGCAAATCTCAAAATTAAAATATTCTATAAAACAGGATTTTAATTAACGTCTAGAGCGATTAAAGCAGAGAAATCCATACATGCTGGTGATGAATTATCCCACGCGGCTGCGGGGAATGTTCTGGGCCCGGTGACGGATTCGCTGCCTGGGCAGGCACAGACACCTCCCCGCCAGACCCCGCCGCTCTCACGCTCCGTAACCACAACCGCCTATTTCACTCTGTCTAAAGGCAGGTTTTCATATGGCAAAACTGTTATAAATCCTCATTATCCTAAATAAAATTACAGCACTTTAAACATTTCCAGGGAGAACATTCTCTCTTCTAAACAACTACCTTAGCGAGTAATAGGAAGCAATATGGTTGCACTTGTGTCACAGTTGGAAGTCTTTTTAAACTGTCGCCCTGCTAGCAAACCAATTCTACATATTAAAATGAATGGATTGCTTATTTCAAGGGGAAAAATCATTTGTAAAATCAAGACCATTATTAAGATACTGTGACTTATTTCCACTCCAGAGTGCACGAGAAACAGATAAATGCAGCAACCTATGCAGCCTGAAATGTCTTATTTTTGATGCCACAATTTTCTTTTTCAAATGAGTCATCCATGCGTACAAGTAAATTAAAAATTGATCTAGATTCCACGTGCAAGGAGCTGAAGTTTTTACACATTTCCATATTACAAACAAGTGCAGAGCTTGCAAACATCTGGCTCTAGGCTTTTATTTCTGAAACAGGAGCGATTTTCCTCCTGCCCCTCCTGCTTGATGCTGGCAGTGCCTGAGGTGAACAGGCAGGATTTTGGCTGGGTGCTGCAGCCACACCCGACCTGCAGCAGGTCACTTTAATTTCTAGGGTGGAACTGACTGACCTCCTCATGAGTTGTCATCTTACTCCAGAATAGCACCCTGCTCTGGCCATATCGCCTATTTATTCAGGACCCTTTAACAGATTAGTTGTTTGCATTAAATCTAATCAGAGGTTCAGTTAAAACCCCACAGCAGGTTTGGGAGCGTGCACCTTGTAGTCACTGAGTAAATTATAGGATCCCTATAATTTGATGAGAACATGTGGGCATTTTTCCACAAGCTCATAAATTACTGATTGCTTCTGTAGGTTCCATTGATACTAATGCGTGCTTCCCTCCACGGCTCGCCCCAGATTGTTGCTGGCACAAACATCGCCACTTGGAAACCCAGTAAATTACGGAAACATGTTTAATCATGAGGTTTAAAAACTTTGCACATTAATGATGGGGAAGGCTGCAGTTCTTGAGCTGCAAACAGCCTCGCTGTGGGTTGCCCAGGGCAAAAGGCTTCCAGCACAGATCCGCTTTCCAGTACAATGGCATGTCTGGGATTAGCACAGGAAATCCCTCAGATGGGCTTCTCCCCTGCAAACTCTTACCCACCAGCATTTCCATTTTTGTCCCGCTTGGTCCCACTCCCCAAACCAGGCAGCAGCCTCTGTACCCGCTGCACCTCGTGCAAACCTTATTTTAATGGAAAAGGCAGCTAATAATAAAGCAATTAGCTGCTCAGCTAAGAAAATGCCAGTTTTGCTGTTGTCTTTTTTTTAATCATTGAAAATTTCTCTGTTAATTTCCAGCCATTTGTAGAATCCGTTTCCATAATTGCAAACCTGGATGGATTGTTTCTAGAAGTTGAACCATGGCTGATGCCAGCAGAACCTACGAACACATAAAAGCTTCAGTTTCTAATGTCACCATCAAGCCAAAAACAATTACACCCATTTGAATTATGGCAACCAATAAACTTAGATAATCACCATATGCAACATAACATTTTGGCACTTGAACTAAAAACTCTTGTAGACAACTATAGATTGCTGCTAATGTTGAGCGTTCTTGTCCTACCCAAGGCTGCCAATAGAAATGCCAAAGCTGCTGAATGCTGCTCATCCTTGTAATGTTGTCAGTGAATGGCACATTCACACAGCCCCCAATCCTCTCTTCCCAGGCATGGTCTTCTCCAGCTGCAGCTTAATTTCCTGTGACTTGCCTAATTACTGTAATTAAGGATTAATTGCCATTAATTATTCACACATAAGCTCATCGCAAATCATGGGGTAAATGTCTTATGAAAGCTGCCATACAAGCCATGTATAAACACACTGGGATGCTCCAGGCAGGAGAATCTATCACTCAGCCCTGAAGCAAATCTCTGTGCTTCTCTTACAAAAACAGCTATAACTCTCCGAAACTCGACAGTCTTCCCAGGTAAGCATTAGGTTACAGAGCATGTTTTCCTGTGGAAGCCACAACGGTTTTATTAGTACTATAAATGCTGTTTTATCTTTCCAACTGCTATTTTTATGTTTCCATTTTTATTCTACGGTGCTCAGTTTAGGACAAGCGTTTGCTGGGAGGAGGAACATTGGCCGCTGCGCTCCCCCAGCCCGCGCGGCGGCTGTGGGGGCTCTGTGGCGGTGCCAAGGACAGCGCCCGGCCCGCGATGGAACCCCCGGTGCTCCTGTGCTCCCAGCTGCCTTCACAGTGTCTGCATGCTGAGAGCACTCAGCACTAAATACCCTCTGAGAGAGCAGAATGTTCTGCCAGGAAGGGCCAGGAAAAACCCAAAGCTGAGCAAAGGTGCTGGATCTGATGGAAACAAACCAGGAGCGGCAATGGAATGAGCCCAGCGTTACCTGGATGTCCTGGGCATTCCTCTGCTGTAGTGCAACTGTCTGCCATCCACGTTCAAAGCAACCTGCAGGGTGAAGCAGGTTTCTGTGTAAGTCACCAAGGTAACGTGGGATGTCGGCAGTGGGGGCACACAGTGCTGGCTGATCCACACGTGGCAACCAGAGGGGCACCGAAGCCAGGCCCCCCTTCCCCAAAACTGTGCATTACTGTCAACCTCCCAGTTCCTTCACTGCCAGGTTTGAAACTGTACGAATTTGATTTAACAGAACAAACTGCAGTGCTGGGGTGTGTTGTGCCAGGAGTCAAGGAGATCCTACATCAACGCTTGCGTTACCACTGAAACACTGCCCCAGGAAATTTAAGTGTACGCAGGCAGAATGTTGCTCTAATTGTTATGTTAGTACCTTCTGCAGCAAATTAATGCATGAAACATTTTCATTTCGGTACATAAGTTTGTGTGTCTGAGTTAAACATTTATGTTAATGGACCTTCTGGCAGATCTGTAATGTTTCAAATACTCTTGTAGAACAGCTTTTTCTAAATACATCATTTAGCAGTTTTTTTCCCCATTTTCTACCTGATCTGGGGGCATGCAAGAAGAGAAACTATTTCACAGTTTTAAAAACCTCCTGCTTGAGTAACTACAAACTCAGCTGCATTCAGGCAAGGTAGCAATTATGCCTGCACCGCCAACAGCGATGTAGGATTATATTAAAAAAAAATTAAATAAAAGGCACACTATTAGCCAGCATATGCTGCAATCATAACACCCTGCATCAGCACACTGTGCTCCCCAGCCACCACACTGCCAGCACCCATCCCGTGCCCCGTGGAGCCTGCCAGCCCCGAGCACCCTGCGGGGCCATGGCCGGTGCACAGTGCCCGGGTGCCCACTGTGCTGGCAGAGCCCTGCCCGGGCTTCCCTCTCCCCCAGCACGGCTCCTGGACACTGTCACCGTGCCGGCTGCCCTAGAAACCCTCTGCTGATCTCCATCCTGCGGCTCTGACAGGAGAACACCACACGGTGTTGGGATGGCTGCCAGGATCCTGGAGCGTGCCAGGACGCAGCACTGCAGGGCACGGAGCAGGGAAGGTACCCTCCGATCCTGCAGGTGCCCATCAGGCTGGGGATGATGGTCATTCCTGTTTGGTGGGGACACGTGCCAGGACATGGCTTGGGAGGGGTGAGGGCTGGCCCCAGACTCTCCTCCAGCCCGTGCTGAGCCCTCTCAAATGTACGAGTGAGTCTCAGCCCATCCCAATGCCTGGGGCTGCCTGTGGCCCGGGTCACACATGTCTGCTCACTGCTGGTGCCTCCTAAATTGGTATTTCCCCTTCTCTGGCCACTTTGTTACTCAGGCATCTGCCAAGCTCTGCCATGTCCCACTCCATTTACAGCCTACCAGCTCCCATGACCTGGGTAATTAGGATTTATGTGTTAATTGGAATAAATACAAAGATGGGAGTCACAGCCATAAATTCCCAAGCGCCGCTGAGGAAGATCCTTAGCAGAGCAGTGCTGAGCCCAGCATGGCCATGCACCATGGCGCAGGGCACAAGGAGGAGCAGGCAGGAGAGTGCCCCTCAGCCAGTCTGCCTCAGCCTGGGACAGTACCCTGACCCCGATTCCCATGCTTCTGGGCCACATGGCCCAGGATGGCGAAGGCTTTCGTGGGAGGTAGGCATGCAGCTCTGAGCAGAAGCACAAAGCAGAGCCTGCTTGGGTGTGAGTTAATGTTCCTGAAAATACCTGGAGTAAGCCCAGGTTTTACATCCACAGCAGCCACAGGCAGAGCCCAGGGAAGGGGCATATAAGGAAAGGTCACTGCCAAAGACCAAGCACTGGACTGCACCTGGAGTGAGCCGTCCCTGTCCTCACTGCCTGCCCAGCCCCATGGGGTCTGGGAGCCGAGAGCTGGCTGTGGTCTGGGAACCGGGAGCTGGCTGGGAGCTGGGAGCTGGCTGCTGCTCCATCAGGAAGGGACCCACGAGGGCTGCCTGACCTGGCACACACAGAGTCAACCAACAGCTGCTGCACTGAGGGCAGCCAGACCTGCAGCGTGAAACCTCCCCCAGCTCCCAGCCCACTGTCCCTCTGAAAACAGTACCTGCAAAAACTGCAACTGCTCTGACAGAAACACCATTATGCTTGAAATATGTGGCTAAATACTATACAGTAAAAGCATTTCCCCTCTTGAATTAATTACATTTCACTTCCCCCCCGTCATACGTAAAGGCTTTCACTGTCCAGCAAAGGGAGCCTCCTCTCTCCGGCATATGGGAAATTTGGCAAGCCTCATTTATCCTGAAATTTATAATTCAGCAGATACTTTTGCTAACATTTCTTGATAACATTGCAGCAGAAATGCAAGTCTTAATTCCTGGGCATGGGAGGCTGAATGTAAATGTAAAAAATATTCCTTTTTTTTTTTAAATTCTGCTTTTAAGTGTTACACTCTGCATGGTTTCCAAATCAGTTTAAACTTTCCTGGAAACTTTTATAATAAACAGTCCTGCTCCATAATTTGATGTTTTTAAATGAAACCATCCAAGCTAATCTATACAAATTAACAGATGTCCTCCTGAAACAGTTAGAAACAAAGAAATGCAGATGCGAACATCATCAGCATCCAAATGAGCTTATTGTAGGACCCTTTAAGGCACATCTGAGCAGAGCTCCAGCCTGTACTCTACCTTTCAACTTGCAAATGACAGTGTCACCAAACACTGTCCTTCCATCAATCAAGCTGGGTCATGAATATACAAAAGGCAGCCGAGAAGCTGGCTACCTCCTGCAGTTCAACTTGCCCTAATTATCTGGGCCTTTCTTTTTGTTCCCTGGAAGGGTGCACTCCCAGTCAGCTGCTGGGCAGCCCCGGGCTCGTGGCGGGAGGTTCCGCACACTGACCCTCCCGCGGACAGCCAACGCACGGGAAATGTGAGCACCAAATGTCATCTTTCTTATTCATCATTATAAAACTTCCCTCCCCTTTCAAAATACCAATCTGCTGCCATTTTCAGACCCTCCCCCGCACCCCTCCAAGCTGTCATTCCCAGCGCTCGCTGCCAGTCGAGTGAATTAGCATCCTAACTGATGTGCTGTTATTCTCCCGTGCAGCCCTCGATGCGGTAACTAATGACCTCCCCCCAGAAAATCCAGCCGGCCGCCAGCTCCGGCTGCTGCATCCCCAGCGTGGGAGCCGGAGAGCCAGGGCCGCCCGGAGGAAAAGCTTTTCCCGGGGAGAGCAGCTCGTGGCTCCGCATCCCGAGAAGCTTGGTGCCAGCGGCAGCGACAGGAGCCCCAGTGCTCCCGGGCCACCGAGCCCCTCAGCAGCGTCACCACAGTGGCCGTGCCAGCTCCAGGACCTTCCTGTGGCGGCAGAGCCGTGTGTGGCAGTGGCTGGACAAAGCACGGCCGGCTGCTGCCTCATCCCCCGCTGCTGGCACCGCTGCCAGGCCGGGCCCGGGGCTGCCGGGCACCCAGACCCCGAGAGCAGCCCGGGGCAGCGGGGGGCTGTCCCCTGTGCCCACAGCCCGACTGCCACGGGGAGGGCTGTGCTGAGCCCGAGCAGATGGTGCCCCGGAGCCTGGGGTGATGCCGGAGGTGCCAAGGCACCCGGCGGGCTGCGGGGACACTCCCGGCCCCCCTTCCGGCAGCTCTGGGACGCTGAGGCACAGACCCCTCCGTGCCCCAGGGCTTTGACCTGGAACCCGTCAGCTGTACCGACTTCAGCTCTTCAGCAGTTAATTCCTGTCCTTTACACTTTTTCCAGGACGTTTTAGATCACTTGATGCAAACAAAGAGGCACAAGCTGTCCTGCGGACACAACCACGTGGGGAGCACAGCGCCCCAGCTCCAGGACCATTCCCATGGTGAGGGGCAGGAGAGACCCGCGGGGTGGGAGCCCTGGCAGCCCAGGGGGCTCCTGCCCTGGCTTGGTGCGGGCAGAGAGGGGACAGGCCCCAGGGGAGGAGCAGGGGCTTCACAAGTGGAAGCCCGGATCATCACATCCTGGTGTCCACACACGGCCACAGTGGTGCTGTGTCCATCCGCGCCCCTGCTCTGGGCACTGTGCCACGCTGTGCCCCGGCCCCCTGTCACCCCGTGTCCCACCCTCTGTCACCCCGTGTCACAGCCCCCAACGCATCCTGGCCTGCCCCTGCCCCTCAGCCCTGCAGCGGGAAAGGGTTCCCAGATGTAAAAAGAATTTTGAAACTGAAAGGCAATTCATGTAAGTGAGATATTTCCATGCCTGAAATTCCCTTTAGGACCCCAGAAACTCTAGAAACATGGAGCAGGGAAGAAATCTTCAAATTCCCCTTTCAGAGCTGAAATCACTTTATAGACTACCAGAGCTGGAATAAATGTGGGAGGAATTTTAATGACTGCAGGTATTTCCTGCCTATGAATGATTGCCACCTGGTGAGAGGATTGATCCAGGGAATGGGAATACCCAGGATGGGCAAAGTCGTCTCACCCACCCTCCAGCCACTGGACCCCCAACTGCGGCCAACCTTGGCCAGCCCTGCAGTGCTCCAGGCACAGGATCATGAGCCCTGTGGATCTCTGGGCACAGAAAACATCAGCCCCACAGTGGCATCAGGATCAGCCCTCGCCAGGAGCCATACAAACACCTACAAAAGAGTCTTGGCCACAGACAGGAGAGCTGTGACCCCATGGCATCTCCCTCTGTGCGGGCACCAGTGGGCACCAAGCATTCCCACACATCCCTTCTCAGAGCTGCCCACAGAGAGCAAAGTAAAGGAAAGTTACTCCTGGAAATGACCTTTAGAAGGATAATTTATCACATAGAAATGAAAGCAAAAATAAAATCTGCATCCCTAATTTCTCTTTCCTTTCAAAGTTGGGTCTCTGACTCCACAAACTGTGTTATATATGTTTACATTTCTATAAAAGCAAATGCTCCTCGGAGGAGCAGCGAGGTAATTCACATTTGCATCATGTGTAGCTATGATAAATAATAAATATGGAGCTGATAAATGGTACTGTGCAACTGGAAGACCTATTTTTTATTGAATGGCTGACTAAATACTCATGTAAAAGTCATAACTTGATGCTTCTTTTACCCTGGGGCCACAGTAATTTATTGTTGTAATTTATATACACTGCCTTGGTGAGGGGACAGTTTTAGCCCAGCCCAGGGACTGTCCCATCCCTTTGGGTGCAGGAGGGGGTCCCAGGAGATGTACAACAAGCAGAGAGGTGTGATGGGTCAAACCACAGCGTTTGGGGTAAGGTGGTGCCAGGAGAGCAGAGTCACCCCAGGCAGAGTGGGGAGCTGTGGGGCAGTGTGTGGTCATGGCACATGGTCAGGACAGAGCAGAGGGACTGCCCTTCCCAGGAGCCCAGCATGGGGTGACCCACAGGAGGGGATCTCCAGCACCACCAAATCCACACAGTGCTCTCACACCATCAGTTCATGCTCCAGATCACACATGCACAGACACCCTGTGCACACACAGCTGCACATCACAGCACGTCCACAGGTGAGAGCAGGAGCCTCGCCCCACATCCTGGGGCTGGGCCCCTCTCAGGGAGCTGGGATTTCAAGCCCACTTGGATCAGGACCCCGCACTGGCTTCACTGATAGCTTGGAAACTGTGACTGGAGCAGGAAAAGTGAGGTCCATAAAGCAGAGAGCTGCTGCCCAGGCTGGAGACAGCAACAATAAATCCTGCTGTGTACAATGGCTCAAACTTGTCTTTAAAAAATGTCCAGAGAAAAAACTCACCCCTCCCAAAACACGAGTGGGCCCCATCTCTGCTAACAATCAACAGGATTAATTGGAGAAGGAATTTAAGAAATCTATTTCAGTAATATTGTGCCTTTGATAATTTAGAGGCAGCCATGATACCACGATTTGTACATGACAGTCATATGAAATAATAAACCTTGCTAGCTATAAACATTACCAAATTCTGACACTATTGATTTATTATGTCTAACAGTGACATCAAACCGAACAACTGACAGAAACAATGTTACAGCTTTAAGAGCAGTTTGTCAACGATTAATTCTGCCAAACGGGGTTTAGTTTTATGCTGGGACTGCTTGTCTAGCAGTTGTCAATCCAAGCAAAAATTACTACTGCCACACGTCTGCTCCCGCCAGCCCGAGGCGCCGCTCCGCTAGCCCTCATTACCCCGAGCACCATGAATACAGATGCAGGGCCAGTCCCTATTTAATATGCGTGTTAATTATGCAAATTATTAATTGGGCTGGTGCTTGAGGACTTGTGTTTATGCCCAGATTAGAGTCAATAACTGTATCACACAGCATTTTAAGCCTGACCTGTGACAGAAATAAAGCTGTGCTGAAAGCGGCGTGTTCTACTGCAGCTCCTCGGGGCAGCTGCGAGGCTCCAGCACCACACGAGGACCCGGATCGGGATCCCTCCCATCAGCACCTGCCTGGCACCATGGGCTTGTTGGCTCCCAAACACATCCTCATCTCCTGACCTTTTCCAGGTATTTTACAGCCATTTTCTCTTCCAGCAGGAAGGTGGGTTTGTGCTACTGCTATTGCACTGTCAATACAAAGCGTGTGACATGATGTTATACACTGTAAATTTGTTTGATTTTTTTAAATCAAATACATTTAAAGGTGCAAAGATCGAGGGTGAAGCTACAAGGCTTTTCCAATTAAAATTTACAGCAGACAATGTTGTAAATTTTATACAGTTGTAATGCTGGCTGCAGTTGTGCTGAAATGGGAACTATTGATCAGCCTGATTTCCCAGGATACAAGAAGGGGAAACAAGGTATTGCACCAGCAGAAACAAAACTTTCATTTGTAAAGCCTTCTATTATACTTTACTGCCCTCATTTGGTTCCAGATGCATCTCTCTTAGCAGGAGAAATAAGGTCACAGCCTCTTCCCCAAAGAATATGGGAGCAGAGGAGGTGAAGGGGAGCTCCCCGACAGCCCTGCACCGCAGCTCTGCCGGCCCGCCTGGCATGGGACCGGTGCCAAGGGCAGTGCCACAGGGGTCACTGGAGCCCTGGGACCTGCACCCAGAGTGCCTGAGGGGCCCCAAACACAACACAAGGGCTGTGGGCCCCAGGAAGCCCTTCTGGGAACAGCAAGGCCGTGTCTCCAGCAAGGGTGAGATTTACAGACACATCCAGCCTGATTCCCAATTGGAAGCCAGAAGATGTGTGGTGGAAGCCTGGGGCCATGGCCAGGAAGAGGCCACCCCAGCCAGCAGTGTGGAGGCACTCAACTGGGGCCAGATCATGAGCAAGTTCTGGGTTACAGCCCCCCCATGCCATGCTGGCCACAGCTGCTCCTCCTCACCACAGAAACACAGGGAAGAATGGCAGTACTTCATCCAAGGTGCCTCAGATGCATCCAGGCATGGGGACACAGATCTGGAGTGTGCAGCGTGCCACAGCACCAGGCTGCTGCCAGGGCAGCTCGTGTGGCCACAGGAACAGCACCTGGAGGTGCCTCAGTCTCCACCACAGAGGTGGCATGGTCACCACACTGGCACTGCCGGCCTCCTCCTCTTCTCCCTCAGCTTTTAGTGCAATCCAACCCACATATGGTCCCTTCTCTATGGACACCACAACTGTTTTTAAGGGAAAGTCTGGCACCAACAGCACTGCTGCCTGGCCAACAGCTCTGTTAGTCCTCACTCAGAGAATTTACATATGAATTAATGCCACCTTCACACTGAAATATGATGTTCTCATTCGGTTAGACATTTTCTGTGCTTCGTCCTTCACTGCAACCCCATGGTTGTGCCAGATCCTGGGTGCTGAGGTGTCTAAGAACACTCATGATGGCTCCCATGCAGGGATGCTCCTCACCTGGGTTCCCCCACAGCCACCATCACCTTTTCCAGGACAGGGCGCCCATCACCAAGTGCTGGGGGACCAAAACCCATCACCTCCAGCAGCAGTGCCAGGAGGAGACATGGTCCCTGTGAGCCACCGGCTGCACCCAGTGCTGCCTGGTGAGCTAAAACCTGCCATGTCACCTGCCTGAGAGCAAGTGAATCCAAAACACAAACAACAAAGCCAGAGCTAAGTTAAAAGGAGAAAAAAACCAGACAATGGATGATCCCAATAATGGGAAAAGATAACAAAGCCCCTGGATCCCAGCATCTGGCACTAAATGCACTTCTCTGTAAACTGAATGGCGGCTCCCAAACTGCGCCAAGCATCACTCCTCTGCCAAGGCAGTAAACAGCTTTTATCAGCAATAATGATGGCATAATCCCAGCTAAAAAGGAAAGTAACATATGGCAGCAGCCCTCCAAACCCCATCCCGACAAAGTAGGGGGCATTTTTATTACAGCGTCCACTTGCAGAAAACCTGCCAGCCTCCTTCTCTCTTTTCTCCTCTTTTTTTACAGGTTATCATCTTCGCTGTTTGAGCCGAATGTGGCATTTGGGAGTTTTAAACTAATGAGTTCATTTTTCTAGGAAAAAAAAAAAAAGAAAAAACAGAGGGAGCTTCGATAGACAGGAGAGACAGGATACCCAGAACTGACAGGCAACACCAAGCCCAACCGGGCTGGGGAAAGGAACATTCAGGCCCAGCACAGGGCTGGGAAATACACACTGCAAAGGGGCCACGTTATTTCAAATACTGCCACACAGTTAAGGTTCAAGTGCGATGCAGTGTTTGGAAAACAAACACGTGGGAAGGAATAACTCAGCCCTGACACAATTTTTTTCTCTAATGATGTGATACATTACATAAGAGTACTGCTAATAGGTCAGGTGTAAAGCAGGGCAAATTTTGTTTACAAGCTGCTTTCAGAAAGAAAATGAATCTAACATTATTAACCTTTTTTAATGGCTGGCATTCTCATTTATATTTGTGGATCTAATACTCACAAAACTGATTTTAAGGCCAGCTGTGTATTTATCAAGAGCAGAGTGAGACACGGTGCCTGTGTGAAAGGCGTCGGGTGGACGACGGAGAGTTGGTGTCACATGGTCTCACCTTTAATTGATAGAGCAGGGGCTCATCTTCCCTTTCTTTTATGATTTGCTGAAATACCATCTCCAAGTAAAGAAGAGATTCCAATCTCACTTTGGCTGTGCAATCTCATCACACAATTATTTGAAAACATTACGATTTGCTAATTATCATGCTAATTATTTTGCCCTATATGTTTGCCATCATGTTGTACAATTAAACCCAGAGCCAAAGCTTTGTTTGCACCATGCAAACACGGGTGTGATTGGGAACAAGAGGGGAAAAATGGAGGAATGCACTAATATTTTTTTGACATCTTTACCTATAAATATTTTTTCAGACTGAAAAATGTATCTAATAGCCCCACTCACTGATGTGCACTGCAGTTTACCACAGTGTCTATATTTCTGTTGTCAGTTTTACAGTATCTCCCTTCATTAAACCTATCAAGTTTTCCTTTTGATCATGCAACCAAGGCCAGAAGACAGATATCTTCCTGGAACAGAGCAGTCTGCCAAGTCTTTCACAAGCCCAGCTTTAACCTCCCTATTGATTTTCTCAACACTGCAGCCATTCATTGTTTGTGACATTTGGCTGTCGGCTCTTTAACACCCTTCAACCAAATCAATTTCATATTTTTGTCAATGCCCTGCTAGAGGATGAGCAGAATGGGAAGAGACTTAGCATGATTTAGAATGTTGATTTTCTAGAGCGGTTTTATCTGTAGTTTTTACAAGCCTTATAAAGTTAATTCAACATGTTTATTTAAGCACATGCAATAAATTGGGAAAGAAGCGCTACCAGAGTTAAGTTTCAAATTCCCCAAATCTAATTCATGAAGGAAACTAAATTATTATATCAATGTCAGTAAAAACAAATGTGCCGCCATCCTGTTCCCTCCAAACCCAAACCACACCGAGGCGGGTCCCTGTCCAGCCCAAACCCAGGGGACTGCCAACACCCAACCACAGCTCCAACCCAACAGCCCAGTCCAGCCAGTGCTGCTGTGGTGAGACTGTCACCACACGGCCATGGGGGGAAGCAGAGGCAGCAGAATGCTGAGATGGGACCTCCACGTTCAGCCCCATTCCCATTCCTGTCCAAGCCCAAACCCTGTCATGCTGACCCACACCCAGACCCCAGGGATGCCTTCTGAGGACTGCAGATTCTCATGGCCGGGCTGGGCTTTGCTGTGTTTCCAGCCAGGGCAGAGATGTGCCGAGGTTCACACGCATCGCCCCAGAGCGTGCCCAGCCCCCAGGCAGCAGACACTGTAGTGGGGATCACTTTGCACAACATTCTCACCTGACAGACCAGCGGCATTAAATGTGGATTAGCAGCCTGGCAGCTTGAACAGCTTCTTCAGAGCCGGTAGCTCCACGGTGTAAATATGTATTTAGGGCAGTCGCAGGCTGCACGTTCCATGGCAGACGATGGTGCTCGCGCCTCCCCGCACACCTGGATTTATGCCGTGCTCATTAGAAGGCCTGCACACACTGCTGTGGAAGCAGTTACTGCCTGCAATGATCTGATCTGATCCTTTGTGTGTGTCCACACATCCCCTCCATGTCTGGTTTAATCTCCAGCCCTCAGGAGCCACATGCAGACAGGGCAGCAATGCTCTTGCCAAGCGGGACGAAGGACGAGTCCCCTGCCCTACCCCATCGCAGAGGTCACACTCCCGCATGCGGCCCCGGCTCCTGGGGAGCAGGGACTGTCCTTCCCAGCCTTCCCTCTATTTTTAACTGCTGATAAATTGGACAGACTCTTGGTTAAACCGTGTGGGTTTCAAGGACGTGGAGGACGGTGATGGCAGCAGTTGACACTTCATTACATCAGAGAGCGAGCGGGAGGGGACTCCCGTGTCCCCAAGGTGGCCGGAGGGGGTGGGCAGGGCTGTCCTTATCCTGCCCGCGCCCCTCGGGGTGCCCAGCCCCACGGTGCCCGTGGCACACACCCCCAGGCAGGGCGGGGGGCTGTGCCCCTGTGGCCCAGCAGTTTTCTGGAGACATCCCCCTTTGTGGGCCCCTGTGAGGCTCCCCTGGATCCATCCCTCTGGCTGCCTAAACCCCCCAGGGCAGGGGCTGCGGGCCTGCCAGCACCACACCTGACTGTATGTGGGAAAAGGCCTGATGAGAAATGAATTTGAAAAACCAATTGTAAAAAATAGTTTTAAAGTCTCTCAGCCTTGCCCCCAGGGAAGGAGGACATGGTGTGTTTAAAATACTGTGCTTAAAATAAAAAATATTCTCCACACTGGCAACCTATTTTGCTGGGTTCCTGATATTGCTGTTTCCAAGACCACAAGCGCGCCAGACCCCCTCCTCCCCAGGGACACCAGAGGACACAAGAGCCAAGGTTAAAAATAAAGCTTTCAGGATGGTTTCCCAGCCTGGCATACTTCAGAAGCAGACTGCACCCAAACCAGCCTCTGCTAAACCTCTGCTGAAGGAGGGATGGGATGGGATNTAGGTGGATTCCCATACATGGTGCCCAGAGAAGGGAACAGGAGCACAGTGGCCAGATCAGCTGCTGCTCTGAGGCACCCCAACATCTCTCTCCTGCAGCTGAAACAACAACAGGACCTGGTGGGAAGAGAGCTTGGAGGCTCCTGTCAGTGTCCTCCCTCTTCACCCCAAGTAAGCCCTCCCTGAACAAAGGCATCTCCTCCTGGTCCATGAGCAGCCCAGCCCACCAGAAGGGACACCAGCACCAGAAACTGTCCGCAGGAGGGGAAGGCAGCCCTTGGCTCCCTGTGAATGGGAGAGGGTCCCTCAGTGTGGGTGGCAGGGCACAGCAACAGAGCCCTGGGCTGCTCACAGCAAACACAGACAGACTTTATCTGTGGAGCAAAAGGGCGTTTGTCTCATAACTCTGCATGTGCCATGTGTGATCTCGATTTGCTCCTTCACCCAGGGGCCTTCCCTAAACCTCACCTGGCTCCCAACCTGTGGGATGGCTGCGGATGGCCGGAGGCTCCCCTGCTGCAGGGGCTCCTGCAGGACAGCCCAGCCCAGGGCTCCAACACCCCAGTGGATTCTGGCACAGGCTCTCCCCGCTCCAGGGGGACTCTCAGCCTTTCCAGGCTCTTAACCTGAGCCCTGCCACCTTCTGTGAGTCTGTTCTCACAGTTTCCCACTGCCACAACACCAATGTCAGCAGTAGTCCAGGAGAGAAACATCTGCCTGGTTTAACAGCAAAACCCATGAAACCCTAGAGGGTTGGCAGCCAGGGTAAATGATTGTGGCTTCACAACTGGCACCAGATGAGGGTTTGGAGGTGGCCCAGCTGGGGCTCAAGCCCTTGGTGGTGTTTGATCAGAGCTGCCTTTCAGTGTCATGACAAGGAAACGCACCCAGACTTCATTCTTCTAAACCAGTGTTTTTCAAAATTACAGCAAAAGCCTGTCCAGTCTTGAGTGGAAGAACTGAAAGATCAAACGATGGGCAAAGGGGCTGTGAGGAGGAGCACTACCTGTCCCCATCCCCCTGACACCTCCACTGCCCACAGGCTGGGGCCATGAGGCCAAAACCGCCCTTATCAAATGGGCCTCCAGGCAGGAGATAGGCTGCTCCTGCACTGGGATCAAGGAGCTCCCAAAATACCAGAAATACGATGGAAAGCATTTTTCATGCCCAATGGAGCAGCAAAAGAGCAGCCTGAAAAATGCATTTTAATATATTTACTATCTTTTTTAGCTTTCTAGACCAGATAGGAAGAGGAAGAATTTCTTGCCACAGCCCCAGAATATTCCGCTATTCCCCTGTTGTTTCACTGTGGGATTTTTCCCACTATGCCCCAATATACTCATTTTTTCAGCCGCAACGTGTTTGCTTTGATGATGCCTTAACCTAGAAATAGTCTGCAGTTGTTTACCCACTGGTAGAGCTTCAAATATTATATTCTCACGTTTTTAAATCAGTGCAGACACCTGAGACAAAAAGTGTCCCAAAAGCTGCCTACAAGAGCTACATGCTGGTCACTCTTTCTTGTCAAGGTTGATTTATTGCCTCCTTGCTGTTCAATTTCACATTTTGTCCTCATCATATCCGTGGCTCATGATCATTCTAGGCTGACCCTTGTAGGGCAGGCAGGGAATATTGATAAAACAATTATCTGTTAGCCGTTCATTTGATTTTCCATTTCAATTACGGATTGCACGAGGCAAAAGGAAAAAGATTGCATCATTGATTTTTCTACCTTACAACAGTAAAGAGTTGCTTTGATGGTTATAAAATGAATGCAACTCAACCATGCTTTTAAAGGTCATATTTTTTGTTTTACTATATTTCTCAAAAGCCTTAATATATGCAACTGTACGGGGGGGAATGACCATATCATCAGCTTGGATAACCAGATACAAAGCACACACACAAACACATACGCACACACACAAACACGGCTAAAAATCCTGCTCTAATGTCTTTACAATAAATCTGCTCTTCCCCAGCAACGCCTCGGCATCAGTCGGGAGCCCAGCGTCGGCCTGCGGGGCCTCTCCTCCTGTGGGGTCCGGCAGGATTCGGGAGTGCCAGCGATGCCCGTGCGGGGACAGAGCCGCGGTACCCAGCCCTGCCCGGGGAGCCGTGAGGGGATACAGCCGCGGTGCCCAGCCCTGCCCGGGAGCACAGCCGCGGTGCCCAGCCCTGCCCGGGGAGCCGTGAGGGGATACAGCCGCGGTGCCCAGCCCTGCCCGGGGACACAGCGGCGGGGCCCCCGCCAAGGAGGGCTCGTTTCAGAGCCCGGCGGGCCGGGCAGGCGCGGTGCCGCTGGCCGCGCAGCGATGCGGGACGGTCACGCTGCCGCCGGAGCGCGGCCGAGCCCGCGGCTCCATCACGGTTCAGCGCCCGGCACCGCTCCGGGGGATTTTCACATGGCCGATCCTCGGAGAAGTTCAGCCTTTGATCAAGGTTTAGCGTGCCTGGAGTGGCCGTGGAGCAGGAAAGGGCTCCCATTTTCTGTGTCACAGGATGCCAGTGCTGATCTCCTTAAAGCCCCTGAGTTTTCTTCCAAGACTGGATTACGCTCAGCAATTAAGGTAATGAACTGGCTGAGGTAACAAAGCATAATGATCTCTTTTGTCCTCTGAATGCTTATGAACTCGCTCCCTCACAATAGTCTGGAATGCAGAGCTTTCTCCAACACCGGGGCTTAAAACTGTGTAAAAATGATTACTTCCATTATGCCTTCATGGCTTGACGTTTTTAATTTAAACACCTGTAATATTTAAGCATACTTCTCAGAACCCAAATACCTGCTCTTAAAGAATGCTAGCTTACATTCCTGCAATATTTTGACATCTTATGAGTATTATTTTAATGCCTGAAAAGATAATGTGATGAATCCATTGCAAATATATCAAAATATGTGTATAGAGGACTGTTGCTTGCGTTTTGTTTGAAAACAATGGATTTTTCAAAACAAGGCACAACAGCTGAGCGAGCAGTCAGCGTTTCATCAGGCACTCTGTCGTGTCAATAAGGAACCACATTGTCTGGGCATATGTGCAAACGCAATACAACTTTTGCTCCAAACCAGCCCTTTTCTGTGATATCAAACCCTGCCGTGCTCACTGCCACCTCTCCCAGCACAGGGTGTTTTGATGCAGCTATTTCACTTTTTTAAAGCATTTATTTAAGGTTTTATTTATTTATTTTGAAACATCTGGCTACTACTTTTACATTTTTCTCAAATTTTTTGCATGATATAAACCTTCTGCACTGCAGAATCTGCTGCACTCTGATCTTTCATCTTAACACATTTCCAGCCCCAAATTTCACTTCAATCTCACCTCATCTCTCCATACTACATTAACCCCTGGCAATTGCCTTCCAAATGACCCCATTAAGCTGTAATTGCCTCAGCAGGCCTGCACTTTCGCTTGTAATTCTGTACCTCTCATCTCCCAGACGTTCTCTCAGCATCATTTCGTGTTCTGGCTCCCTTCACTGAGCTCAGCTTATGACCTCGCTGCACCATGGCCGAAATGACTACTAAAAGCATAACAGAGACGGAATTCCATTACTTATTTTTAAAAGTTCTCTGGTGCCCTAATGTAATATTCTTTGGGGATTGTTGTCAAGGATACCAAGCACCAGCCATTAAAACCTTTTGTTTCCCAAGGCATTCCGTCTTTTATTAATAAATAAAGATAAAGAGAAGCTCATCCACCCTCCACAAAGTCAGCGTGTGTTTGCAATGCTCTGGTACCGCTCCAATCCTTACTGTGCCCCCAGACGTTACTCGGAGCAGGGGAGGGCAGGCTGGCAGCTCTGCCCAGCTCCGGAGCTGCCGCACACGGTGAAATTAAACCATTGCAGATGATTCTGCAGGAGAACTCAGCGCAGTAATGCTGCCTTTAGCATATGCTGCCGCTGTACCCGTAATGGGAATGAAAGCCCAGGTCCGAGCAGCCTTTTGTGGCCACCACGCCGAGGAGGAGGAAAACTCACACTGTCATATCCCACTGTCAGGGCTAACAGTCTATCAAGGATAATGGGAATCCCCAATGGGGGCGAACAAAACAGCATGGAAAAAGCTGGCTAATCCTTTAACCGGGTTTGTGGCTCAAATGTGTTAAAGAGGAACCTCTCGCTCCCGGCTGTTGTGAGACGGCCAGGAGACATATATTTCAGATTGAAAATTAATTGGTGCTGGATCCAAGCAAGCCTTTGCAGCAAGCAGTAACCTTTTCATTTTATGGTCATGACACTGAAATATTAAGAGCCCTCTTCTCCCATAAACTATATAAACAGAGGCTCTCTGAAAAATGGAGGTAGTTTTTTTCTGTGGCAGAGAAGGAGTTTTACTCTTAATTCATAATAAAACTTAGGGCTGAGGCTGCATGGGGCAGGAGGTTCCTGCTCAAGGGGAACTGGTGCCCATGGGGGCTCTCCCAGCCCTAGGGGGATGGGGTGCCCCAGGTGTGACAGTGGGGCTGGGGCCCTCTGAGCATCCTCCTCAGCAGGGCTTTCTTGGCACTGCCAACAGAGCCAGAGGTGGCCACATCTGGATCACCTCCTGAGTTGCTCTCTGTCTGTCACACAGCAAGAGGCAGAAGCTGGTGGGGCCAAGGGGGAGGCTGAGCACACACCGGGATGGGGGCAGCAGAAGGGCCCATTGGAGCCTGTGCAGTGCCCTGTGACCCTGGTGAGGTGACTCCCTCTCGGGACACCCTGCTCACAATCACCAGCCTTGGGCAGGGAGTCACAAGGGTCTTCCCTGCACACCTGACCTGTGACCTGTTCTTTCAGCATCTGCTGCTCGTCAGCAGCAGGGACAGCGCTGGAGGCCAGCGTCGGGCTCCATCTGATCAGGAGATCCATATGCTTTGGGTTGATTTTTTTTAACCCTATTTGTGGCAATAATGAGTTCACATGGATTTTTAGCCAGGAAATACATTTTATCCAGGATTCTCAACTAAAATCAAGTTCCTGAAAGCTTTTCACTTCTGCTTGCCAGAAGGATGGAGAAGGTCAGTGTCCACAGGCGTTTGCATGTCCAGTGCTGGAAGGTGACACTGCCCATGGGAGCAGATGCCACACCAGGACCAAGGCCACGGTGTGTTTCTCTGCCAGCCCCACAGAGACTCCCCTGCACTGTCACTAATGCAGAACAGGGTCTGTGAAGGCTGCCCTGCCACCCCAAAGCCACCTCCCCCAACCATCCTCCATGGACATAAGACGATAAAAACAGTCTAATCATTGAGCTGCTCCAAAGGTCCCAAAGGAGGTAAAAAATAACCTGTAACTTTTCCACAACAGGAAGGTTTCTGCAGGCAGATGCCTGGGCCTGGCTCGTTCCTCTGGCTGCGTGTGAGCCACATGTGAGCCGTGTGTGAGCCACATGCTGCAGCAGCCTCACGCCTTAGGCTGTTTTTATTCTACACACCAGGCAGGAAATTTTCATTTCATGCATCACTCACGTTTTGTCCTGATTCTGCGAAGTCAGGTCTTGTACTGAAGGTAAAGCCTGGAGGAAATCAGATTGATTCGGAGTTGCTATTGTTTGGAATTCCAGTCTGGGCTCACTGGGCACTGATTTTGTTTGCTTTCAGCAAAGCTTGTGGTACCAGAGTGCAGAGCTGAGACAAGCAGCTGAATGAAGTCAATCCACGTACTTCAGTTATTTTTGTTTTCTTTAAAATGAACTTTGATTTCATCACTTTCTGCCCATCTGTAAAACCCAGATAATGCCATTTTTGTCAACATCCTGAGGAAAGATTATCAGCCCCAAGAGAAGTCATGATCAGCAGAGCTGGGTGTGTCCTGGTTCCATTTTAAGCACTGGGATCGCCTGTGCCTCTGGCTCTGCACACGCTGAGGCTGTGGGTGGCTGAATATCACCTGCCCGTGCACAGCATGCTGGCACCCAGGGCACTGGGTGCACCCATGACGTGCACCTTTCCACACAGCACTTTGGCTTTTCTCATCATCAGTTTAAACAGGACTGAATCCTGAACAGAATCTCTTGGGCTTTTCCATGCAGAGGTTATGACTATGTTGCCAAAAACACAACTCAGAATTGTTACAAATACCCAAACAGGTGAAATCACTAAAGATAAAGCACCTCCAGCTCCCAACTTTTGCAATATTTCTTGTTTGCCTGGTTACTGGAGTAACCACGAGTTAAAGAGACACTTCATCGCCGTCTCCAGAGTCCTGGATATGTCTAATGAAAACAGCACGTCATGCAACATCACATGGCATCAATGCCACAGCTGAAGCAACTCTGAAAAATGAATTGTGCTTCTCACATTCCAGGATCCTTTTCCTGTCTTCCTGTACAAAAGAACTAAACTAAGTAAATCCATGCTCCATATATTCCTCACCTACCTGGTGTGCAGGAGCCACCCCAAGCTCCTTGGATGAGGCACAGCGAAGGGAACAGCAGCACTCCTGCTGGGCTGCCCTAGCAGACACAGCCAGAGCTCTCACTGCAAGGACACACTTGCCATTTTTGATGGAGAAAATAAACACCCCACTCTGCACTGCCTCCCCCTGAACCTTGCCCTCGGTGAAAGCCCCTGTTTCACCGAAGCCATCAGTTCCCATCCTAAAGGACACGTCTGGGGAGCTCCATTCTTCAGTCACTCTGGCTCCTCAACATGTTTACTTTTAACTCCTAATTAATTCCTAATCCCTGAACTCCCACGGAAGTTCTCAGTTATGTCTTTGCTGCTCTGCAGCCCCAGCCCTCTGGCAGACACAAGCACTGCAATGGAACACACACCCTTCAGTAAAAGCAACTGTCTGGACCAAGTCCATGTTTCATCAATCCCTGTGCAACAAACCCAAATGAACCATAGATGGATTTTGTAATTCAGAGCAAGAATGGGCAAGAAAGAGGGAATTCTGTGGATAATCAGACACCCAAAGCCTGTCTGAAGTCCTGCATGATGACTGGCCCAGCAAAGCACCACTGCAGTGAAGATAATGATGAAAGTGAAGAGCACCTCTGGTCCCACTATCAACTGCTTTGTATGAAACAAAATACTCTTTTTGTAGGTAAAAATGATACAAAGCAGAAGCTGACGATAAATTTTTCCTTTCAGTTTTAATCAGGCTTCCTGTTGTAAAAGCTCAGCAGACAGTGACGCGAGACACTGCCTCCCAACTTCGGTTCACCTTTGCCGTTCCACCAGGGACACCATGTCAAGATTGTTCAGCTTTTTTGATGAGTGCTGCGTGAGTAACTAATGTGTAAATGCAGATACGTATAGAAAGCAGTTTTGACAGTGATGTATTGCAACTGGTTCCAGATGTCGGCGAGGGATGCTTGGCCAGGCACCTGGGGCTCGCCTGCCACAGAGCTGCACCAGCACCAAACCAGTCTTCACATAGATCACAAGGCTTTAACTCTCCAATTATAATCTTATTAAACAACCATCACTCGAGCTTCTGCTTCTCCTCTTCCAGGATGCTGCAAAATATCTCTGTGTTGTTGCTCACATTTTAATTTTAATTAAGGAGAGATAAGCTGCAATGTGGAGCTTAGCACTAAACCCTGCAGTTTGGCTGTCAATGGGAAACTTAAAAGCAAGCTGTTGAATTGGTCAAAATTAACCTTATATTAACATTTCACATTTTTTATATCACTACACCAAAACTTGCACACTGCAGATGCCAAACATTTAATTAGATATCCCCTAATTCCTGAAGTAGATGTTGAAATGGTTCTACAAAACTGCATTTTCCATGGAAGACATGAGCTGGTACTGGATTTGCATCTGATACTGGAGCAAACTGCCAACGAGGTCATTCTAAAGGATTTGCACATGATTGCAAAATTCATTAAAGACACACTGAATCACTGAAAACCCCACGTCTCCAGCTGTGACCCATGTCCACTGTGCCACAGAGTGGGCACCTGCAGGCAGCAGAGCACAGCCTGCCCTGGGACACGGGGCCACCGCTGCTCCGCGGGGTCCTGTCCCTCTGCACCTCCCTGCCAACACACTCACCCATTCTGGGGCACTAACAAGGGGACGTTTCACATAAAAATAAAGATTAAAATGTGCACTGAAAAATGAATTAATTAATTATTGCAATAAGAGTCAGACTCGCTGCACGGCTGATGCGGACAAGCTGCGGGAGGACGCGGCCGGAGGAGCCGGCAGGCAGAGCGCGCCGCACATTCCAGGAGCAGCATTTAACCCAGAGCACTGATAAAGTTGCACTTCGTACAGCAGAAGCGTTTGTAGCTCAGCTCAGCATCAGTGTTTGGTCTAAAGGGAATTTTCTCAAACAACCTGTCTGTCTCCCTCCTCGCTCGCTCGCAAGCACGGCGCTCCAATCGCCGCTCCCGGGGGATCGCCCTGCGGCTCGCTCCCTCCACGCCGGTGTGATTCCAGGCGCCGCTCATTGATCACCATCGCTGCCGAGAGCAGGCGTGTGCTCATCCCAGAACAAAGAGAGAGGGAGACCTGTGCTGCGGCTCTCCTCTCTCACACCAAGGGTTCAGGGCACGATTAACAGAAGCGCTGGCAAGGATGACGCCGTAGCTCCACTGCCGTTCTCCCTTCCCACCCAAACCCCTCCATCCATCGCCCCCGCTCTAGGGTCAAAGCCCCTGTGATTAATAACCTTATGATGAGTAAACTACTGCCTAATCGGGGGTGTTGGGCCTCGTGTCATTCAGTGTATTAACTGGGGGGAAGAAGGCAGACTGACCAGTATCTGATACTTTTCCAGTTGGATAATCAAAATTAATTCTAACCTGCATTTAAATGATCAACCTGTAAAATTTCATTACTAGCATGGAACCTGCTAATGAATGGCACCAGACAGCATGAGAGCTGTAAACTATTGCCTGTGTCCTTCTGCTTACAGAGTTCCTATTATGACAAACCTTTATTGGCCATTTGTGGTACAACATAAACCACCCAGAGCCAGGCTGGGCTTTTGTTCCAGCTCCTGCAGCCAGAAGGATGGAGATGTCCTGACTGGGAAAGAAAGTTTCAGGGGCATTTGATTGACCTGTGAGCTTTCTTCAATGACACACTCTGCATTTCAAGACAGTGGATGGGAACCAAAGGACCTTTTGCTTCACTAAAGCAGAAACTGATAAAAAATGGCCTTTTTCTGCAGTCAGTAAGGCAGGATGGGAGCGAGATGATACAGATATCTCACGCCCGGCATGTTAATGTGCAGGAGCATCCTGGTGTGAACAGCCTGGCTGCACAGGCAGCGCTGCTCCCAAGGGCCGGGCGCTGGGGGCAAGGGCCAGGGACTGTGGCTGTGCTGCCTGTTCCCAGCCATGCTCCCCGCAGCCGAGGGTGCCCAGGGCAGGGCAGGGGCAGGACCTGGGCTGGAACTTCACCAGAGCTGTGGCTGCAGCTTGGGCTGCTCCTGGAGCACACATGCACATGCACAGCGTGTGCCAACGCTTCCAGTGTGGCATCGCCTCCCCAGTCCTCCTCATCCCTTTGGCACTGGGCACAAGGAGCTACCAGCACTTCCAGGCTCAGCTGGAATATTACCTAGAGCACCATGGCAATTTTTACTCTGATTTTCTACTTTGTTTTTAGTCCCCTGGCTAACAAACTGGCCAGAAGTTGTGTCTAGAAAATCCCAACATGATTTGGGCAGCTAATATCGAGACAGAGTATCGGGCAAGTAATTAAGATGGTTGGATAATTGTGAGGAATGTTAATTCTTTCAGTCTTTGTAGCTGGGAACAAGGGCTGGTTTGCGACCAAGTCCCGCTGTCAGGACGTCACACACGGAGCGGGGGAGCGAGCTACGGAGCACGGGGCCTGGCAGGTGCCCACACATATGACAAACTACAAAATCCTACAGAAAATTTCCACTATTCTGGGAGCGCTGTTGCTGTTCTGTACCTTTCACTGCCTTCAGAAGATGAGGAGGAGGATTATGATGAGACACACAATGGGGATTGTATGCATGTTTTTTCCAGAGGAGATGAGTCTTGATCTAAAACCCAATGAAGTTAATTCTAAGGTAGTTTCCAGCCCCTGGATCACTCCTCCAGCTCTGATTAGCCAGCTGAGCAAAACCCTCTGCACCAAAAAGGCCCCTTCCCCTCTTTTATTCTGGTGCCCTTGTCCACAGGGATGCTGAGTTATTACCTGTAGGGAATGGAATAAATATTCCCAGCAACAGGTGTGCCACTGGACAGCAGGAGTGCCCAGTCCTACCTGCCGGCACAGCTGACTGCAGGGACCGAGCTCACATACACATTCTGGTTACAGTCACATAGAAGTTGCTTAGAGAAGAAACAAAGCTTCTTAGAAACATCCTCATTCCATCCCTGCCCTGTGTAACTGGACTGTGGAGCTGCACCTTCCCAGAGCTGTCTATATGCCTCTCGTTCTTGGCAAAATACTGATGGAGCAAAGACTGGGCCCTCAAACAGACAGGCTGCAAATGCAAGCAGGACACACCTGTGGAGGCTGCACTGGGAGCCCTTTTTCCATGAGAACCTTTGGTGTGGGATGCAGGGCCAGCTGGGCACAGTTAGCAGGGTCCGGGACGTGGCGCTGCACAGGGAACGTGGCCGAGGGGCTTCAACTCCATTTAACAACCACCTCACAGCCTTGCTGCCCCTGCTCTCCTCGCCTCCAGGCTGGGCAGCAAGCTGGGAAGATCTTTTCACTAATATTTTCAGAAACAGCACCCCCGGCAGTGACAGGCGGGTGGCAGTGGGCAGAGGAGGGCACCCTGCATTCCATGAGCGTTCGTGGCCAGGATGGAAGCAGGGCAGCCATGGCAGCATCGCTGAGAGGGCAAATGTCCTGTGGTGCAAGGATGGGCAACACCGGTGGCAGGCAGTGGAGAGGAGACACATGCTGCGGGACATGGTCCCTCTCTGGGCAGTGTGGCCATGCCAGCTGCACAGACCTGGCTCTCCTGCCAGACACAGGGATGGCTCTCCTGCCAGACACAGGGATGGCTCTCCCACCAGACACAGGGCCTGCTGTCCTGCAGGCTGGGAGGACACAGCCGCAGGTTCACGTGTCGGGCACCGGCCACCGCTGCCCTGGGAGCAGCACAGAGCCCCGCTCTGCTGAACGCCACAAAACCGCCCGCATCCCATTGACACGAGGCCCCACACTGTGACTTGAACTAACAAATACTTCATGATCTCTGTGTGGAACTCTACAAATGAAAAAGAAATTACCGCAGGCACACCAGCAGAGTAGTAGTAAAAGGAGTTAAGAGACACTGAGGAGACATGGTCGCTTATCACAAATATTCTCCCAGAAAAATAATAATAATCATCAAAAATTGCATTTTAGGACATCGACATTAAGAATATGCTGCTTTAAAATGTGCTCTTTATCTCGGCGACAGCATGAGTGTACAGCATGTGATGGAGCAGTTGCCATGGCAATGCTCTTTAGTGAGCAGCAGCCTAAACAAGTGCATAAAGCCCATTTACAGCAGAGCATGTGCCAGGCCATGGAACTCCTGGAACACTCCAGCATGGGAGCACTGCCCCAGCCCAGGGCCTTCCCAGACCCATGGAAACCCCTGCAGGGTTTTTACAGGCCTGGTCTGCTCCCCAGGTGTGCACCAGTGCACAGCTCCCCATCCCCAGGAGATGTGCCCTGGAGATGGGGCACACGCTTGGCAGACCCCTGCTGCTGATGCTCCCTCGCCCAGGCTCCACAGGAGAGTGAGGGGCAGGGGTCTCCCCACGCTTCCCCAACTGCAGAGCAGCTGTTCCCACTGTGCCAGCCCCACTGTGCCCCCTGCATGGGGCAGACGTGGGTGGATCCCCTGGCCAGGGGTGGTGCTGGGGGCAGGAAGGCCCAGCTGAGGTTTCCCAGAGGTGTTTGAAGATGGAAGGTGGGGGGACACCGCCCTGCTCACCCCAAAAGGACAGCTGTGGCACCTGGGATCCTTCACAGCACCTGGAGGATTCCAGTGCTGCCCCAGTGATCTGCAGGGTCTGCTCTCAGCCAAGAGGGACAGCACAGGGTGGGCTCTGCCCATCAGCTGGGAATGGGACCCCCAAACGTGGGCACAGGCATGGCTGGGAGAGGCACTGGCCAGTCCCACAGCAGAGGAACAACGGAAGTATCTCCCACGCTCTGGCCCAGAGCACTCCCAGCAGCTGATACAGAGATGTGTGTGTGCAGCTGGGGTGCTGGGCAGGAGCAGGAGCAGCTCTGGGGGTACCAACCCCAGGTACCTGAGACAGGTCCCTCCTGCTGTCCCCACTGAAGCCCTGCACCACCACAGCCCCAGGGCTGGGCCCTGCCTGCCCAAACCACGGGTTGTACCCTCCAGCAACCCCTCCAAGCCACTCTCCAAAGGATCGTAGCAAAAGGAGCACAGAAAACTAAGTTTGCTTTCTTCCATCATTTCTAAAACTTGTTTGCAAACATTACATTTTTATTTTACTTATTTAGGGAAAATTACACAATTCTTCATAGCACAGTTTAAAAATAACTCCACTATTAATGCAGGCCCTTTATTTAATCACTGGCTAATTTACTCCTGACAGAAAGTAAATTCCACTATTTTCTGTGAGGCTTTATGAAATTGCCATCATTTTTAATTAATTCTTAATTAAAATATATTACACCACAGCTTCTACCCATCTCTCTTGATATTCTAACATAATCAATTCAAGACCATTTACATATCATTAATTAAAAGCCTTCCTCTCTCATCCTTAAAATCATAATGAGGCTCTATTTCTCATTAGCAGCCTTTAAGGGATAAAATAACAATACAGACAAGAATGAATGGTAATTTCAAAAACCTCTTTTCTGCTCTTGCAGCCCCTCAGACTGGACGGTGACATCGCCCAAGTTCGTTGCCAAGGGAGTTGCTGAGTGTTTGACAAAAACAAACCCTGAGACCGGGAGCACTGCAGCCCTGCACAGTGCCATGAGTCAGTGGCCTCCTCATGTGTGACCCCAGCCCTGGTGGCTCCCCCCCGAGCCCTGGGAGTGTCCCCAGCCCAGGCGGGACACGCAGCTCCATGCCAGGACCCACCCGGGGCACACACGGCCCCAGCCCGCACTGGGGCTCCAGGGACGGTTCCAGCCCCAAAGCCAGCAGTCACCAGCACAACAGGATCACTGGTGACTGCCACATGCGAAAACGTTTCAAATCCCAGAGCTGCAAACGCACAGGAGATGGCAACCAGGAGAAATCCCAGCTCACGTGGGTCGCTGTGTTCTCGTACCTGCCCGAGCCAGATGAAACCCATCCCACTGGTGCCCGTGAGGAAGGGCTGATGCAGAGACGACAGCATTAACTCCCAGTAATTAAACTCCAGAGCCAAGGTATGTCTCACACGTTCATAAACCAGCTGTGATATATCCTGCGACTGTAAGGAATTACCATTTATTGATAATGAAAGGTAAAAATTAACCACCTATTCAACGATCCTGCTCCTCTTCCAGGAGTTTAAAACCACAGACATTTCAGGAAAGATTTACTGCAGCTCATGGTGTTGAACCTGCTATTTTAAATGTTTGGGCTGCAAGTGAGGGAATTAATACAACTTCCACCGTGATTATTTTTATGATTAGTGTAAAATAAAATTTCATGATGTATCCTTCGCCTTGAGCAGCTGGGCCAAGCACTGCCTTTTCCTGCTCAAGAAGAGGCTGAACTAAACCTTAATTTGTTATTACCTTTTTTAACACAGCTTATTATTCCAAGCAATTCCTATGTAGACCCTGAGCAGGGAAAAGAAGCAGAGCCAAGATCAGAGAGTGACAAAAAACAACACAACTAATAGACAAAAAATCAGATCTATGTCTGGGGAATGTTATGCAGAGTTATTGTCACCAACATTAACGATATCTAGGTGCTGCATATCAGGCAAATCAGATTTATATCACTGTCTTCTGCCAATTGCAGGTGCTTCACCACAACTTGTCAAGACAGCCTGTCTGAGTCTTCACACGTCAGACAGAATCACAGCACTTGGTGTTTTGGTCTGTTGACAGCAATTTATTTTGATGTGTTGTCACAATATGGAATTTTTCGAGGCTCTACACCACAGTGCCAGCGAGTCCTACTGTACTTTCCTGCTGCCAGATGCTACAGGTTTGTAGAGGGAAAAAACACTGACAATTTATAAAAAAAAGAAAAAGAAGGGAGATTTTGTAAATGTGCTGAAAACATCAGAGACAAGGTGCCCAGGGAGTACAGTCAGGGGACAGTGCCCCGGCCCCGTGGCCCACAGGGGTCCAGCAGGAAGGACAGGGGACAGTTGTGCCAGGACACTATGCCCCTCTGCAGAGGGAGCCTGCCGAGGCCCAGGCCTGCCCACACCATCGTGGCACTGGACATGTTATTTATGTGGAGCCACCCACGTGTGGCACTGGAACAGGAGCTTGGGCACATTTCAGAACTGCCACAAGTGGCCAGTGGGACACAGCAGTTCCCAGGGGGTGTCTCTGTCCTCACCTGGTGCCAAGCTTTGCAGGTTACCACAGCCACAGTGGTCACTGCTGAGCTGGAATATATACACTGACTCAGGGAAAGGGAAAGTATTTAGGACCTAATTTTTCACCTGCCGTTTGGTTCAAACATGAGCACATTTCCCACTTGGCAGCAGCATTCCCGTGGGGAGGGGGCTACCGTGCTGGTGCCGGGGAAACCTTGGTGGGTGCCTGCTTAGGATAAGGGAGCATCCACTGCAGACATCAGCACCAGCCTGAATGTCCCACATGTCTGGATGCATTTGTCCAAGGAAAGGACAAAGTGCAAAATATATCCATTTCCCTGCCTAAATTAAAGGATTTGGTTTTGTCCAAGACAGCTGTGTTGCCCCAGCAGGTGCCTCTGCTGTGGTCCCCAAAAACCCCCCCAAACTGGCCACTTTTCCCAGGCTGCCCACTTTGAAAAGACAGCAGTTTTCTGACCATATCCATCCTGAATCCTGAGCTACACTTCTGGAAGCGGAGATATTTAGATATGGAAACCGGTTTCCCCTCCCAGCCCCACTCTCTCCTCCTGGCTGTGCCTTCCTCCCGCGCACTGCAGGCTGGCATGAGGAGCATTTCCTGAGGAGAAATTCAGACAGATTACAAGGAAAAAGGTTAAAAAAAAGAAAGAGGTAAGTACTAGTGGGGAATTCTTTTCAAGGACTGCTTGATTAGAAACAACCACATTCATATTCAAACCTTTTAGAACCAAGTTGCCTTTCTCAACAAGGTGTCTCTGCGGATATTTGCCTGGCTTTGTTATGGGACTCCTGACACTTCTAATAGAGCTTCTAAATAAAAAAACCCAGTGCATTTGTACTGCCAGGCAATAACCTTCACGTTTTACTCTCCATTCATAATGAAAATTAAGGGCACATGACCTGCATGCTAGGTGGCTTCGAGGACCACAGGCAAGAAAATGTAGCAAGTGTGTGTGGTGAGCATATCAAGGGACACTGAATTGTGCAGGGGACGCCAGCCAAACCCCCGGGGCCAGCCCAGCACCACCTTGAGACGCTGGCTGGCAGGAAAAGCATTCCTGCTCTGCAGCAACGCCGCATGAAAATCTGTTTGTGATTATTTTTCATTCAGAAATATGATACAACAAAGATATCACTATTATTCAGTGTTTCTACTGGAGGAAAAAATACCTAATGCAATTTGATCCCATACCAAAGTGCAGCGCTCTCAGGAAGGAAGGCTGTAATTTGACAATCAACCCTTATGGAACAAACCTGATGTGCTGAAATGTTTATTCCAGAAGAAAATATTTCATTGAAATCAGGTAAAAAGTAGAACATTGATATGAAAAATACCACCACTCAGGAAATAACTGTAAGTACCACTTTGTTTCGATCTGGGAACTGGCTCTGGACAGCAGAGCCCACTCTGGGGGAGCTGACTCAGCCACGGGGCAGCCCCCAGTGCCCCAGCCCCTCGGGATGGGGAGCAAAAGGATAAAAGCAATGGTGGGCAGCAGGAGACCTTGCTTGGGGAGTCCTGAGCTGATCTTGGAGAAAGGGATCAGCTCTCTGGGTCATGTCCAGAGATCCTTGTGCCACGGCCAAGAATGGGGCAGGGCGGGGGATACAAGCACCAATGCTTCATAACACCATGTGTGTGCATGGTGTGAAAATCTGCAGAAATGTGGGAGAGCACAGGCATGTGCCAGCGGCACAGATAAGAGTTGGGGCTGAAGACTCCATGTGGGCAACCTGCCACTTGGTCCTCATCTCGCAGCGATCGCCGTAACCAAATGGAGTCAATGACGCGGACACCAATTAACACATGCCACTCCGATTTGCATTGCTGTGCCATACTTTATTAAACACTTTCAGATGTAATTGAACAACATTGTTCCACAATTAAGCACCACACAGTCCTGTACTTTAAAACAAAAGCTATGACAGTTCTGTACTCTATTAGCACTGGTAGATACTGTGTAATGTAGTAAGTAATTAAAAGCTAAAACTACAGTACTGGAACAATCCTAATCAGGCTCCAATTCCAGTAGCAATACAAGTGTATTAATTTTTTTTAACACAGCGCAAGTACTTTAGCATTATCCTACAAAAAGTACATGTTGCCTGCTCCAAGAATAACCAGACATCCTCTTTTTCTGCTGGCAAGCAGGAGCTAACCTGTGATGGTGCCAGAGCAGCACCAGTGAAGACACCACCTGTCCCCACGCTGTGGGGAGAGGAACAGCGTGCCTGGAGCAGGGAATACCCACGGCTGTCGTGCCACCGGCCATGCCCCCCACGTGCACAGTGCAGGGAGAGCCCCAGGACAGTGCCGCGGCTGGTCCTTCCATGCACGGACACCCAGCAGCCCAAACCCTGGCCGGGGGGCTGGCGGCTGGAGCCGGTTGGGTCTCCAACCCACAGCGGCCCTATCATCCCCTCTCCTCGCATCACAGTGGTGCAATTCCTGCATACGGCAGGGGCTGGGAAGGGCAGGGAGGTGTGCCCGGGGCACAGAGGAGGCGCCGGTGCCGCTGCTGGCAGGCTTTCCCACCCACAGCGGGCAGCCGTGTGCTGGGCAGGGGTGCCCCCACCCGCGTCACCCGCCCGGTGCTGGAGGTTGCACTTTGAAGAACGATTGCAGCTTCTGTCTCTCAGGTAACAGAATGTCAGTGCTGCACTAATGGACTCTGCAGCTGCAGCGACGGCAGCGGCTCCGCTGTCCCTCCGCAGACGATGCTCGTCCCCGCAGCGCAGCAGTGAAACGGGCTGTGCGCCTCAGCACGGGGAGCCCGGCGTCCAGCCACACACCAGCACCACAGCCGGCCCCCTCCCGCCGCTCGGAAATTCCAGAGCTGCCCCACAAGGAGCAAGAACATTGTGCATGGGTAAGGTGGACACAGGCTGGGAAAGAGCAGATCCGTGGGCAGCACCACTCTGGAGAAAGGAATCTGTCCGGCTGGAGCACCGAGTGTGAATCAGTCACTCTCGTGGAGGGGGAGAGGCCCACGGACACGGAATAGCTCTTCCTGCTCTTTCTTCTTCCTCTGCTGAGTCTGCAGTACTTCATGGCTAAGGAGGAAGATGATGGATTCATCCTGGAGTCATCCAAACAAACACAAACGTTTTGGAATGTCGTTTCCAGCCTCACACCAAGGCTCAGGGGAGTGGGCTCACAGGGACACAGCAGGCTTTGTCTCTTGCCAGCCACGTGTTTTCTGGAGCAGAGCACATGGACAACTGTATTCTCACTCCCTGTGGGGCAGCTCTGGAATTCCTGAGAACAGTCTATTGGCTTGCAAATGTAAAGCTAAATTTAAAACCCCTTCTAAACACATAATGGCATGTACATTTCTGATAGGCTCTCATTAACTTTGTAATGCAAGTTTGAAGATTTAAACCATCACAATTTCTGTATTGTGATATAGTTGCTGTAGCATCATCACTAAACTCTATCTTGCATACCTACAGAATGGGATGAGGATAGAGAAACTGCTGAAGAGGAAGAGAAGCTGAAGAGAGGCTTAAATGCAAGGACTGAAAGGAAGTGTGAATTCATGGAGATAATTCCAAGCTACCCTTCTGTCTCCTCTGGCAGGAGAAACGTGATCTAAAATACTGACCCTGCACCTGGCTCCCTCCAACCAAGGGGATCAAATCCAGCACTGCAAACACAGCACTTACTGCCAGTGTCCAAGTGCAGACACTCAACCAGCCAAGTGACCTTTTCTCCATTCAACAGTCTTTTCAGAGCAAAATTTGTTGTGAAGGCTTTGTGCTTAAAGAATGTATGAGGTTATGTCAAATCCATCAGTCCAGGGACTGATAATTGCTTGGGTTGAGATGGCATTACGGCCAGGCCCAGGGAGAAGGAAAGGGAATACACCAGTTACTGATTAACTTTAATCCCCAAAGCCTTGTTATATTCCCAGATCACTGTCCTATTGGTATAAGAGACTGCTGAGATGGAAATCTCTTAAGAGCTGCCTCTCCTGCTCCCAAGCCAGTGCTCCCCTCTGGTGCCAAGTGATGAGGTGGCTTTAACACCCGCTGGAGGAGCAGAATTTTATGCAGCCCATAAAAAGATCATGTACTGCCCTAAAAATCCAACAGCACTCCTTTGACATTCGAGTGCTTCAAACCCAAGGTTTGTATCTGGAGTCTCTCCTGGGTTGGTGCCACAGAGCACGAGCAGTGGATGAGTCCCCCAAGCCCCAGGTCTGCTGCATCCCCTGTGACCCCCGCACCCGGAGCATGCTGAACAGTGATGCCAGCTCTGCTGACCCCACTCCTAAAGAAGTTTTGAGATTATGCCTTGAGGCTTAGATGGGACTTAAGTGCTCCCTTGACCTTCTGCTGGGCAGCTCTCCCCTGCCAGGGCAGGGTGGTAGGTGCACAAAATACTACAGGAATTAATGAAACCAGCTAAGGTAATGAGGAGAAAAGCCACCCTCACTCATAAAGCAAGGAAACACACTGATTTTAAAAACAAAACCACAAAATCTGTGTTGCCACACTTGTGGTTTGATGCTGATTATTGTCACAGAAATGAACTTGGGATTTGTGTCATTAAGGATGAAAATCTCCAAGATCCTTGCAAGCACAGACATCTTTCCGATACAGAAAAAAAGTACTTAAAAATACTTTTGACTGGTTCTGGAAACCGGCCTCCTGGCTTTTGGAGGTTTTTTTACGGTTGTTGATTCTGTCTTGTAAAGGAGAAGTTCCTCAGGAGGAGTGCTGGAACCAAATCCCACAGCTATGTGCACACAGCATCCTGTGAAACCCCACCCAGCAGAGTTGCCATCGGTGTAGTTCGTAATCCTAGATTTGAGCAGCTTTTCTGACTGCAAGCTGTCTGGGTAATTGCTAAGCTGTCTGTGAATTACTATTGAACTCTGTCCTTTTTTATCTCACTGACTGACTACTATTTGTTATTAGTCCAAGTAATAATAATATATTAATGCACATGCTTAATATACAGAAGTGTATGTCTGTACTGCAACTGCACTGCACTCTGCACTCTGCAGCGTGGGAAAGCGCCATGAGCGGAGCCAGCAGTCATGCAGGGACCCAGCTATCATCTTCCCAAAGGCCACACAGCCCACAGGCTCAGTAGTCAGTGATTCCTACACATCAAATGCTTTGCTCTGACTGGCAGTGCTGGAAAACTCGAGGAATTTCCTCAATCGGCCTCACTGCGGCCCACTCTGGGTGTGGTGGCCCAGACCCACGCCCCCGTCGCTGTTCCTGCAAAGTGGCTGTCTCCTGGCACACGGGCAGGCCTGGAGCTGCAGCCAACTGGGGCACAAGAGAGGGGTGAGGCACTGTTGCCTGGCAGCTCCCAGTGCTCCTTGCTGGGGACACTCAGCTCCATGGATTCCCACCCCCTGGAGCACTGAGTCCCTCCCCGAGCAGCCCCCGGCGCTGATGTGCCAGGTCTCTCCTCCCACTTGTGTCTATGTAACTTCTATTAACCCAAATATGGAAGAGTTTACACACCATATTGATCACTGCAGCAGCCCGGCACCTGGCAACAGCTTGCACCTTCGTACACAGCATCTGGGCACTGGACCATGGTCAGAAGCTGGTGCAATTCGTTCACTCTCAAAAGGAAAGCTGGGAAAGTTGACTTCAGAAAGGAATTCCTTTTTGTTGACCTCTCCACAAAAAGAGCGAAATGACCTGACTAATAGGGTTAAACATCCTTCTCCCGAGGCAGCAGCTGCCAGCCTGGGCCAGCCACAGCTCTGCTGAACATGCCTGCAGCTGCCAACTAACTCATGGGGAAGCACAGCTAGAGAATGGCAGTGGTCGATAAATTTAATTTCTTATTAGCAAAACACTAATCAATAATCCAAACCATTTTTTTTTCTTTCCTTCTATATTTCATGCCTATTTGTGATGGGGAAAAGAGACAAATTACCACTACACTGTCATTGGAGAGCTACTGCCATGAGGTTATGCTTCAAGAAAATCAGAAGGGCCAAAGTCCAACTAGAACTTCACCTGGCTACTGCCATGAGAGGCAATCAAATGTTACAATAAATCCATTAACAACAAAAGGAGGGCTAAGGAGAATGTCCATTTCTTACTGGATGTGGGGGGAATCACAGTGACAAAGGATGAGGAAAAGGCTGAAGCTCAGAGGGAACCTTCTTGCTCTCTCCATAACTACCTGAAGGAGTTTGGAGCCAGATGGGGGTCAGCCTCTTCTCCCAAGCAACAGGTCAAGAGGAAACAGCTTTGAGTTGAGCCAGGGGACATTTAGGTTGGATACTGGGAAAAATTTCTTGACAGAGGGGGATTTCAAACCCTGGCACAGGGCAGTGGAGTCCTCCCTGCAGGGATTTCAAAGCCATGTGCATGTGGCAACAGGGGACATGGGTCAGTGGTAGCCTTGGCAGTGACAGGTGAACGGTTGGGCTCAGTGGGCTCAGAGGGCTTTTCCAAACGGAATGATTCTGTGATTAGCTATTCTTTAATTACTCCCCAAACCTGATGGTTGGTCAGAGTGCAGATGAAGCTCTTGACGGAGGTGACCTGACAACAGTTAATTGTAAACTTGATATAAAAAACACTCATTGATGTGTTTTTCTTAAGTAGGAATCATGAACTGATTTCTCACGTTGTCGTGTTTCGCCTTTTTGCCAGCTCATCATTCTGTCTCCCATAAAGGCTCAGATTTCATATTTGTGTGATTATTGAACCATTGCACCCCTCCCCTAAAAACGTGTTTCTCAACCTTCTATTTGGAAAAAAAGGTCTCACATGAAAAAAACCAAACATTTTTAAACTAAGCTTCGTATCTGCAATTCTGGGCTATTTATGATACAAAGCTGTTACTTGACTGCTATCAGCGATGACTATCTTGATGTCATTCTTACAAGTCCTTATTCTGAGACTTTGATTCTTTTTTATCACTATTCCAATGTAGAACAACTGCCATTTTCTTCTAAAATTGGCCACTTCAGCACAAACTGCTCCCTCTAGAAGATCGAGTGGAAGAGCTCAGTGTGTTTGAAGTATCTTGGCCTAAATCCAAATTCCTGAATCACCAATCAAAATTCTGGACACAATCAAAACAGTAAAAAATAAAACAATGTAAACCCTGGGTATTAAAGCCCTGCCCTGGCCTTCAGTCAGTGCAGGAGGCTGAGCAGGAGGACTGATGGCTGTGGGAGACGGGGTGACACGGAGCATCGCTGGCTGCAAAATGGTACCAAGAACAGTAAAAGACATGAACTTTCTGATTAAAGATGAGGAAGTAGGTGATTAGCAATCTGCAGGGAATGCAAGGCTTGGCCATGGTCTGCTGATCTAAGAGAGGTGGGCAGCACTTGGCTGCAGCGGTCGAGGGCCCAGCACAGCTCAGACCTTGTTCCAATACCAAAAGTCCTGATTACTGATGAGTTATTAGATATAGCCATCTCATAGATTTTTTTAAAAATACACTATTTGTATTCAAATATTTCATTTCCCAAGCCCCTTTCGCTGCAGCAGCAATGTCACACACGCTTTCTCATGTAAATAATGCTTCAAAACAATCACATGATAATTATTCAGTCCAAACCAAACAACAACTACTAATTAAACTGAATAGAAAACAGTGCAGCAGAGAAAAGCCTGCAAAGGGCCTCATGTTGTTTGCAGCAATTCTAACCTAAAATAAATGCTGTGAGCAGGAAGGTGCCATGTAGGGAGCTCCACCTAACTTGTTGTGCTGTTGTTTGCACAGTTTTAATAGGATTTTTCTATTAATCTGTGACAAACCACGAAATTTTGTATTTTCACCATGACCAAGCCATGAAATTTGCCAACTTTGTCCATGATTTACATTGGGTCATAGCTATAAGGTCTGTTATGCTTTTTAACTAAATAACTGCTGCAGCTTCCCCTTTGGATGGAATGAAGAATTTGCCTATAATTAAAGCAGGAATTGTTAACTGCTGGCAGTAAAAGTTTACAGCATTGTTTGACAGTCACAAAGATAAGCCAGTAAAACCCTGGGATGCTGTGACTACCTGTGCTTCCCAGCCCCCCCAACAATAGGGTTCTATCTCTCAGCATCACGAAATCAATCTCAGATTAGGTAATGAAATATGCACCAGCCTTTTCCCAGAACCTTTGACAAATCACACACAATCCTAAATCTTCATAAATCACGATTAAAGACAAGTATATCATCACCAACGCATATATCTTTCCATGCCTGACCCAGAGACTAATGAGAAAAGGCCTAGACTATCTCATCTGATTAATTAATTCAAAATGTCTGCTGTTATTCAAATGTGAGGCTGGTATTATTTGAATAACACTTGACAGCAGTGCCTGAAGATATCATTTCTGATTTGTGAAGCTGCTGCTGCATAACTGATGATAGTTTATGAAAATGTTCCATCGAAGCTGCTTTTCTTGGCACAACTGTGAAAGATTTTCTGGAGAGAGGGTTTTGTGTCAGTAGTTGATGCTGCTAACATTGTCAAATATTTCCAAAATCTGTAACATCTTGGAAGCCCTTTTCTCCTGAAGCTTTGTTGAATATTAGCTTCTTCATTCTCTGAGAAATAAATATGTCTATATATATATGTTTGCCGCAAAGCCAAAGGCAGCTGGACTTGACCCTTTCATTGCTGCTTGTTCCTCACAGGGTCTGGGAACAGAGCATCATCTCCCACAGCCAAGGAAGGGCTCAGGGAGCCCACCTGCTCTGACACAATGCTATGTTCTTAGGGATTCTCAGGGATATTTTTATAGATGGGAAGGAGCAGTACTGTAACTCCATAATTAATGCATTAATTAATGAGCATTAATTTTGCAGGGCAAGACCCAAGGCCTCGTCCAGAATTGGTTGGTGGGTGGCTGTGGTGGCTTCAGGCTGCTCCACCACAGCCCACACCGGCCCTGCCACCCAGGGGCAGCCGTGCCTGAACAGCCCCATCTGCTCGAGGTGCTGATGGACAAAGCCCTGGGCAGGAGGAAGGAACCCTGGCATCACTCCTGCCCCACAGTGCAGCCTGTCCTGAACTGCCCCAGCTCAGCTAACATGGAAATCTGTTATTTACACAGTCCCACTCGAGTGGCCACCAGGGACAAGTTAATTTCTTTTTCTGAAAATACTGGAGTCTCCTCTTTTTCCTGGACTGCAGTGCCACTGAGCACTCGGAACGCTGCACCCGCCAGCATGGTACCTGCTCTGCTGAAACACCTACGAAGACATGAACTAGCACAAAGGATCACTGAGAAATCAAGGCTGTGACAACAGCTGTGTCACCAAAACCCAAACCCCACCGCTGCAGGTGCTGAAGGCCTCTGGTTCCAGACCCTGAGGGAGAGCAGACTACTCATGGTCTAAGAAATGCACACAGACCAGCTTGCTCTGCCTCAAACCACTCACACATGCTCCAGGAAGGGTTCTGCTCTCAGGGGAATGATTTGGCTACCTGGGGAGTTTGTTCCAAACAAAACTCACAGCAAAGGCTACAGGATTTTTTCCTGAAGTATTTATGGACTGAAATGTGCTGAGACTCCTGTCCAGCACATAAAGGGAGGAAACTGGGTTAATGTAAATGCAGAGCAGCTGCCTGCCCAGGCTGAGATTTCCAGTGGTGCCACAGGCCTGATCCAGACTGGGGAGGAGCAGCTCACAACACCCCCAGGGAGGGTAAAGATACTCAGTACTTAATTTTAGACCTGTAATAAAGCTGTGGGAGCAGCATTCTGCAGGTCACTGGGCCTTCAAGGCACTGTTATTAGGAACAATTTAAATTACAACTCTGTATAAACAATTTTTTAACAGAAATCTTCATTTTAAAATTTTCTTTTTCCAGGAGATAATAAAAATCTTCATTTTATTCTAAATACATGATAGCATCAAATACCTACAATTCATTACAGCCAGTTTTGTTAGTTGAATGTGAATGTGATGCCAGGCTCATACCAGTGTTAAACTGGGCTGTTCTGAAGCCATGAAGCCATAAGCACTAAAGAAGAGGATGTAAAATGTATGGTCTAAACCGAATATAAATCAATCATTATGACAGAAGTAGCACTTATTTGAGAGTCAGAAGTGAACAAAATATTCTGTGTCAGCAAAATGTCTCCTGTCAAAACCTGCTCTTTAAAATTTCGCTACAATGTGCTGAGACAAATGTCCTTTGCAACTCTGTGGAAGGAAGCATGTTCTAAATCTTCATGATTCAAACCTTCCCTGTTTTCAGGCAACAAAGCCAGCCTGAAAGGGTTCACCATTCCTGCTGATGGGGTAAATGCTGCACCTACATCCCTGGTGAGCGGTAGTGCTGCTGCTCCTCCAGCCAGTGCTCACCCAGGGCAGGTGGCACCTCTGACCCACCCACCCAGGAGCTATGGGGAGGAGGCAGCCACAGTGCTCCCTATCCTGTGCATTCCTGAGCTGTCAGCATTCAGCTCATGGAGGCCAAAAGAGGATCCAAAGGAATCTCTATGTTTACATGCAAATGATTCAGGACCAAGGCCTGCATCTCTGGCCAGTGACCCGCGGGTCGCTGGGACCCACAGCAGGGATGCCTCACGCCTGGGGCTCCTCCAGCATCACCCCAGCGACGTCTCTTCCCCCAGCACAACACGTCTGCCAACCAAAGAGCTGCTGCACCCGTCATGCTCAGAGCTGCTCCTCCGTGGGCCAGACACCCATTCCGGACACGCTGCTTCCTTCCTGGCCATCCCGACTACCACCCTAGCAGTATCCCAGCTCCCTTCAGCCCTCTGTCCAATCTCCCACTCCCTCCCTCTGTGCTATTTTAAGTAGAGCATTTATCTTTGATTAAATTATAAATGTTTGAGCCCAGTTAAATCTTATAGCTAAGTGATCTGGGCTAATGTCATCTTTTCTTCTTCTCCTTTATCCTTCCCAAACACACCACGCGTTCCTGAGGAGATCTGCATTATGTCACTCTTCAGTATATAAAATAAAGGGCAGGCATCTAAATCAGATCTCCGTTCTTCCTTACTTGGGATGACAGCACAAGCTGAACACTTTCAGTGGTTACACTGTTTGCCAATCTGCCACTACCTTAAGATACATAAAATACCAAATTTAAGACTACAAAAGGGTGACTCCATTTATTCCGTCATATTCAAGAAAAAGCAACATTTTCCAATTTGAAAATACTGGGGGAATGTGAAGTAGTCTGTGAGATGTCCCATACTGCTGGGAAAGTGCAAATGTAACAAAGGTTTTATGTTTATCCATTCAAAAGAAGAACCATGAAATTTTTTTCTCAATTATATGTTTTAAATTGGACGCAATCTGCCATAGTCTCTAAACCAGTAGAATTAAAGGTCTGGAATCCACTGCAACTTCTAAAAAATCAAACCCCAAACCAGCAGAGAGGACAAAGGCACAGCAACGGCTGTTGGCAACAACCTCTTCCAACTCGAGTCTATTTTTGCAACTGTAGACATTAAAAAACCTGTTTGAAGATTAAAAATGCATAAAACTCACAATTGACATTTATTTCCTGGAAAACAATCTATTTTTTTCAGAGATGGTTTTTCCAGAAGATGATAAACTCCTTCTCCTTATGTTGTGCCTTAAGACATCATGTGCTTTTATCCTTTAGCAAAATATGAACCAGCTCTGAGGCTGACAATGCCAAGAACCATGACAAAATGGATTATTAATGAGAAACTGATCTCCAGAACTCTATTAATTTATGTCTTCCTGTCGGATCCCAAAGATGTATCAGCCCTCTCACTCAAAGAAAAAAATGCCAACATTGTACTTTGTTTTAAAGTTCTGCTTAGATGAAGAATTCATTATCCAAAGCGGTGTTGTGTTATTTCAGGCTCCTTGTAGAATAAAGATTCGTTATCAAATAGCTTAAAAAGCCACTGACAAGTGTGAGGATCTCGCAAAATATATTTACATCAACAATTCAGTGAGGAATCTTGGATTTTTAACCTTTTTTTTCTTTCCTCGGCAACACTCCTTGCCTTGTTCTGACCTCTCAGCACTTTGGAAATGGAGACCATGAAATTCCATCTGTAAAACCTCAGAAAAACTAACACAATGGTGAGCTTTTGAAATTCTTAATTGTACTAATTATCCCACTGAATGTAACGATCTCACATGTAAACAGAAGAAATCAAATTTCTTCATTGAGCACAAACAGCAGACAAAATATCCTTTTAAGCCTCCATAAAAAAAAAAAAATCTATCTAATCTGTGCTTATCATAATATTTATGAAATAAAAAACAGAGAGAAAAAATTGCTGTAATGTACTCTGGATGACCTCTGCTTGCGCGAGAGAATGAAAACAGCCTTTTGCTTTTCAATCCCCATCAAAGTGGAGTTAAAGGAGGGACAGCATTCCCTTGCTCACTGCCATTAATCATTGCTTTCTTCAAGCAAGTGCGTATTAATTTCTGTCATCCCAAACATCATCGAGTATTGTTACAGCACCGTTCACTCCTCATTCACCACCAGTTGTTACCAGTTTCCCTACACTGAGCAGAGACAGGGTGAATCGTGTGGATTTCAGTGTTGGAGGCCTTTATCCCTGGGGTGCTGACACCAATTAAGCCATTTCAAGAAGAAATGAGAACAGGCGCAGCCCTTGGCGGTAACAAGAGCTCGCACCCAGCCCTGGCCGGGTGCCACCGCTCCCGCACCACACCGGGCGCCACGTCCCACCAGCGCTGTCCCAGCACGGGCAGCAGCAGGAGGAGAGCCAAAAGCCAACCTGGGCTCTTCCACACGTGGCCTTTTGTAATCGATGGCTGTCACTGCTGGGCTGAGGGAGCTGAAACGGGAGCAGGGGGACGAGCTCCTGCTCCTTTGCTAATTCCAGCACTAGATGCACACGTAACACAAATTACAGTGATTTCAGCATTGCAATGAAACAAATACCCTAAATATGAAAATTAACTGAATCTACCTGAATTATAACATCGTTCCAGCTGTCTAGCACCCTGCATTGCCAGCCTGGCATCCCCTTTCATTTGGGAGTCTCCAGGAACTAAAAAAATCTCACATTTCAAAAAAGATACCTCAAAGCCTGAAAATCAACACACTTAATGAGTTTAATTAATACCATTTCTACCTTGCTAAAGTGCGTGTAAGGATTTATCAAACTCTCTGGCAATAGTTTGATTTTTTCTGACCGCTTTAGACCCAATCATTCTCCTTGTTTCAGACATTTACATCTGCTTTTAAGTTTTTATGGTTGTCTGTTGGCAGGCAGCAAAGTGGAGCTGTCGATGCTGCTGCAGAATAATGCAAGGTTTGTTATGAATTAAATATTAGAAACCTTAACGCAGCGGCCAATAAGAATTATTTGCCTTATTAAAGCAGCAGAAGACGCTGATTAAATTTTCATTGCATTGCAGTCTTTTTCCCATTTCTGCTTTCAATTCATCATTCTAATGTATGAAAGGCTTGCCGAATAATGGCATGGGGACTTAATTTCTGGAATGCAAATATGGCAAAGAAAATACCATAAATACCCTCCCAGAAAACATTAAACAGTCAGTTCTAATTAAGTGAATACTAACTAAGTAAATATTCTCTTAAAGAGAAAAAAAAAATCAAGATATCAAGAATTCTAAGAAGGAAAGCTCTAGAAATAAAGGCACACAAAAATTATAGGGAGCCTTGACTATCTGGATTTCATAGGAGGAAATTAAGTATGGTTAAACAATTGAGTTTTCAGATACTCCAACAAGAAATTTCAGTATTTATTAATAAGTATCAGAAGACCCAGCCATGTTTTGATTAACTGCGTCTGTAGTTGGTAGGTGCTGTGAGTAAATCCACTCCGGTGCGTGCCAGCTGTAGAGAGGCTGCTCCAAGTCAGGTGATCCAGATGTGTTAGTTTTATAAAGCAACACAGTGCAATGGTGATCAGTTTACTGGTCTGGCACCCAGCAAAAACAAAATTCCTTTAGGGGGGAGAAGACTCTGATGACAGAGCAGTGGTGGCACAGGTACTCGGGAACGCAGCCGGGAGGGAGCAGCAGTTGGCATTCGCGCAGCGACACCGCGCACAACCGCCGGGAAAATGCTCACACAAAATCTGCATCCCCATGTCCTATCCTGAAGGTTGTTCACGTTTCTGCCTTAATGTGCATCAGGAAGAAAATGAACTTCAAGTATCCATTTCCCCTAGAGAAAATCTCTTCCCTGAAATTCTGCAACTAATGAAATGGGGATCTATAAATAGCAGCATCATTACCATGAGAGCACTTGCTTTGTGCCCGGCTCTGCCTCTGACCCTCTTTACACTAATAACCAGTGGGCTTCCATAGCATTCCTCCATAGGATGATCAATATTAGGACAGTTAAAATGTGATGTACATTTAAACCATGGGGTGTGTTTACTCACCGGCTTGCTCAAACATGGAGCACAAT
>VXAC01006205.1:182946-193582 GCA_013399225.1 Rhipidura dahli
GTTGTACAAATATTTACATTAGTGCTGACCACAGCCTTATTGCGGCGCTCGGAGGGAACAATATTGCCGGCTCCGTCACCCCGGTTTGGAGGCCCGAGTGTGGCTCTCGGCCACGGAGCCGGAGCGCCGCTCGCCCTGCCCGCACGCGGGGAGCAATAAGATAATTCCATCGGACATGAGCCGGTGCACGGCATTTCCATCAGGCCCCACCGTGCCAGAGTTTTAGGGCGCAAAAACAAATGCCCATTTTTTGTTTCATGGAAACCAGGATGAGGACTGTGTGTTATTTTGGGTCTCCTCTCAAACAGGCAGTTTGCTCAGCAAGTGTTCCCAGCCCATTAAATATGACGAACTAAATAAGAACTTGAGTATGGAGCCCCACAACACACAGAGGTGCGGTTCAGCAGCGATGACATCACGCCATCATGCAGCGAGGTGATGTCACTTGCACCTCTCCAAAATATTAGAGATGTAAAAGTTACATAACAATCTCGGTGATTAAACAGCAGTTCTTATGATAATCAGTCAGTGAAAGGAAATGGATTAGTTTAGTGTTAGCAACTACAATATTATTAGATGCTGGGTATATTGAAAGGAAGAAATATTTCCTTTCTTGAACACAAAACACCATAAATTTAGGTAAACCGAAATTAGTTCATGTAATACACTGACATCCAAGAATTTATGTATAAAGAGTCTATCATTTAATTTTCAGACATTCAATTTCTATACTTGGTCACAGTCAAAAGGTCAAGAACCAACAAGTCAATAAGTTCCCAAGCTCCATATCGATATCACGTCACTGCCCTAACAAGTGGAGGGGAAGCAAGAAATAATTCACAAAAAAAATTCCTCAGCTGCCTTTGGAGGGCAAATCTCACCCAGCATCCCACACCAGTGCTGGGTACCCAAAGAGCCCCATCAGTGCTGAAACCTCCCCATTCCTGCGGCACTGGAGCTGGTGGCACCGGCGGCACCTGACAGGGCTGTGGTGCCCACACCCCAGCACCCACTCTGCTGTCCTCAGACTTCCTTTCCCTTCTTCACCCAGTGCAACAGAAGAAAGAAATACGAGGTAGAAAAACTGATAGTTCCCACTCTATTTGAATAACAAGTGAAATCCTAAAAATCCCTCCACTGCATGTTATTACCAAGTGTATCTCCAGGTTTTATAGTGACAGGACTGTGCTATAATTTCTGAGAAAACCTCGGCATAAAGCTCCATAAACCCAACCACTCCTGTAATGTATCACCTTATCTAGTGCACAATCATTTCCACAACTTTTCACGTTAGTATAATTTGTTCAAAAATGGTAATAAATACATCCTTGAAGTCAAATAAGAATCACTGCACAAACTACTGTAACTTGTTCTTACTAGTGACAGTCAATAATGCTACCAGGATCTTGCACGAAAGAAAATAAGCAAACATTTGAGTGTTCCATAATTACAAACCTCACTAAAAGCATGCTTCCTTCTTTAATCAACAAATACATGAAAGTGTGCTTGGCACAGCCTTTCGAGTGTGACACCCTGCCTCGAACAGCTAGTGCACAAGGAAAGCACCGATCCCTGGTGACGGGAACAAACCTTCTCCTTCCATACTGAGCAACACAACCACCGAGGCACGAAACCCTGATATCCTTTAAGCACAGGTCTAACCATGGAGTAAAAAACCATTCCTGATTAAAGCCAAGAAAAGAAGTCTAAGGAAAGCTTATTTTCTTCATCTCCAGGAGGTAAGACTCATCTGCAGCTGAAGTAGAATGAAGTGGATACTGTAAATAGTATTGATAGTTTACCTCTTACATAACAATTTTAATTAGACCCAACACTTGATAAAAATATTCCTTTTTAACACACAGTACCAACTCAACACAACCTTCACAAAAATACAGATGGATAAAATTCGCATTTTAAAGATAAGAGAAGCAAGATCTTGCATTCACTTCCACGAGGCAGCGGCCGAGCTCGGGGTCTGCCCTACGGAGGTCACCACATCCCTCATCACTCAAGACGGAGGAGGTTTCTTCCCCAGTCAACAGCACCACCAGGATTCAAACCAGCAATATCAGGATTTCCTCTCCAGCATCGTCTTCTCCTGAAACAATGCCATCAGGGGTCTACTGGAGCTGGGAAAGTGAAGGCCGGCTTCAGAACATTTTCATTACTTAGTTCTTTTGTTCAACAATCTGAAACCCAAAATGAGCAGCTGGAGCCCAGCAACGCTTCCTTTTGCTGCCTGTGAGAACTGACTTTGCAGTGTCGGGCAATGTTTTGTTCCTTCCAGTATCAAAAAGGTTCACTATGACAACTAAAGTTTTGGATTATAAATTCCTGATGGGATTCTTTGGGCCAAGCTCTGGGGGACTGTGGGCGACCACGGACATCATGCTTCCCATGAAAACTGCACTGGGGCCCCTTTGTTGGGGGCAAGCAGGGCGGGCGGGCGCCAAGGGCAGAGGATGGCGGGCAGGGACCCGCCGTGCACGTGCCACTTGTCCTGCGCTGACGTGAAAACCCCTGTGGCTCCGGGGAAACCGCCGTGGTCTGTGTCTCATGTGGTTCATGTTAAAAATTTCCCAACAGTGATAGACTTCAGCTGCCAGGATCAGGGAGAGCATGTGCATCCAGCATGAACAGCCCCCGCACGCAGCTCTGGGCCATTTTTTTATCCTTTTTCCTTTCTTTTAAATAACTATTGGGGCTCATAACAAGCACTGTCACTCCAGGACTGTTCCCCTGATTGACTTTGCGACAATGATCTGTGGAGGAGATGGGCACTCAAACAGCCACTCTGCTGCACTCACGCAAAGAGAACTAGAGAGGCTTGGGTTGGGCTTGCTTCGGGTTTATTTTTTGCTAAATTTTTGTTCAGTTTGCAGAATTACTTCTCTGATTTTTTTAAAAAAGCAGTATTGTAAAAAGAAAACTAATCACAAAACTGTAGTAAAGCAACTCAGAGGCTGAATGAAAACCACACACACACACAAAAACTCCAAACCTCAAAAACAAAGGAAAACTTGAACTAAATCAGAACCTCTCATCTTTGAGCCATCCTGGAGCATCCTGCTACAGCAGAGGTCTCAGCACAGTGATCTTATGTATCATATATGCTCTAATATATAGGTTCAATGAGTTGAGTTAAGGGCAGAGTTTAACTATTAATTCCAAATTCCCTTGCTCTTATGGCTGTAAGTCAATCCCTTAATGTTACTTTAACACAATTTCTGACAGTTGAATAAAATCTATGGTCAATATTACAACCCCTTCCTTCCTAAATGAAGGAAAATACATGTGTGATTTGCATCAGGAATGGTGGGAAACGCTGGGGGTGAGTGGGGGTGACAAATGTCCACAGCCCCATTGGCCAGGAATCCGAGCCTTCCATTTGCCTTCAGCTGGTTGGGCCCTCACACCAATCCCCGAAACAGCAGAACTGGCAAAACTACCTCCACACAGGTACAGTTCTCAGCACAAGGAGCTGTGAGCAGGCAGACATTAGAATACAAAGCTGTAAGATATATCTAAAATAATCCCACAAAAATCAGATGACACAAAGAATTCTAATACTTTCCTTTTGTTAAGATACAGTAACTGAGAATACAATGAAATTTTTCATGTTCAGTATCTCCCATTAGATCAATTAATATTCAGAGAAAGGCTTTAACATGAAGTTTAAATAATCATAGAAGGAGAAAAAGAACCACCAATGTTCTAGAAGCTTCTCTAGACCTTTCAATCAATTTTATTTATATGCAAAACCAAGAGAAACTCAGAAAAAACAAAGCTCCTCCTGATGCTAAAGCTCTCAATTTACTGACAGGCAAATGGCTTCATGCTGCCACTTAATCTCATTTCTTGCATAATGCCCTCTAATTAGCATATCAAAGTGAATTAATACTTCTAGGGCATTAGCAATGGGAAAATCTGCTCCAGGCTTCACAATAGCAGTTAAGCAAGAGCCAAGAAATCCTCAAAAACACCACAAACCACTTTGCATTGCAAAACTGTTCAATTTATTTATCCTCTCTCTCTAAACACTTTTACCGCACACTGTTTTACTACTGTTCACCAAACAAAATGATAATTGCCAAAGTTACCAGCATCTGTAATGCCTGTTTAGAATCTTAATTTAGATTGTGTACTTGAAGCTCTCTAGATGCTTCTATTGACCCCGTCATACACCACAGGACATACTGGAAAACTGTTGTTCTTTTAAAAAATGCTGTCAGGATAATATTATTAAATAACCTTTTCCACTTACAATAAATGATTAAAAATTAAATAATCTATGACAAAGCCACCTGCTGGACAATGAGGAATGAGAGATTGGCTTTAAATGTTGATGCATGACTGAAGTATAGCAAAAGGGTTTGACCTGTAAACACATGATATAAACCCACCTCCCTTCCAGGTGATGGATTCATATTACACGGCATATTCAGTGATACACATTGTTACAGTCCCTGTGACTGTGCAACACGCACTGAACTGATCATTAACAAAAGAACTGAAACACCTAAAGGAGCATAAAATTAAAGTAAGTGCACAATGATTTTTACTATTTGCTTTTATGCAAAACATGCTATTTTTATCCAATACCTGACGCAATAAATACGTTTGAGCTGTTACCATCAGAGATCACAGCTTTTCTCCTATAAAAAATGTTTTCAGAATCTACATTCAATCACAGGTCACTTTGCAAAATATAAATTGAAATTTACAAACAAGGTCTAAAAACCCCTGAAACTTCATCACCTTAGGGCTCTACATCAGTCTTTAAAAATAGAAAAAGAACATTGAGGGGGAAAAAAACCAAACACCTAAACCCTACCTCCAAACACCAGTACTCCCAACAAACACCCAAACTCTACCTCCAAACACCAGTACTCCCACCCTAAGCCCAACAAGGGCCTGGAGCACCAAAGGAAAGCCAGTAACAAAGAGCAGAAGAAAATGCTGGCGGTCAGTGGGTTTTTCTGCATTTTTGTTTGCAACACGAAGAGGGAGAAAAAAGTCCGGGAATAATAAAATAAAACATGCTGGATAATTATCTGGTACTTCGAGCCTTCCTAAAGAATGCACATTGCTGAAAACCACACAGTGTTCAAGGAGCAGGCTGCATTACCTTTCCTATTTAATTCCCTGCTTCCTCCCCCAGTCCCGGCAGCACGATGGAGGAGCTCTAATGTCCAGCTGAGCTGCACAATTCATCTGTTTGGCTGATGAACTACTCCAACTCTATAGAAGCATGAACTGTAAGAGCTGACAGAAACTTTAATAATTTATATTAAATATTGATGTGAATTATTTACTCCATTCACACTTAAAGCCAGGAATTGCCTACCAGAGAAAAGCAAACGTGACAAAAGGTCAACACGCTGGTGAGAAAAGGCAGGCGGTGTCAGGCATGTGTTATCTGAACCATGCTGATCACCTTGATAAGCGAAGAGCATTAAACATGACTGCTGAGCAAACAAACAAAGCATTCTTCTCAGGGTGTCAATCGCGGCGCTCCGACAGCTCCGGCTAATTCCACCGCGGCGCCGGGACGCGCAACTCCGCTCGGGGCTCCGCTGCTTTGGGCTCGCTCGCGCACGGATTCACATTCATTCCTGCTGTTCATAAAAATATTCATCGAACCATCATGTGCGCGATGTGCAAGGAATTGAAAAACAGCCTAAAATCCGAGGGCAGATCCGAACCGGACTGCCACGCGCTCCGCTCCGTAATTATTATACAGCCTTCATTCAGATTTAAATATTGCGTTGCATTTGTAACAATTTAGAATGTCTAATTCTGCTTATATTTGTCTACGGTAGACTGCAAATATCATTATATTAATGTTTCACACAAATCAATGTTTAAATTGAAAAAAGACAACATAATATCCATATCATACAACTTTTCCATTGAAAGCTGCAGGAACAGAGCTTGATAAATGTGTTAAATCCTGTTAAAAAAAAAAAAAAAAGACTGTTTTGCATTCCCTACATGCCATGATAATAATTTATCTCCGAATGCAAAAATTCCTTAACTTACAACAAGCATCCTGAAATACACCACACGGTAACTGCTATAATTTGGTATTTTCAGATAAGCAAGCAAATGTGTCGAATTAAAAAATAAATGGAAGGACATGAAAGACGGCTATAAAATAAAATAAAATAAATCCCTGCTCCTGGTTACATTAGTATTGACAAGTAGGACCAAATTTATCCTCTACAGAGGGGAAAAAAAAAAATCTCTGGAACCACTAATCCCAGTACTCAAAGTGAAGATGGATATTTAAATGCAGCGAAGAGCACCAGCAATGGGAAGCGCTGAAGGTAGGTGCAGTCTCAGGTTCTGTGAGACAAAATACCACGAATTTCTCTAATGCCCATAATCACCAAATCGCCATTTTCTCAACTAGAGAAGCACCCTGGTAGAAATCCACAAAAGAACCAGGCTGCTGATAATGAATGTGTTGGAAACAGATGACCAAACGACAATCAAGACACTTTATTCAATTTATTTTTTCCTAGTAGGACATTTATGAAGAAAAGCAACGTCATTGCCATAAGGACAGTGCAAACAACCAAACGTTCTGCTGCATGGCATCATTTGTAATACATCTGCTGGCAATTAAAAAAAAACCATTCAGAAGTACAACCACTGGGTCTGTGACAAACCTTGGTACTGAAGCATGAGATGGGAAGCAAAAGCTAAACAATTTAAGCTGAGCTGGACACATATAAACACAGAGCACTGACTTCTTCAGGTAGTCAGGGAACAACAAAATATGTATTAGCAGCTTGAAAAAAAAAAAAAAGCAGGACTGCACATAAATATTTTAAACAGCTAAAGTGAGTAACAATAACATCACAGCTGATATTTAGAAAATAGCCAAAACACACACACACAGACACACACATATATATATGTATGCTATCAGTGCCATTTCATTGTTCCATCTGAATCCTCTCATGTTCCGCCAGGATTGCGGGTTATAGTGGATTATTGAGAGTTGCTGGCATTAAACAATAGTTTACAAAAGCCGAAAAGTTGAAATTTGCGCAGTGCAAGGGCAGAGTGCTGTGGCCGGCTTTTCACAACCCCACGGTGACGACAGGGGTTAACATTTTCCAACTCTGCCAGAGCCATGCAAAGGCAGCGCTGCTGCGAGGAGTCCCCTCGCCGCGGGTTACAGGCTCTGCAGCATATTGACAAGGGGCGTTCCCGAGGAGTTGGGCCATGTCATCAATAAGGAGCTTTGCAGCGAGGCAGGGCCCGATGCAGCCCTTTAATCACAGGGACGGCAGCGCACGGCTATTTACAGTTGTAGCAATAAAAATAAAGGTAGCTTACGCGGGAACAGCGAGGAATTAACCCCGTGGCTAACACACGATTTGTCTGGTTTTTGGAGCTTTTTTAATTCATACTTTAAAACAAAAATCCATGCAAGGGGAGAACGTTTTCTAATGAACATTTTCATCCTCTCTCTTTAGACATAAAAAATAGTTGCAGCAGCCCGAGCAGCCGAGCAGGCCTTTCGCTTCCCCTGCGGACACCTCCTGCAGTCGAGAAGTTCATTAAGTTTTATGATCTTCCCAAGTCAGTCCTGCTTATAAGCCTCACAAAGGCCACAAATCTGGCAAACCATCATGTATGCCATTAGGCTTTACTAGGAAATGAATGCTATTTAGGGGTGCTGGTGACAGTAAATTCGGGGTTGGTTGGCAGCTATCATTGTTGCTGCTGGACTTAGGGAAATAAATAAATAAGTAACTGTAGATGTGTACACGGTTATGCACATGAATTCAGACATTTCTATAAACATGTGATCGCGTCCCTACAAATGACTTTTAAAGACAAAAACCCAAATCATCTATCAGTGCAGCCTAGGACCTAATAATGTGTTGTTCCATTGGGAAATAATTGCAATTCCCTAAGACATTTTAAGACTACAATAATTAATATATTTTCACTTCTTTCTCTGTAAGAATAACCAGGACCCCAGGCAGAGCAACATCCTGGGGGAAGCTTAATAAAATCACCAATCTGAAGGTGTTTTAGTCAGTAAAAAAGAGCTATTAAAAAAAAACAAAGAATGGTGCAAATCAGTTTTTGATTCCTCCTGGCAGCACATGAAGAAACGGACTGTGGCACAGGTATGCAACAGATGTGAGTGTGCACTGTGAAGGCAACTTCGCCACTCGCAGTGACACCTCAGAGAGTGGGTAAACCACAACCAGAGTCACTATGTCCTCACTTCCTTATCTTCCTATTTTATTGGAGTGGCTCCAGTAGAACTTCGGTATAATTTTTCTTTGAACTAATTAAAGCCAGAGGTGGCAGATTCTTTATGAGCACCATGCTACCTTGTGGTTGCCTCTCAGAATACACATAGCTATTAATAGCTGTAAAGCACTTAAATGTATTATGCAGCACTTTTGGAAATGTTAAAATGTTAAAAAAGAAATGTCAGGCTAAATTCAGTAACTCAGTGATTTGCTTTGTACATGGTAAATACCTCACAGGGAGAAAAAATAAAAATCTTCATCTCCTGACCCTGTGTGAGGCTTTCAGAAATGAGATACATCCATTAACCCTTGCCGGGAAGTGACAGAGTGGCTCCATGTAAACTGAGGATTCCTCCTTGTGCTCTCTCCCAGCCAGTCCCACAAAGTCCTCATTGATTGTACTGAAAACTACTAAAACGTAAATAAATACATAATTCAATATAATTGAATTCAATATAAATTATCGCATGACTTATTTCCAAACAGACATGACTGCTAGGCTCCAGCCTCCCTCCTCACCTCTCAGAAGAAGACAGTGATAAAGCCATCACGGCAATTCCCACACCCAGGTAAAAACTTTGGTTCTGATCAGGAAGAATTAAACGCTGGTACATGACCCCATCAGAGGCAGGTTTAAGCACTCGGACCATGAGATAATGCAGAGCCCTAAGGGGAGAGGGGACACCTCTGCTTTAACTGCATCTCAGTTCCTTCCTTGTACTTCTAGTTTAGAACTGTTTGAGCCGTTCCCTCTGAGAACAGCTTCCACAAAACAGGCTACAATTTATTTTCACGTTTTCTTTGCTTTAGCACACTAAGTAAAGCTTGCACAGACATTTCACCTCAGCTTGGAGACCCTGAGTGAAGGTCCCCTTCTGGAAAGAGTTTTTGGTGGAGGTGTGGATCCATCTCCATCAATCACTCAGAGCATTAATCGTGTCCCTCCTGTGCTGCGAGGCTGGCAGGAGCTTGCCTTTGGGCAGGCAGACGCCTTCACTCTTCGCTGGTTCTCAGCAATCTCACAAGAGAGATAACTTGAAAACTTGCTCGACTTCTTGCAGAACAAATGCAGCATCCCAACTTACAAGTTACCACTGAAACACCCCGAAAGGTTCCAGACCACAGAGTCTCTCGTCAGGCTCCCCCTCGCCTGTGAGACAGCGGCAGCCTCACCAACACCCTGTGCCAGTAATCCCACTGCTGAAAGGACTCGGGTTTTCTTCGCAGCTCACCTCTGACATGTGGCTGACTACACTTGCCTTTCAAAACACTGAGGCTAAGCCCTCTGCAAATAAAGTGACCGCAGGACCTACGGCTGCCTCCTTAATTGAAATGTGCCTCCTGCAAATGTCTGAACACCGAGGGCAGGTTGCTTTCTGGCTCCAGAGAAGGACGGGCAAAGAAGTTTAGGGAAAGGCAGGAAACGAACACAAGCCAAAGGATGGAAAGGGGTTACGAGCCGGTCGAGGCGGAACGTAGGTAGGTGGGAAGGGAGAGGGATCATTCCCCTTATCCCGGGTAATATAATGCAACATAAAGCAGAATCAATCTTAATATTCACAACACAGTCAATACCCTAGTGCTTAGCTGTCAGCAGGAACTGAAGTGGATCCCCGGTAGCAAAGAAACCCTCGGACGTAAAGCACTATAATTCACAGAGAACCGCTCACTCTGGGCTCCACAGCTCAGATTTGCAATGATTTCACGTTGGGTTGTTTTCGTCCAGTTTTATTTTTTCAGTGTGGAATTCAGCAGAACATTATTGAGCATCACATAGAGCTAAAACCCCAGGCAATAGCTTTAGCTATATGTGAATAAATGGCTATTCATTTTTAAATCCAGGGCATAATAAATGTTTTGCTATTGTTAAATGTTCTTACTATTGTTAAATATTCTTATTCTCATTAGATATTATCTCACTAAATGCCCTCGTTCTCATAATACAAAGCAGAATACTTTGCAAATTTTGTTCTTTAAACAAAAAAAAAACCCTATAAATTCAGTGATGTGAAAAAATTGCAAAAAATCTCCTAAAATGCTCACAAGAAAAGCACGGAATTTATTCCTGTCGCGTTAATGTAGACGAAAAAAAAAATTGTACTTTTGAGATGATTTTTGAGAATTCTGGCGTTTAAAAGCCCAGCGCCCGAGAGGCGCCGGAGCAGCTCCGGGCACAGGAGCGGGATCGGGGCGCCCACGGCGGGGCCGCCGCGGGCTCGGGGATCGGCGCCCCCGTCCCTCACAAAGCCCACGGTCCGGTGCCGGGGTTAAAACCCCCGGTCACACCACCGCGCCGATAAGTCTTTCACACGCACACCGTCTGTCGGTACCGCGGCAGCGCGGGCGCT
>VXAC01006213.1:0-15978 GCA_013399225.1 Rhipidura dahli
GTTGTCTCCTTTCTGCACGACAAGCCAATAAACCATCGAGTGTAACCGAAGCTTCTGGAAAGGTGGGTCGGCCCAGAGCCCTGGGCATGCCTTCCTTCTAGAAGGAAAGGTGGGTCTCCGACCCTGGTCCCGCCTACCGAGCCACCCCCAGGGAGGAGCCTCCTCTAGCGGAGGTGGAGCTGGAGCAGGAGGTCCAGCGAAGGCTGATGCTGGACCTCCCACAAAGAACCTGACATTAAATTTTCCTTTTGTAGTGCCGTCGTGCCCATGCAGCCCTGGGCAACCAGAAATGAGGTATTAGGGATCCCTCACATCCCAGGAGGGCATTCTCCACTCCAGATGCCTGTTCCCTCACAGACTCCTGCCAGCCAGGAGCTGCTGTGCTGCAGGTCCACCCTAATGGCTTCTATGGGAGCACAGACGAGTTAAACTTTAGTTTAGAGCAGCCCTGGTGTTTTGCCATTTCTATTGAGGTAAATGTGGGGATTTAGGACCAATGAATGGGAGCTGCCTTGCTGTCACTTATTCAGCTGTACTCAGCACAGGCTGGACAATCCAGGCAAATGCTGAAGTACACAACCTTATCTTCTGAGCAAAAATCAAACAAACCTTCAAAATTCTCTCTATTATAGTTTGCTCTCTGCTACCAATCCTAGCAGTAGTTTCCAGTCTTGCTATAAAGCTGTCTTAGGAGAGCAAAGGACTGACCAGAGAGAAAGAGGAAAGCAAATCACTTAGAAGACAGAGATCAAATATTAAGATTTTCTAGTTCACATTGCCAAGTGCAGGCATAAATAATCATTAGCTATCTATGCAACAAAATAAGAGAAAAAAAAATGCTTCCAAACTGGAATAGATTTGGTTTGTAAGCCAAAGGCCTACAAATTTTCTGACCAAGATACTCCTGTTCTTCTAACCAGCTGAAATAAGCTTGAGAATAATGCTAAAATGGGATTTAGGTGCAATTAGTCAATTACCTTTGAACATAACTGGCTTAACTAAAAAAAACCCAAACAGCTATACCATATATAGTCACCCTGAGATTGCAGAAATTTTAACAATATGCTTCCATTGGCAGGAAATCCTGAAAATGAAATTAACTCTCCTTACTTTGTTTGTTACAGATACCCTATATAGATCTACCCACTGGACTGGTGTCTGTCTATATGTATACCTATATCTATATATCTATATTGTCTCTGTATCAATATCTGTACCAATATTTCTAGCTATATATATTTATATAATCTAATCTATATCTATCTGTATAATCTATATCTATTCCTATCTCCCATATTTCTATAGTGTAGAGAAGTGCTATATATTTTTGTTAGAACTTATTATTAGCTTTGACACACTTTGACATACTGCATATATGGGATACAAAGAACTCAGCTTATAAACAATATGATCAGAAAATGGGTAATACATGAAACTTGAGGTTTCTTTGGGATTCATGTGACTTCTGTATGGCTGAAACACTTGCCAGTGTGGATTTTCTTAGCCTCCAGGCACAGAATGGTTGACTTAAGTGACTGGAAGCAAAAAGTATAGAAGTGCACTCTCTGACCATAGCAGCACAATGTGGAGATTAAATAAATGTTGAAACCTTTTCCTTCTCAAATATCTTTTATTTTTCTTATTGCCATTACACTTTTGATAAAGTTAACAGGGAACTATAATTACTGGAAATACTAATTGGAATTAATTTTAGCTATGAATGAATGGCACAGAGACTTTTTCTCTCCTCTTTTGTAGGTCACAAAATCAAGGGCATTTAAAGCGAATTAAAATAGTGGTGCTAGTTTTAACCCTGATAGATGACATAATGATCCCACTATAAGAAAACTACAGCATTGTTCTAGTTGTAGTTTCCCCATGGGCCTGGGTGATGCTGGAGGCCAGAAAGGCAAGAGTGTTTGCCTTATATACCTGAGATAAGGCCAAATACTGAAGGTCAGGAAATGAGCTGCTCTCAACCTGATCCCGAACCACCTGCTGCCCCTGGCCTTAAGCCATCTGTAAAACCTGACCCTGGGTCAGCTGTAAGACCCTCAGAAATTATTTGTAACCCCCTGTACAGGTCTAATTATGATTCAAGGCCCTGTAATAAGCTCCCAGCACTTCTGGAAACGTACAATCTACTGAAGTTTGAGTTGGGACATAGAAATAGTATATAGATTCTCACAGGGTGAAAAGGTGCATGTTTTTGGGATTGTTTTTATAGTGAGCTGGTAAGAGATAAAACACAAAAGGATGGAGTGACACAGCTAAAATTCTTTCTTCCTTTCTTCTACCCATGAGTCCATGTTCTACTGAAAAAGTTTTGGACAAACTTTACAGCATTTGTGGCGTTACCAATAGATCTATGACATGGACATTGGTTTAAATCTATGAACAATAAGTTATGTTAGTTTTGGTACGAAAAGGGATCATAGGGCAAGAAGCCATTATTCTTCTTCTGGTTCCACTACTCTCCTCCTGCACTGTTGCTTTGTAGTTTACTAGCTGTAGTGCTGATAAGATAAATAAATAACGACAAAATTCAAGCATTCAGCCTTTGCGATTCTCTACCTGCGACACCAGCATGGACAAAATTCCCTGTGTCCGTCCTGATAACAAGGCCAGGAATGGACAGGTGTCTCACCAAACTGTCAGGTGGAAGAGAGGCTGGAGGAGGATGTGTGATGGGACTGAGCCAGGGAAGGGAGCCTAAGTTACCACCACCTGTGGCAAGGCATGAGCAATAAAAGAGTGTAACAGACCAGGCCATGCTAACAGGGAACCACAAAACATCTCCACTGAGGATCTCTTAGGCCATATATGGATGGAGTTGAGCTTGTTTAAAAGCAACCTCGAAAAATTTCTTTGTCCTGGTAACTCTGGTTGTATAAAGTCTTCTTTTACACTGTAACTTACACTTGCATGGACTCCAGAAAAGATAGGTAACCTGAAAATAACCAAGTATTTTTGTTATGGAAAAAAAAAAGATAATTCCAGGTATTAAACTAGATGAAAACGGTTATTTAACAATAAAAGAAAACTTGAAAAAAATTGCATAAAAAATGAGGTCCGGGGATCCCAGCGATTGAAGATGTTATTCAGCCTGTCTGGCTGGCACCACCCCGGCAAAGCTTGGTCGGTGCTGGCTGCTTAAAAAAGTGGATGGAAAGTGGTCTGACACCCAGCACCGAGGCTTTCTGTGGCTAAACCCAAGGAAAAAATGTGCTTGGATCTGAAATTCAGTGTGGGATATAGGGGTGTCCACTTCACTCCACCCCGAGTCTTGCTTCTGTGCTCTGCAGCGATTAGTTGTCTCTTCTCCAAGCTCTGGTGATAAGTCCTTAGATCACGGCTCGTTGGTTTTTAGGGGGCTGCTGCAAGATATTGTGTGTGTGTGTTTGTGAGCTAAGATAACACTAACATTACAGCTCTTAAAACTATTTAAACAGTCTTAAAACATTTTCACAACTGTTTACATAAAGGACCTTAGTTAATTTGACATTCTAATTACAATAACATTTCCTAAAACTATTCTTTAATAATTTTTTTAACTTCCTTTAAGTAACAACTTTAATACTTGATGAGAGATTATGCAAAAGTCTTGAAGGTTTCATGAATAATATTTTGAAGCATCCCACAGGATTTACGGTGCTTCTGTATGCCTTAACAGTCATAAAAGCATGAAATAGCAAGCACCTCAAGCATTTCAAGTAAGATGTTCTTGCCGCTGCATGAATAAACACACAAACTCATCTAGAGACTTTGTCATCTGAAAAAAGTCAGCTGATTGTCAAGAGAGCAATGACTCAGATATCTCCCTAATATTGCTAGATGACCTGTCAAGGTTTACTGAAATTCCAATTACCAGAAGTCATTCAAGCACTCTCTGGTAATAATTATATCCTCTGCTACCTAGTAGATGGTACTGAGCAGGAAATTGGAGGGAAAATATAAATCTACATTACATTCTAATGACTTCAAATTTAGTGAACAATCCAAGGAAAAAATGACTATTTCCAGATGATTGCCCCTGAACTTCATGAATAAAGATAAATATCAAATATCTTCATTGATGCACAAGAAATGAAAACACAGCTGAAAAACAATCACCTATTCTATGTCTTAATAACCATATGGGTTCAGGTATTTCTCATTACCATGGTTTGAGAAGGTATAGGGTTTTGCTTCCTCCTTAGTCATTATGGCCTCATTCCAACATTTTAATGTTTAAATGAATCTTTATCTTTCTGTCCAAGAGATCCAGCTAGTTAATGGTTGAACAGCAATTCTTATAAATGTGTTGAACAAAGTAGATGATCATCATCATAATTTAAAATAATTCCATAAATGCTTTATCACCATTGTGTAGTATTGTAGCTTTAGAGTGCATTTTGGCAAAGCTTCCACTTCCATTGTCACCCTGGCCTCAAAACAAGAAGCTCATTAGGAAAACTGCTTAAATATTTTATCTGGCAGTTAACATATGCAATCTAAGATTGGTCATCATTGACTCATTAGGTAACAAATATGATAGCATAAATCTGATGAGACAGGGAGATTTATGGGGTCAATACATGTGGATAAAAGAGCATGGGATGAATCCAAATTCATTAGTTGCTATGTGTCTGTGGGAAGAAGAAAGATCCTGGATGGCAAGTGTTGCAGCCAGGCAGCAGCCAGCACCAATGTCCATCTGGAGAGCTACAGAGATTTTCAGAATGGTAAATCAAACTTTCAGCAGTGATCTTGTGGTTGTGTACTCTTGGGGATACTAGATACAATGCAGTTAAACTCATCAGGTAACTTGTGTGTTCTAGTACACCTTCTGCTATACAGAGCATCCTCACCTGCACTAATGAGAACAGTCTCTGACCTGTTCCCTCATCCAGACTGTGAAGCAAAACAGAGAACTGGAGGCCAGAACTTGAACGTTTGACCAGGCTCTGTTTGGTCTGCAGACTACTGCATCCTATCTAATTATCTCACAATGCACCCGTGCTGACACAATTTGTTTCAGCACACCCTTAGGGAATCTACATCAACAGCTCTGAGTGGCATTTATATTTCCACAATGTCATTTAGAGAGATGATATAAAAGATATAATATACAGCCAATATATACAAATATCAGAATGTCTTTTAAAAACAAGACATGTTTATTCTGTGCTGCTCATTAATTCAGTGTCAAATAGCTCATACCATAATTTCCCAAATGCACTGTTTCATTTATCAGGTTTTCTCAGTTTAAGGAAAAATAAAAGTGGTGAAGTACAAAATTCAGAATTAGTTACCCATTAATAACTTCTTGAGTACGAGAAGTGGGCATACTTAGTGAGTGCCCACACTGTCTCACAGTGAGGCCCTGCAAGGCAGGCAGCACATCCGCTGCTTGGGAGCACTTGGGCCACTGACTCTTGTGATGGCATTTCCTCAGGCTCAGCTATTGCAAGGTGCTGGAGCTGCTTCTGGCTTCTACCTTGGCAGTCAAAACAGACAACTCAGGCCTCTCTCTGTTCTTCTGTTATTATTGGTCATTATGATATCTAACATTGCTAGATGTCCTTCTCTTTTCTGTTTTTCTCTCTTCTCTTTGTGGAAAGAAAAACTTTTGCTTTCATGGTCACCAGGGCTTGTGACATTTGTGCCCATCACAATCTCTTTAGACAACTGTATTTAGGTAATAAATAACATTTCTCAGGGGTTTTTTTATATCAGCAAGTATGCAGTGGAAGTCTATTAGGTGGCAGTAGTGCTGGCAAGTTTTATTGTAAATTTTTGACAGAAAAGAGAAAAAGGGGAAGTTAGTACACAGGGTCACATACTCATTCTCAGTAGCAGTTTGGGCAATCACAATCAGCTTTCCCAATACTATTGGAAAGGCAGGTTTTGTTTTTTCTTTTTTTAAACTGATTTGCATGCTGTGCTGGACTCTGCAGACAGAACTGCCTGCATAATTTTCTCTAAGGGAATACACCCCCAGACTTCTCAAGACTTTTGAATCAATAAATCTAGAGATTTTTCACAACTCACTCTAGAATAACTAGCTCCTTAAACAGAAAAAAACAGAAAACGGGGGTTAAACAGATGAAAATGACAGGATTTGTTGCAGAGAAAATTCTCTTCCTTCAGAAGCACTGGTAGTTCAGAAAAATCTGTGCACCCTTTGAGACATCTGCTTTCCATCTTGGCTGGCACTTGACAGTGCAACTGCTCTGTGTCTTGCTGCAAACTCTTCCTGGCCTGTGACTGAATGTCTGAGCAGTGGCTCAGGGGATCTCTTGCTCTCTGCCTGCCCTACCCAGCAGCCAGAGAAAATACTGAGAGCAAAGTGATCTTTTCCCCACTACACAAGCAATCCTTTGGCTTTGTATCACTTTGTATTTGCCTGAGGCTCCTGCAAATGCATTAAAAAATAAAACAAATCTTACCCAGGTTTGTATACAATCTGTAAAGCATGTAATTGCATTTGAAAACATGCAAGAATTAAATTCCTTGTCAGGTTTTCTTTCTTGGTTAAACTTCTCTTAGCTGAAAGGATAAATGTTTCTTACTTAGTTAATATTGCTTACTTTGCTAATATTGACCTCCTTTTAAAGACATGAAATTTATTTATGCCAGTGCCCAAGGACCAAAGTCTAGTTCTTCATTTGAATAAACCATTTTAGCAAGTACAGTGGTAGATAAATAATTTTACACTGTAGTGCTTCTGGGCATCATTTTATCTTGCATTTTATGCTACAGCATGAACAACTTCTGGTACTGATTCTGTTGATTCTGAGTTTGAACAGTACACAGCTTTCTCCCCCAGGTCTGTTTTCCTTCTTATTTTACATTCTCTCTCATGTCCAAACTGCAGAGCCACTATCTGTCCCTATAAACATGAGACCAGATGAAGCAAACTCCCTTGCTTGACAGATTTAATTACTTTGTCAAAGGCAAATTCTGGATCTTTCTGAAAGTTGTGCTTCAAATCCTTAATAATGTGTTCCCTTAGTCAGAAACTCTCCTCAAATATTGTTTTGGTACTCTCTTAATATCAGTAAGAATACACCTGAAAAGTTCGTTTGGCTTTTTTTTTGTTCTTTTTCCCCAAGTTAAAAATAATTGCAACACTTGACTCACACAGTTTTGTCAAAGTTCCCTATTCAGATAACAGCTCAATGGCCTATAAATTATGCCCATTTATAAGGGGAGTTTTAGACTGATGACTAGAATCAAAGTTATCAGATTGCTAGACTACAGGAAAATTGGTTCATGAAAATTTCCTTTTAACATCTTAGTCTTCTATTATGTAACAATTTCTGTTTTCGCTTAAGATGAATCAAGTTATAAAGAGCCTTTTTGCTGGACAAAAGTTATGGTCAATTTTAACTCCCTTAATTTATGATTGCGTCTTGGTTGAAGATTTCTGGGTACAAGGTCCAGAATACATTAAAGAAGTTATAAATGCTGACCTTGATCTACCCTTGCCTTTGCTGGTTCTCATATCTGCTTTCCTGCCCAGGGGCAAGGATACTAATGTTGAAAATGTATTAAAATATGCTTCCACAAAGATTCTTGCTAATTGGCCAGATTTTTCCAAGATCAATAGTGAGCACACTGGGCTGCACTCTAAGTGCTTGACCTATGAATGATAAAAAATTCCATCAACCAAAACTGACAGGTTATTAAGATGTGGTCCCAGGACCCCAGAATATTTTTCCTAATTGCTAGTTTATCCTGCCCAAAACTTGAAGCCACGAGCTTCATGTCTCCTACCATAACCTGTGGCACCATATTATAGCCTCTGGGATTATCTCATATTTTGTTCAAAGGTGGTTTTATTTTGTTGTCTGGATTGTTTTGATGTGTCCTTCAATTTGTGGAAGCCTCATACATAAAATGAATCAAGAAGAAAGAGAGGAAAGCCATGAATTTAGAATCTCTGCCTATGTTTTCTGTCCTTTGTTTCCCATGGTATGCTTTCCCACTTTCTTCCTAACTGAATAACATTGTTCTGTAAACAAACAAAAAAATTGTTTTTAGCTTGTTTTTTTTTCCTTTGTGTTTGCCCTGTTGTAGTGGTTTTATGATCAATTTATGCACTATTCCTTGATTTCTTTTCTGTGACATAAACCATTAGGAGACAGCAAAGCAGGCACACAACTTATGTGCTATGATAAAGTTTATTAACAGACCTAAGAGAAAAGGAAAGAAAAAAACCAGAACACACAGCCAGAACTCCTCTTCTTCTCCCTCCCCCTCCTTCTCCTCTCCCTCAATCCATGTGCAGTTCTCAAGAAAGGAAAAGAAAAGGGTTTCTTCCTGCTTTACGTGGTTCTCCAAACTGCCACCTCCTGCAGCAAAAACCATCTGCAGTAATGTAAAGTCTCTTTTTTTTCCATAAAACCCTCTCGCGGTTCCTTCAACTCTAGAACATGGGCCAGCCCATGGGGGTATTACTCTTTCGGATGAGTAATTGTGGCTTGAAATTCTAAGGCTTTTTCTTTCGCCAGCAAGTTTATAAACCTCTGCTTTCTGATAAACCTGGCATCGGGCATTCTCTTCACAACCTTTACAAGCCACACATCCATTAAAATTGTCCATCCCCCATGAGTTTTAACTGGATTAAAGAGACAAACAGTCTGGGATATTACAATATTCACACCACAGCAAGGCAAGGAGTCTTTTAAGCTGCCCGCGGGACGCCGCGGCACCGCCCTTTTTCCTCCCGTGGCCATCTCGGCTCCGTCTCACATGGCGAGGTTTTCTCTTTCTCTCTCTGGCTTTGGAATCATCATGGTGGAAAATGTTACCGTCCCGCTTCGCCGCTGGATGCAGGGCTGTTTCTTCAGTTGGACGTGCAGTGTGTGCTGGCTGCTGCGAACTGCAGGCTCCGTCGGTGCCCCGCTGTCCCGGGAGGGGAAAATCCCCGTCCCGGAGAGGCCGCGCCGGAGGAGCCTGAGGGCCGCCCCCCCCCAGAGCCCCAGCAGAGTCCGGGCTGTGCCTCGGGAAGGGACAAAGGCAGCGCCACCCGGCCCGGCCCGGCCCGGCCCGGCGGAGGCCCGGTGGGGCTGTGGCTCCGGCCACCACCCCTGGGCCGGAAAAAACTCCCCCGCTCCTGCCTTGCGTGGGATTTCATAGGTAACATTGAGAGAAACGCGATTCGACCTGACAACTGTCTGTCATGTGGGGGTTAACCCATAACACCTGTAAATGGCAGATCTGCTCTGGCCTCCACTTCAGCCACCACTAGGTGAAGAACGGCAACATTCCACCTAGAAAAGTCAAACCTGAAACTGTGTCTTTGTTTGGAGGGAACATCCAAGATAGGATTGTTCTCAGCTAACATAAAATGTCTAAAGATGTCTAGACCTGTGCAATTGCTCTAAGCTGCCTCCCTCATCAACAGAAAAAACACTCATGTCCAAGCAGTGAGTCATTCTGTCTATTTTAGGCATCTTAGTGAGACTCTGGATATGTTTATTTTTCATACTTTAGAGAGATTTCTTAGTTCTATTAGATAAAACTCTGTCAAGGTCATCAGGAGTTACATTTTCAATTGGCATGAATTAGATTACATAAAGTAAGATAAAACTATATGACATTCTATCAGGTTATTAAAGGTATTTCTTAGAATAACACTGGAATGAATGACTGTTTGATCTGGAAAAAACAGGACACACAAGAACTTCCAGTGTTTGAGATTGTCTTCTGATTTTTATTTCTGTGCTTGATACTTGATCAACTCTTTAGTATGAAATCTGTAACATTTCCAACACTTCATCATGATTGTGTCACAGGAAATGATAATTCATATGACAAACAAATGACACTTTAAAAATACTTTTGCAAAAATGAATTTATATTTTTCTTTCAACTAGAAGTGTTTTGTTAAATCGGAAAGCAGACACTGCACATACTTCCTGATTCATCTTTAATGAGAACCTGTATTTTTCTTTAAGGAGCAGCATTATTCTCACCTTCTGTTCTGAAATATGAGGCCATGGATAAGCAGGAATATAAGTGAAAATGCCTGGTGAGGGGGGAAAAAAAGCTGCCTATTCAGCTGCTCCCAAGGGCTGCATGTCGAGAGAAGCACAAAACCCAGGGGAAAGTGGTTTGGTGCTGGGAAGAGCTGAGCCCACTCTGAGTCAGCCTGAGCTGCAGGAGTTCATGAACCTGCAAGCTTATGAGGGGAGAGGAACAAAAAAACCCACACCACAAAACAAAACACAAGCATACCATATCCCACCTGCCCCTAATGACCTAGAGAGAAATGTGCAGTTTCAGGTGGTTAGAGAAGTCATGGAATAGCACTGGGCTAATATTAAAGGAAAAGGAACAGAAAGCAGACAGAGATTTGTTTTGAAATCTTTGTTGTAAGTCTTTTCAGCAGGAAGACACATAGTTCTCTCCCTTTCAAAAATGACTTTTTTTTTCTAGTGTAAATACACTAGAAAATACTTATTTCAGGAGTCTGAAAACAATTGCTGGTTTCAAAGAGTTCAGTTAAAGGGAAAACTATAGTCAAATAAAATCCTCAGTTATAGTCACATTAATATAATATTTTTGTAGTAACCAGATACCTGGTCCTTACAGGTCCTTATTTAAAGAGCCACTTCATAAATGGCAGCTCAAGATATTTTCAAGATATCAGTTGGATAGATCAGAGCATTTGTGTTTTCTCTGGGAAGAAACTTCCTGAATGTTCCTGAATGTTGTCATGGTATGAATAAAACAAGCAATAGGCTTCTCAGAGTTTAAAAGGTCCTTCGTAGTATCCCAGTCAAATACTTAATGTGCATTTTTCCAGTTCTGAAATCCTTACCAAGGGATAGTCTTCTTTCTTGTTCTGGGTTATTTTATAAATGCCTAGGTTTCAGGAAAAGACAGTGAAGTCTCCTTAAAGTACACATTGTTTTGATCTCAGATAACACTAAAGCTGGTGTGCACACAGCAACTCAAGTTTGCCTACGTAAAAATGAACTCTCTTTGGTGTATTGAAGATAGCAGTAATTTTTACTTCAGGTTATTTGCCTTCTGCTTTAGTACTAAGTCTGTTCTGAGCTAGACTTCAGTTCACTTTAATTGTTCTCTTTCTTCTAATTTTATTTTAATTTTCAGTATTTAAGAGATTCGGCAGAGTAAGGTAGAAACAAAGGAAACACTCTTCTTTTCTTCCAGTGCTTTGCAAAGAAATAATAGGCAGAAACTGGCTTCAACCATATTTCATGAGGGCTGTAAGACACCTTGGAAAAGGTTGCCTGTGCCAGAAAAATTGCAAGTGAAGTTTTCAGTTGAAAACTGCTGGAAAAAAATATCCTGACACTCCAAATTACCTATATAGAAAAACCCAAACAAATGAACAATGGCATTTTAGTTTAGTTTAGGAAAAAGAATTCATACTGAAGAATAGAGTTGCTGACTTTCCAACTGTATTTTCAGTGACCAATTGTAAAATCACAGAAAAAAAAGATGAAAAAATGGACTGAGAAGGTCACCTATTTTACCTTCAGGTTACACCAACTCTACCTAACCAGTCCTGACAGATGTTTCTCTAACTTGTCCTTAAAATCCTCCAGTGATAGAAAGGGTACAGGCTTCCACAGCAGTCCTATACACACCAATTTATTTTGCTAGATAATGAAACAGTTTAATCAGAGATTACATTTAATGCTCTAAAAGAAAACAGGTATATAGTTTTGAAACTGCCTGAATATCATCCAGGCTGGCTTGAGAGAATCACAAGGAGAAGTATAATTACAGTGCACTCCAGGTCAAGGCCAGAACTCAAGGAAGTACATCCGTTTGCCTAAAAGGATGATGGATCAATTGCTGGATGCAACTGCAACACAGAATTACAAATTACTGGCAAGGGTACAGAATTAAATCCATGCAGCACCTGGTAAGTACACATGCACATGTAGCCTCACAAAATGCCAGGTGAGACATTTATTGAGTGGGAGAAAACAAAGAGAAGAGGCTGAACACAGCCCAATAATGTGGAACAGCTGATTAAAAACTCTCATCCCCTGTTTACTTAATAATATTTGCATGCATCTATACACACAGAACGGATAAGTGCAATATTATAATCTTGATTATGCTAAAGGTTTTGAGAAAAATATAGAGAGCTTCCTTTTCTTGGTGTTTTTTTGTTTTTATTTTTATTTTACCAGGGTTTACCAGGGTTAACCCACTGACAATCACATGGGAGTCTTACACTGACAGTCAGATGAAAAAAAAAGTGGAACTTTTATAAAAATTTAATAAACAACCAAAGGATTAGGTGATATCCAAATTTCTCTGAACTAGATAATAGGTTGGCTATTGTATAACTGCACTGTAAAATCAATACAGTACTGATATTTTTCAGTTCCTCCAGCTCTCCCAGTATGAGTAGAAAAAGTCTGACCTGTGCATTGACTTGCATCAGAGATAAGAAGGTCTTTGAGTTGTGAAAGTGTTCTCAGTGTCTGGTATCATATATTTTGTATCTGTTGTTAATGACACTAAATTCACCACAGACCATGCCCTTTAGAAAATGTCGGCTGAGGGAAGATGTTGGCTCAAGGACAAAGAGAAGAGCAATAGTTGGTCCTTCAGATATGTTAGGAGTAAATATTGATGTGGACATCAGATATTAACACAAAAGGGTCTGTTTACTCTGACTATACACTTCCTGCACAGGGATCATAATTCCATAAAAGAAGAGGAAAAGGTTTTACAGATGACCTGTAAGAGAAGGTAGAAGATGCAGGAGTAATTTTGGAGAAAAAGAGATTATTTATTAAACAAGGGTAAACTAAGGGACATGTGGGAATTTCCCGTGAATAGAACAGTAGTTTAATTGTCAGTAGGACAATTAATGAAGGGAAGTTTAGGTTGCAAAGTACAGAAGAGCAGGGGGAGTTAGGTAGCACTGGATGGCAGACAGAGGCTGGGGAAACCTTGTCTCAAGATGTTTTTGGTTTTTTAAGACCCTGTTAAAATAAACCTCTGTAAAGGCTGCTGTAGGAATAGCTGATCTTGACTTGGAGACTAGATCAAAACTCCTGCAGCTCTGTATTTAACTGAGTAGACTTTTAAGGATTCAAAAGATTGGTTTGTTCGAGTACAAGTGACACAATGTAGAATTTGCCAGTAAAGATGAATGAAATTCAAGAGAGTTTCCTCAATTGCATAGCTAACAGGCTCTTCCATTACTGCCTGGTTGCAGCTCTAATACCAGTTCACAGTCTTGCTTGTAGGTTTGCCTCAAGTGCAGAATCACAGTGAAACTAGCAATGAAGTCCTAGCCAAGTAGCAGAGAATGAAATCAAGGACGAGGCACTACGGACAAAACAGAGACTTTTGAACAATTGTGAGAGGAATGTCTCTCAGTGTAGTCTGTATACTTGTGTTAAATACACTCAATGTAAAATCCTCCTGAACAATGTTATTTTTTGAAATGCATGAGACAAACTGTTTCTTGGTCTGAATATAAATGGATAAACTATTTCTTGGTCTGGGATGAGCCACTACAATGTTCTATGGAAAACCAAGTCAGCAGGACTGACATGGTTCCTTCAAATTCAGTATGTCCTCTTGAGTCCTTTTGCCTCTTCACAAGGAAAAGGACAAGCTGAACTTCACTCCAGGGGATTTTTTGTTTGCTTTTTGTAAAATTTTCAGTTAACCAAGGAAATGTAGTAATCCATCTACAGCTCAAGTGTATTGCACAATCAGATAGGCTAGTAAGTGTCAGATGAGGTCGAGCAAGCCAGTGTTGAAATACCCATCACATGCTGAATACCCCAAGCATTTTGAAACACAACTGACTAATCCTCCATGACAATCTGCAGAACTGATCACAGATTTTGGATAGAGGAATTATTTATTTTTGTAAACCTCATACTACTACAGGGTTTTATTTTAAGCCAGGAATTTTTTATTTTTAAGATTTGAGTGCTAGGTGACTTAGCTTGTATGTTTAGTAGCTTACTGAAAACATTTCTGGAAATGGGGAGAGGATCAGGCATGCAGATTCTCTCCTTGGAGGGCAGAATAGTCCCACTGCAGCTACCAGAGAATACAGAAGGCACAAATGGACCGTTATTCTCAGAGTCCTCTGAAGTGACCGCAGGATGAACAAACTTGCTTCTGTTACCGCAGCTCTGTTCCGACAGCAACACTGAGCAGTCTCCAAGTTAAAAAAGGATTGTATGTCTTGTCTCCCTGGGGGATTTACTTCACAGCACAATGCTGCACCTGCCAGGAGACTGGTGTTTCCTGCATGGAAATTTGGGGAAGTTAAAACACACCCATTATTAACACCCGCTTAGTTTGGACACTCACAGAGCAGGAGGGCATGGGGCATCATGACCTTCTACAATTGAAGGTAATCAGTAATCTGTATGCTTTTCTCAGTCTAGGAACATATCTGTGTTACCATGTGTTTAAGCAGCATGAATCTTTCCTTACATCTGTGCATTTAATTTCAATTAATTAGAAAAAGTGCTAATCCTAGCTGGATTATGCATAGATTAAATACATAGTACAAACTCTAGTAAGAAGGTTGATGTTTTTCAATGCCATGTTTCACCACCTAATAACTGAGCATTCCCTCTGGGTTGTATGTGTCACTGGGAAAGGGTCGTGCTCACAAGGTCAAAGCGCACAGTAAGATTTAAGAATGATTAAGAATTATTTAACTTTAGAAACAGGAAAGAAAAAAACCACCATATTTTGATTTTACCCCTAACAAGAGTAATTATCAATTCAGAGACAAAACAAAACCCAACTAATTCCCAGAAATATTACTAAAAGCTTAATGAATGTACTTGAAAAAACATAATAAACTAAGGAATAAGTGCCCAGTGAGCAAAACAAAGTAATGTTTCCCTACCTGCATAACTATTTTAGGAGAATTCTTCGGCTTAATGATCTTAGCCTATTTCTATTTCTAGTTTTGCAAGTACTGCTTTTTGGGAGTCTTGCAGCATTTGATACTTTGCAGCGTTGTGTGCTGTCCCAGATGTGTCGTTCTACATGCTAAAATATATTTGCAGTGTTGCAGGTTTTGTTCTGCTGACTCTCAGTACAGTATCAAAGGCAGGTGAATTCTGGATTTGGACAAAAAACTGTTACCCTTTATATTGTTTGTTTTTTGTGGGTTTTTTTTTTTTTTTTGGTAAATATACAAACAATTTCAATACTTCATAGACTGCAGGGATGTGAAATGTGAAGGCTCGATATTGGAGTTGTTTTTGTAAAATTCCAGGTAGTCACTTGTTCAAATAAATTTTACTATTTCGTTATTCTTATGGATGAACCAGATGCTCAGGAAGAGACTATTTGGGTGGCAGGTTTGAGGGCTGGATTGTATTGTGAAAGCTGCCACATGTCTCTGGAGCTTTTTTATTAATGCCCATCACTGTAGGAGATGGGGAGGATACACAACTTGTAAATTCTTAGACGAAGATAGAAGTAATTACCAATCCAGACCTAGTCCTCAATACTGTTACTATTTTAGCTCATCTTTCTTGAGCCAGATCATGTGATATGTAAAAAAATGTGGGTTTAGCCTGAATATCTTTAAGCACTCACACTAGAAGTGTTCCTGTTTCTGAGTGCTTTTGGATAAGAACCACTAGTTATTAAATTATTACTTTTTTGTTCTACTTTGAGCAGAAAAACCTAAGTGTGGCTAAATCAAACTTACACGAATGTCTTCAGAGAAGCTGAAGATCAGCTGAGCTGTTCAGACAGTTTGTTTGACTTTTAAAAATGTGCCTAGCAGTAACAAAACATAACGACACAGAACAGGTTTTTGTTGAAGGTATTTAGACATCATTCTTCTACAAAGTTCCTGGTCATTAAAAAAATCTCATCTCTGTAATAATGACAACAAATTGAAGAAATATTTACTGGTTATATCAACCTTTGTAGTAACTTTCCCTTTTCCTCCTCTCTGTGCCCCCCCCCCCACCCCCAGATGCTTGGCTCTGATTC
>VXAC01006213.1:15991-88353 GCA_013399225.1 Rhipidura dahli
ATGCTTGGCTCTGATTCATCCTAATTCTCTTACATGATAAATTCCTAAAGCTTCTCAAAGCTGTTGGCAGGGAGAGATGTAATAAAAACAACAGGTGGGAGAGGTCATTAGTCCTTCTAACAACAGTGTCACCAGATGACTTCCACCAGAGCTGTAAACATGCTCCCAAGAAGGGGTTGGCCAGGCTGCTTCCCCTTGCCCACAGTTTAGCTCCAAAATGGGACACAGACTGGGAGCAGACTGGGGGAAATAAACACAGATCTAGCAAACACAGCAGACAGACAAGGAAAGATCCATGGCACCGTTAGCCTGCCCCTGTGCTGACTTACCTAGCAAGCAGGGTTTGTGGGGACCCATTCGTCCCACCTTCAAGTGAAATCCCTCCTGTGCTGATGGGCCCAAGAGCTGCCAGGTTCTTGTTGTGTTTTCTTGGTGACCTGTGTGTGCCTGGAGACAGCGTGTCCTGGGCAGGTGCCTTGCAGCACCCAGCCTGCAGTGCTGGACTCGCCAGTTTCAGGATGCCTCGCCCAGCATCGTGGGGTGCCTGTTACACTGAACAGCACAGGAAACACAGATGCTACTGCAACAAGCAGTCTGCCCAGTTCTGTGCTACTCAATGAAGGGATATACACAGATGCTAGTAATCATCTTGCCTGAATAGGTATGAGGGTAAAGTACACTCAAAGAAGTGAAAAGAATTTGAAGCCCCCCAAAAAACCTCCCAAAAAACTCCCCCCCCAAAAAAAAAAACCAAACCCCAAACACAACCAACTAAACAAAACCAAAAAACAAGACCAAATGATAAATCTTTGGAAATGGATAACGTGGAAAGACTTAGAAATAAAGAGACACACATGAAACGTGATAGAAATAAAATACTGTAAAATTTTGTATAATTAAAATATAAAAATGCATTTTTTCAATGCTTATAAGTTTTGGACTCTTTAAACTGCATTTAACACTAGGTAAACAGCTGTAGATAAAATATTATCTGTATCAGTAAAACCATCAAATCATTAAAAGCAAATTAGATTTTTAGATTGTACTAGGACAGGAGCTTTTGGTTTATTAGGTATATTCCTATACAGGAGTAGACATTTCAATGGGCAGGACAATCCTTAGAATGAATGCAACCTTTCTGTTTTCATGGCTGCTTTGTACATGGCTGCTTTTAGTTTAGCTGACAGACAAGGACATAAAAAAAAAAAGAAAAACTGTTTCACACATTGAAGAAAAGTAATCTCTAATTTCTGCCACAGTGATAGATTGCATTGTTGTATACATGTTGTATGTAAAGAATACACAAAAGAAATCAAGAAAAGAGCAGAGCCTGCAAAATACATAGTTTATATTCCATAAAAAAACACTCCTGAGGAGAAAAACGCTGTCAATGGCAAAGACTTCGAAAATGATTGTGGAAGCACAGTTTCCCCATTTCCTGGTCTTTTTTCACTTCTCTTAGAAAAAGAGTAAGCTAACTATAAATAGTACTTCACAATATCTATACCATAATTCTTCATCAACCTAAGTAAGGAAAGAACTCATCAGATGGTTTTCAGGCATTTTACTTCTGACACTGAAATTATGTTTTAGCTTCACTTAGACCCTACTTCAGGTTCAGTTTTATTTTGAACCTCTTTCTGACTGAGACAGAGAAGCAATTTTTACTGAGATAACATATTCACTTAATAATTAAAATTCTGTTCAATATTTTGAAATAAATTTAGTGATATTTTCTTAACTTGGGTTTTCTGAAAACTACTAATCCTATGGGGTTTTTTAGGGCTGTATATGAACTGTCATATGCTTAGAGATGGAACTGAAAAGTTAGGTGTCTTTTTCCTGTGGAAAGTACCTCCAAATTACATTCTTACTTTTAATCTGACTCTAAAGAACTGTAACTTGGTTCTATAATGTTGAAGCCACTGTTAAGAATTTAATGTTATTAACTGTTATGAAAATGTATGTGTGTCTTGGGGGTTCCCCCCATGTCAGTACTCTTGGAATCCGGGTTAGCAGAAGCCATTGCTGTCCCCAAGTCATGCATTTCATTGTAGGTTATTGGGTTGTCCAAGCTTAATGTCCCCTTTGTGATTCCTTGTTAATTACTCTTGAAAACTTTATTGTCCTACGTGTGCCTGTCAGTCATTTCCAGGGTTAGCTGCCCCATCACCATCCCTAGGCATCAAGGTGAGACTTGGGTGCCTGAAGTTCCTAGGATCCTCCTTCTTGCCCTTTTTAAGGTAGGAGTAATATTTGCTAGTCCTCCTTTCACTATTCCAATTAATTTTGTTGTCATTAACTGTAAACTGTTTAATGACATGACCTGTTACTGTACAAGAAAATATGGATGATGACATTTTTAAATATTCTCAGGACAGGTGTCTCAGTTGGAATTATATGGATGCTCTCCAGTTTAAGGTAGACAATTATCACTCAATTAAAAATTATACAAACAAAACATGTGAAGAAACACATCTGAGGAAAAACATACATTAAGTGTAGCTCTTTGACTTCCCGTGTGGACTCTACTTCCTCAGTCAACTCTAAAACTGTGTTAGAACCTGCAGTGGTCCTTTTAATTTCATATGGACTGAAAACAGACACCAACTGTTGGAAAGTTAAAGCTATATTAGATGGCCTTGATCACATCAGTTCTACTGGAAGTAAATCAGTAAAAATTCTGGAAAGAGTAACAGGGAAAATTCAAGGAAATTAAAAAGGAATTTCATAATAAAAAAACCCCAAAAATGTCACTTTGTTAGCTATTTTCATTTTCTAGTAAATACTTGCCATCTAACTCTGTTATGGTTTTTTTTCCCTCTTATATGATGATGGAAGATTATATAAGCATGATGAGGAAACAGAGATTTCAAGAAAAACTTGCAGTCTTATACATACATATTAAAAAGTGTAAGTGCTGATTTTTTGTAGGTTTGTAATGAACAGAAATTTCTATAGATTTCAAATTTTTGGAGAATAGATGTTCTTATAAAACATCAGGAAGAACTGAATAAAATGAGTCATAAATACTATCCACAGGAACATTGTGTTTATATATCACAATATGTTCTTTACTGAACAAATTGCTCTATCACGGTGGTGGAAAAAACTTGAAGAAAAATAGCTTCAGATACGTGAGAGACAAAAGCTGATATTGTTTATGCAGGAATGATAAGAAAAAAATCAAGAAAATAAATGGGAATTAGAACACGTATTTTAAGAATCAACACCATAAAGCACTGTATAAGTGACAATTTTTCCTCAAAACTTAGAAAATGCTTCTGAAAGATAAATAGCTACTGCTCACATGCATAAGGGAGAAAGACACACAGAACCTGTCAGATTACTATTTCATTTTCAAAAGAACTTGTCCCTAAAGAATTTAGAGCCTCCTTGCCAACATACCACCCTGGGGTATGGTCCCCAAAAACACTAGGAAATGGAGACTGATGAACTGAGCACTGCAAACTCCTGAGATAGCCATACACTTGCTAGTCATACAGGGGAAAAAAAACCAACCAAACCAGTCAAGGGCAGAAATGAAAGGTATCTTCTTTCTTGTCCCCTCCAGTTTGCTTTATTTTGATGCCTAGTTAAATTAGGGCTATGGAATGAAACACTTTGACCCAGAGGCACTCAGCAAAGGAGCAACTGAGGAGAAACTTGCTATTTTTCTGTACCCAAATTTGAAATACATACATCATAAAGAAGATGTTGGGTTTTATAGTTTCAGGGGTCTCGAATGTAAATAATGTGATAACATACAGCTATCAAACTTTAACTCTGCTTATTTAAAGTATTAAAACTCCATTTAAAGTATTAAAAATCCATTCATGCAGAACACACAGCACCTGATCAAAGAAAAAAAAGGGGGATGTTGTAGAATTTCACCAAATCATAAATGATCAGGAAATTACCAAGGATTAGTCATAAAAAGATGAAAAATAAAAGAAAAAAACCAACAAGACAATAAAACAAACAAACACTGAGGATGTACTTTATTCATCATTGAAGTCTGTAAATTGTCATGAATAAAAACTGACCCGCATTTGTTGTCTCAGATATGTGATAATAAAACAGAGTGTAGGCCTTGATCAGAGTATTGTCTTACATAGCCAAGGAGGGTAATATCTTTGAATGCCTGATGAACTAATTATTTTCCATTAATCTGCTTAACTGAAGCTTCTGAATCAGAAAAAAATGTCAGGTTTTTTGACAACTGTCATTTTGGAACTAGTATTTCCAGCATCATTATAATAAAATGTATTCTTGACACAGAAAATGGGACATGCAAAATGGAAAACTAAAACACAGTCTCAGTACTGAAGAGTCTGGCATCCACTAAGATATGCTGCAGCCGATATAGATGGCAATGGTTGATAAGAGACCATACAAAAAAATCACAGGGATAAGATGTCATCAACTGGCAATGATTTCAGCAGAAGAAAAATAATACATTAGAATTCATTTTGACTTCTGACGACTGAAGAAGGTACAGTTAGGTGCCCTAGGGGATTACAGGAGGTGTGCAGGTCCTACATAGAACTGGACAGCATTTCCAGCAGCCCTGCTGTTAAACCATGAGCCCATCAGCTATTAAACAAGTGCCTAGTAGACTCTTTTCCTTCACCTACGTTATGAAGGAAGGAATTCCTGGTGATGGGAAAACCCATATCTAATATGAACAGTGACTAAACAGCTGGGCTGTGTATCTAACTCAGTCTAAAGCCCTGGGAGGTCTGCAGTGGGGTTGCACACTTGGGACATGTGAAGATTCTATGCTTCCTTTGCACTGAAATTTTAATCCAGGCTGTGCTTAATTCCACATACTTGGAAAATGTCTCACCCAGCAGGCTGTGAGAAAGACACACCAGAGCACTTTTACCTGTAAGTGTTAAGAAAAACTTCACTATGCAATATCCTAGTGACAGAGGTACTCAGGACATCTGTGTCACACCACTGCCCCGTTAAAGTGTGTATTTGAAGTTCAGTCCTTTAAATCCCAGATGATTATTTATCCATTTATCTGGCAAAAATCCCTAGCTCCCAGCCAGAAATGAAGGCCTGACTTTGTTTAGGCACCAGATGAGGTTCTCAGCTCTGAGTCCCCAGTGGAGGAAAATGCTTCTCTCTGACCTAGAAAGAGGTATGTGGCTCAGCATCACTTCCTCCAAGGACAGCTTTGGCTCTCTTGGATCTCATTTCTCCTTGAAATTTTGTTTCTGAGTCAGGCCTTCCCCTGCTTAGTCACATGCCTTTTTGTGGGCACATGTGTTGTACCAGGGAGCCCCGTCAAGGTGAATACTGTGAAGGACAGCCTAAAAATTTGATAGTGTGCAGTGTGTCCTAGAGTGCTCGCTTTTTTCTCAGCTAATGAGCAGCATTTTTCAAGAAACACTGCCAAAATATGCCATTTAAAGTGATTTGCATTGCTAATGAAATGAATGCCAATGAATATCGCATTTTCACAGCCATCCAAGGCATGCTTTCCAAGTGTGTATAAGGATAGCACATATCAAAAAAATGTGCTCGAAATATTTCTAATAGGAATAGAGTCTGAATGTGACCGCCTCAACTCCTGTAAATAACCTTTCATTGTCTAGATTTTTATTTATTTGGGATTTTAAATTTAACTTCTGGACTTCAGGGGGAAGGTCATTCCTAACCAACCAGAATCTCTTAAGTATGCAACTACTTGGAGATCAGAAATGCCTACAAAGTTGTAGCTGTGTAACAATCACATGTGTTAGAAATCAAACATTTGTTTCAAACCCTGTAATTCTAACTGACATACAGAATGTTAATGACTGAGTAAGGAACAAAGGCAGTGGAAGCTTCAACAAATCCTCATGCAAAATAGACAACTTAAAATGAACATTTCAAATTAATACAGAACATTTTTACTTGTACCTAGGGTTTTGCATCTGTATGTGACAAAGCTTTTCAATCTGTTTTCCTTGTTCAAGGAAGCTTGAGTGAAATGGGGATGGGGAAAGGCAAAAGAACCCACACTTTGATGCTGGGAATCAGCTTTATTATTCTCACTCTGACACTCAGAACTTTAGGTGTTATTACTGCCCCAAAAAGAAACCCTGAAAAATAATTCAGATTTCTCAAAAACTATTTTTTCCTCACACTCTTTTTTGTCTGGCTGAAACTAAATTATATTAGGTGCAAGGCTCACACAATCTGCATCAGTGCCTACGTAGAGAGGACTATATATTACCACATATGCACAAAGGCCTCACAATTTATTTACAGTTGGATGCCACCGAAATTGGATGTCAGTTGCCCATGCATTCTCATCATCAGAATGACAGCTGGAGTAAAGGAATTGCTGGTACTGTTTAATTGTTTACCACAAGAGGCCTTTAAAAAAAAGAAATGAAGATCCTGTGCTCTTGGCAGTGTATAAAGGTATTACAAGATTCTCTGAGATTTACATTTACCAATATTTTGTTAATTGTTGTTCTACTTCTGACTTAGCTGGTTGCATCTAATTTCACGGTTGAATTCCTAATATAATTTCTGAGCTTTATTAGCAGTGATCTGGTTATTAAGAGACATATGGTGAATTAAAAAACCCAATAGCTTGTTAAAAGGGGACCGGATGTGCAGTCTATTGAAATCAGTGGAAATTTCCCTTTGACTATGGACCAAGCTCAAGGGAAGCAGCATCTCAGCCACCAGGAATGCTGATAACTCACTGCCTTCCCACTGCCTCCCTCCAGCACTGTCCTGAAAGCAGTCCCCTGTCTGGTGTCTGCTACAGTTTTGCAATCTCACTATTAAAGAAGTCCATTCTATTTTGTTGGTTTATTTGTGATTGCAAAAATTTTAAAGCAGACACATTTTATTTTACAATATTCATAAACAATTCATTTTTTTCCCAGAAAACTTGTAAGTGGATTCCAAAGGTCTACCTATTGCCGACACTTAGAATAATTTCTTGACCTATAATCAACTTTCCTCCACAAAATCAATATTTTTATTGCTTTTCTCATAAAGCACATTGATGTCAAAAGCCTGTGATATCAAGCAGTCATTGTTACTGCAATGAAATTATTACCTCTGTTGCAAAAACTGGAATAAGTGTAATATATTATACCACTAGTATGTGTCAGTCACAGAAGTCTTACTTAAGATCCCAGTATAGACATATACCCCTTATTGTTCTAACTTAAATACATAAATTCACCAGAGTAGAATAAGATCCCACAACCCTCTTTACAGCAAGAATTGGATTTTAGGAGTATTCCTAGCTTGATTTTCAAAGAAATTTAATTCACCTTTTGTCTTTTTTAATTTTTTTTAAAGTTCTTTGACTTCATTTTTCTTTAGTAATTCAGATTTCAACATGCTGAGCTTTTCAGGAAATGCAGCTAAGTATGCAGCAGGTTTACAGCTCCCAAACTACTTCTTAATAGGACAGTCATAAACAAAGATTAAATCTGAATCAGTATTTATGCCATTACAGCAGCACCATATATGCATTTAGGTACGGATTACAGAAACAGAGACACTGAAATGCCTGCCCCCAATTCCTTTTTATACTCTTTTCTGGGACTTCCAGAGCGACTGAGGCAAAGACCTGGTTGAACTTGTCAGAGTATTGCCAGGTGAAACTGTATGTAACTAAATTTTTAGAAAGTGGTTAAAATGATAAAGAATGCCCACATGAACATGCAGAAATGGAGCTGGTGATAGAAACAAGCAGGACATGCAAGGCTGTGTGCCTGTGCAGTGCAAGCACCAACATGGAAAACAGACCCACAAACGTGGTGCCATGAGCAGACACCAGATGTGAAATGGCTCTGCTTCAGAGATGCCTTTTAGCACACTCCTGCTCTATGGGGACACATAGTGTCCCATTTTTCACAGAGGACACTCCTTTGTCTTCACCAAAGGGTGTGATTAAATTAGCAGGGAGTTGCTGACACTACAAGTTTGGTCCCTGCAGTGGCTTGTAACCATGCCCGTGCTGCAGCAGTATCTTTTGATGGTCCTACACCATGAGCTTGCACTGCTGTGTATGACAGAGCCCAAGCACAGACCTGATCTGTAAGCAGGCTAATTTGTGTCTATGGAGGCAACACATAGCTTACTGATGCCTTTACTGCAGATTTCCATCCACTGAACTTGTGGAAAAGGTGTTCTGCTTTTCAAAATTTCCCTCAGGGACAGCTTCTACCTAAGAGCTGAATGCTGCTAGCAAAAGGAAGAGTATGGCACTGCCTGAGGCAAGATGACACACTTAAGAGAAATTGTATGGTCTTGACACAGAACATTTCTTCAAATATAGATATTTCTGAGAAAAAAATCATTTATCAACCATTTTAAACTTAAAAATGTCTGAAATTAATTGTAAATTAATTTCAAAAGACCTCTGCCAAGCATAGTCACTCCAGTGTTAGTGAGGGGAGCATACAATGGCCTCTGGAAACAACACTGGTATAATATAGGGGAGGCTGAGATGGAGTTAGATAGCTGCCTTTGAATGCAGGCTGCAGTGTGCCCCCAGTCCACAGCCAGACAGCCCAAAACCCCCACCAGCACACAGAGAAGGAAGGAGGCCAGTAATGTAGAAGAATGGAAGCTTTCAATGCAAGGACCTGCAGGAGGAATGGACTTCACCCACTGCATGAAGTGCCCTTGCAGAACCACTTCACCGCTCTGCAGACCGAAGACCCATCACAACACGAGAGATGCCAGGGCTGGGTAAGACAGCCTGGTCCGCTTGCTGTAAAGCAGTGGCCTGATCTGCCCATGTAACACCCATCACAGCTTGGAAAAGGTGACAGGGGATAGTAGTGGGGGACTCTCTTCTGGGAGGGGAAGACGCACCCATATGCTCACCTGATGTACTCCGTAGAGAGGTGTGCTGTTTATAGGGGGATCATGTCAGGAATGTCAGAGAGACTAAGCCTTGTACAGACCACTTATTACCCAATTCTGTTGTTCCACATGGATGGCAGTGATACAGCCAGGAGCAGTCTGAAGAGAATCAAGAATTACAGAGCCCTGGGAGTGAGCTTGTCAGTCCTTCTGGTCAAAGGGAAGGGGTTTGAAGGAGCCGTCTTCCTCATACGAGAGACGTGGCAGTCCTCTAATTATCTTCCTAGCCATTTACTGCATCATCTCCAGCAGTTCCCTGCCTTTCTTGAACTGGTGCTGGACATACTATTCCAGACGTGACCTCACCAGGGTAAACTAGAAGGGGCAGGACCACTTCCCTTTACTGGCTGGTCACACTCTTTGTAATGCATTCCAGGGCACTTTTGGCCTTTTTGGCCACAAGGCACACCAGGACCCACAGGTTCTTTTCTGCAGAGCTGCTCTCCATGAGGTCAGGCCCCAGCCCACACCCGTGCATGGGTTTGTCCTTCCCTACATTCGGTACCCTGCATTTGCCTTTGTTGAACTTCATTAGGTTCACCAGCCTATCCCGAGCTCACTCAGCCTTTGGGTGTGCCAACCACTCCTCCCAGTCCTGTGTTATCAGAAAACTTGTCCCTTCATCCAGGTCACTGATCAATAAACTGAAGTAGACTGGGCACAGCACTGAGCCCTGGGGAGCACCGCTGGCTGCAGGCCTCCAGCTGCACTGCTGATCACAGCCATCTGAGTTCTGACAGGCACTTCTCAACCCAGTTAGGTGCCGTGATACAAAAAGCACGTTAAGCTATTAGAGAGCATCCAAATGAGAGCCGTGAGGTTGGTGAAGGATCTGCAGGGAAAGTTGTGTGAGGAGCAGCTGAGGTCACTTGGTCTGTTCAGCCTGGAGAAGACTGAGGGGAGACCACATTGCAGTCTTCAGCTTTCAGGGGGAAAGTGGAGGAGCAGGCAATGACCTCTTTTTTCTGGTGACCAGTGACAGGACCAGGCTCCCTGAGGTGGTGGTCTGTCTTTCAAGGAACAGCAGGGCACTTTGCAGGCTCTCAGCTTGTCAGTGTAATCCTATAACTTATTTACTACACAGTGCTTTTAAATCCATCAAGAAAAATCTATTATGCTTTAGGGAAAGGCCTCATAAGTGTTTGAATGCTGCAGCAGCCTGTGCTCCAGTATTAAGGCAGTTACTTGCAATGTGACCAGCTGTTTTTCAAATGGCACAGCCTACTCTGTGTCTGCAGAAACAGCATCTCTCATGTCTGCCTCCACCTTGTCATGTGCTCAAACTGAAGGCAGCTCTCACAGCACTCCCTTCGGCTCCTCAGAAATGGATGAGAAGAAAAGCATTTTTAAGTGTCAAGAGATCACAGGGAGAATGTAAACACATAGAGAAGTAATCCAGGGGTAATAAGGTTTCACAGCATATAACTCAAAAGGAATGCTCCGAGTCACAAAATGGCTGCTACATGGACATTTTGAAATTAAAAGTTGATGAAAAGGATGAAAAATTTCAATTTATTTTAAGTTAGGTATAGGCAGAGATGTATTTTCTTTCATAGTTGCAATAGCAGAGCAGCATCTGAAAGGGAAGATAGATCTAGTGTGTCTGCTCCTGATGAAGTATTCATTAAAGTATTAGCCCAGGTGAGAATAAAAGGATGTGATTTCACCCCCACAGCTAGGAGAGGATGCCTGAAGTACCTTTTCAATTACAGACTCACAAAATACCTGAGAGTGGATGGCACCTCTGGAGAGGAACTTTTCCACCTCCTTTGCTCAGAGCAGAGTCACCTATGCCAGATTGCTCAAAGCCATGTCCAGTAATGTTTTCAATATCCCAATGGCTCCAAAGTCAACACTCCTCTCTGGACAATCTGTCCAGTGTTTGATCACCATCACAGAAATAAATATGTTCTTCATAATTCCAAGTGGAAATGCAATTTGTGCCTATTTCTTCTTGTCCTGTCTCTGGGTACCACTGAGAAGGGTATGACTTCATCTTCTTTATTTCCTTCCATCATTAGGCAATTACAGATTTCCCCAGAGCTTTCCCTTCTCCAGGATAAACCCTCTCAGCTCTCTCAGCCTCTCCTGCTATCGCTGAATGCTTTCAGCCAAGCCTCAGTCATCTTAGTGACCCATTGTTAGACTCCATCTAGTATGTCCACACTTTTATTGTACTGGGAAGTAACTCCAGCTGACTCTCACCAGTGTTGAGTAGAGGGGTTGGATACCTTGCACAACCTGCTGCCAACAGTCCTAATGCAGCACAGGATGGTTTTTGCCTTCTTTGACACAAAGGCCTATTCCTGGCTAATGGCCATCTCATCATTTACCAGAACCCCCAGATTCTTCTCTGCAAAGCTGCTTTCTAAGTCAGTGTTTACTGATGCCAGAGGTTATTTTTCCCAAGGTGTAGGATTTTGCATTTGCTCTTGCTTAACTCAATGGGTTTTCTGTTGACCCATATATTTTGAATAGCAGCAGAAACAACCGGGGCAGAAACAACTGGTGTATCAGGTACTCTTTCCAATTCTTTGTCATCTTTAAACTTGCTGAAAACTCTGGCTCATCACCTGGATCATTAATGAAGATGTTAAATGGGATTTGTCCCTGTTTTGGAGGTAGGAGGCAGCTCATGTTCAAGGACGGGCAAAGTATGAAATGAATAAGGGTAAGTGCAAAAATCTAACCTTTGATCAGGTCTTCCACTATATAATAATCTTGATACACATTCACTAATGCAGCTGGTTTGTGACAACAATCAGTCTTTCAATGTGGGTTTTGACTTCTGTGGTCTGATGTTCTGTGACTGAGACTTACTTTTGCAAACCTTTGTACTTTTAGATTGCATCCTAAACATGCATTGATAGTCTAGAACTACTTAACTTCTAAGACCAAAGAACAGAAGTACTCATCTCACTTTACCCAAATGTAATACAGTCTGTGACAAAAGACAGAGAAGGCAAAAGAGGCCTCCCCACATAACCCTTTGGAGAGCCAACCAACAAGCAATTTGCTATGATATCAACAAATCAATAGGTTGAAACAGCTGGTGCTGAGGCCAAAAGATTGCAAACTCAAAGGCTGCAAAGGTAACTGAGCCCTTCTGCAACTAGAACCAACCTGGGGAATGATCAGGGAAATAGCTTGAAAACCACAACTGCTCTGAAAACAAAATCCTAATGTAGGCACAGCCTAAAATAGAGACAGCAAAGACATAATTTGCTCTGTCTCCAAAAGGATGCAGTGACAAAATTAGTCTGAAACATGTGAGGAAACAAATCTCTTTTTCCTTAACACCTTTACACCTTAACATCATTTGTCTCTAGGAAAACTGAAGTAGTTTCTGAGGGGAAGCAGGATAAGAGTCTAGAAAAATTGACAAGTGGCAGCTACATATATTAAAAAATATATATAAATATATATGTGCACACATGTGTGTGTGTAAGTCCAAATGCATGATTTTAGTCTTTCCTCAAAGGTCATAAAACACAGGTCATGTAAGTTCTTGTTCTTCCTGTATTGTAAAGAAACACATCTGGCTTTTTTAGACTCAGTTTAGAATTCTCTGAATTGGTGGAGAGGTAGCCTAGTTCAGTAAACACCTGATGAGACCCATATTTTACAACAAAGCACAGCATTCAGAGGCCTGGCCTACTTTGCATGAAAAGCTGAGAACACAGCCATCAACAATAATTTAACATTGCCTTGTAAGTCATTGATTTTTTTCCTTAAGAGAATCAAGGAAAGAATGTGAAAATAATAAGTCATACTTACACACTCTAATTGTTTCATAATGTATACAAATGTGTGTATAACAGCACTGAAAACTAGGTTTGTATTAAAATCCCCAGTGGTAATAAAGATCGAATTTACCTCATTGAAAAGCAAATACAAATCAAATTAATGTGCTGAATATCTTTAAAAGCCATTTTTACTTTTCACAGACAGTGTTTCCTTAGACAGTTAAAATTATTTCAATTTAAAATGGGACACTTACCTCCTAATCAGCTGCAGATTTGTAAGCAATTAAGGAGTTTTGTGTCATCTATCAATAATGTTGAATTTTCTCTCACTGTAACAATTCACATTTAATAAAATTAGTGCAAAAGTAGCAATTAGTTGAATATTGAGCCCTAGAGAGTGCAAAAATTTGACCTACCATTTGTACCTCATGACCAGAATGTAATAAATCAAATAGCATTAGCACTCTGGAGTACTGCAAAATAGCCCACTGCAGTAATTCTTAGGATGCACCATCTTAAGGCCAGGCTACTCCCCCCAGTGAAAAATGAGATTGCAAAGTGAAAAACAAAATGCTTTTTGTCCCTCCACCCATGCTTGCATTGGCTGCAGTGCCACCAGGGAATGAGTGGGTGTCAGTCTGTCAGGCTTTTCTTTTAGTGCATTCAAAGACTGACAGTGACAAACTTAAGCTTTCAAAAATCATGCATTAGAGCTAAATAATAGTGAAACTCTGCTCCTTTTCTTGTTTACCTTACATCCTGAACATATTTTCAGCTTGGCTAGATTTACTTTATTTTTTTTCTTTAGTGAAGCTGACATGCTGATATGTTCATTATTCTAGTTTTAGGGCTGCTATGAAAACTATGAAATAGCAGAAGAGTCACAGTAAATTAGTGAGGATTGGTATCACTGTACCATAATGACTATAACAAACACCACTGGGCATTGCTGTTTGCATAAAAATTTTATATGAACTTCCATTAACTATGTGCTTCACATTCTCTTAGATTGTTTGAATCAAAAAGAGATCCATTTAGATATAAAATCAAAGCATATTCAGTTTGCACTAATTCTGTAGGAAGATTTGAGATAGGAAAAGGTTTTGACTCAGAATAAAAGTTTATTGGTTATTGGAGGGGTTTTTAAGTAATTACTTAACCACTTTCTGAGCAACTATTTACTCTCTTGATGGATTACCCCTCTTTATCTTACTCTTCACCAAAAAGTCTTGCACAGTGTGACCTAAAATAGGAACTGTAAAACCAAGACATGGAAATGAAGCAACATATGCCTGCATGCTGCTGATTTTTTTTTTGACATACTGGTTTAAACCTATGAGGGAGTCTTTTGTCTGCGCTCTCAGTAGGTAGCCAAACACTATGGCAGAGGCATACAGCTGACAAGAGACAACAGAGCACTGGTGTGAAGTGATAGCTGCAGCTGAAAGACAAGGAGACTTTTCTCTATGCCTTGCTCATGTGCTTTCTTTTCATGTTGCAAGATCTTAATTTGAAGGTTGATAAATTATCTGCTTAACAAGGAATCTCTGAAAATGGATATCAGTCTTCAAGCAGCCAAGGTAATGTCAAAGAAAAGAAATACTATCTCCCAGTTCTCTAGCTCTCTAGTTCTTTTGCCTTTTGAGCTGATTTTTACTGGAGTCTAGTGTCTAAATTTTGAGTGTGCCTGAGGAGGATGGTTTTACTGTTTCAAGCAGGCCCGCATATTTTGCGAGAACATTAAAAGATATTCCTTCCACTGAGCATTACAACATATGTTGGGAGGAAAGGGTTAACCAGAAGATTTTGTGAGGAGTGAATAATTTCACTCAAAATCGCCTTGCAGCTTGGAATACGAGGAATACGAGTGTGGGAAAACTCCACTTACTAGGCCTAGCATTCATCATCTGCCTGTTCTGAGAAGAATTTCTGTGTAGAGACACTCTCACAGACATGCTTGAGGCTCCTGCTGGGGGAGAGAGAACATGAAAGCACTGCCTTGCAATAAAGTGTGTGTGACAAAGCCCTTTCTTATATGGGGCAGTCACTGGGGCCCCCTCACTGTCTGGAGGATGAACTGAGCCTGACAGAGCCTGTGTCCCTCTGTGTCTCTGCCCACTAGAATAACCTGAGCCTGACAGAGCTCTGTGTATCTCTGTGTATCTCTGCCCACTACAATGACCTGAGCCTGATGGAGCCTGTGCCCCATGTGTCTCTACTCACTAGGATGAGCTGAGCCTGTGTCCATGCGTCACTGCCGCCTGCTGTTGTTAGCAAGGTGATGATATAAATTTACTCTGCATTCTGGCTGTGGTTTGGTGGTCTCCCTGGCTACCTGTATCTGTCAATTCATACACCACGAAATACAGGGCATGAGTTGTACCCAACTGATACAAAACTGTGAGTTTTCTTATATAACCTGCCCAGTTAGCTGAACCTCAGTGTTATAGGTGTGTACAGCCACATCCATGAAGACAATTCTTTCTGCATTTAAGCAGACATAACAGGCACTGGAAACTATTTGCACATGCAGAAAGTTATTTTTCCTTGCAGTGTGTTATATTGGCAGCTGGTGACTACAAGGAGCTTACAAAGCTCTTGCACTATTTCAACAGACAGAACAATATTCAGGACTTACATGACTTGGACTTACTCCCTTTTGAAGGACAGCCTGAGTCTAGAGGACGTGTGTAATGTGGGTTAGAGAGACTGACACTATAAGCCACATGTACTGTCTGAGGCAGAGTGAAATTTGGGCCCTCTTAAAAGCAAAGCTTATTTGACTCTTGACTCTGGCAATGATTTCTAGTCCTTTTTCACAGTTCCTTGTCTATAAACTCAGAATAATGACATTTCCTTGTTTCCTGAGATATTCCAAGAACTATTCAGAAATTGCTAATATCTTTGTTAAATTGACTGGCCAGGAAAATTGTTATCTGTCAGACAAAAGAGGATGTTAGTAAAAGACCAACTATATAGGAAGAACAATGGTATGAACATTAGATGGAGTTGATTTTTTTAATCATCAGATATGTGATGTTGTACAATGTTCTTTCAATAGGATGAGTTAAGGATAAAATTCGCTAAGCAGCAAAGAGATTCAGGGGAAAATAAATCCTATGGGCGAGGAAGATGACTATCCACTCCTTCTTAGTGTTTAAAAAAATGTAAGTATTTCAACAGAACTCTTCAATTTCTAGGGCTGTGTAAAATATGCCCCATACTTTACCAGACATTTTAAGAAAAATGTGCTTGCAGAAAGCTGATTCTACATCACTGAAAAGAATCCTGATTAATTTTAGGATAATTACTAGTAAAATATTTTCTCAACATAAGGAAATCTTTGGCAGAAATCACAGTGCATGGTTTTGGCACTACTGTAAACTCTCTAAAGCAGTTACATGTGCTGTGAAAAAGAAGTGGGTCTGATATGTATAAAAGAAAATTTGTGCCACTTCCTTGAGTTTTCTTGTGTAAGGCAAATTGGAAGTTGTATCAGAAGGTATGTGTTCTATTCATACAGAGATCTTAATCGACCTTGTTCTTACGTTACTATTTTGGGGAGAAAAAAAATTACTAAGAACTGAAAAGAAGTTTAAGTATCTCATTTAAGCTCAGGTCTTTTCAGTTTCAGAAACCCCACATCTAAATGCTGTCTGTCATATCTCTAAAACCCATGCCCATACTTGCTCCTCTAACAAGACTTTAATGAAGCCATAAAAAACTTTGAAGATATAAACCATCTGTAATTCACAGAGAGTGCAATTAAGAGAAAGGACAGCAATCTCTTCTGAGCTAATCACACCCAACTTCTCAGTTTCCATTGCACTAGCAGGTCTTTGCTGACGCTGCCTTTTCAACACAGAACTATTCTGTCACTGATATGAACTGTGCCTGATATGTAATTAACGTGGCTTGACTTCTATTTCACCCAGAATGAACACAACCACTAACAAACACTGTAAGATGGGTTTATATAATTATTTTCCTGTCTTTACAAAGCAGTATATGATTCTTAAAACAAAGATTTTCAGGGCCAAGAAAAATAAAGCTTGACTTGTTTGGAAACAGATAACAGAAAGCATATCTTCAGATCACGGATTAGATCAGGGAAGGGTTGTTCCAATGGTTGACTCCGTGAATTCTAATGAACACTAAAGCTGCCTGTAACACTTGTTTCTTGAGCTTGCACTCCAGTGTTCTGCTGACAAAGCTGCAACAAAGATACACGGAGTCCCTGAGCTGCAGGATCCCTGTTGGACAAAAACATCGATCAGCAAAACTCTATTGTTAGCAGAGCTGCTTGTTTCATTCACTGGATGAGCATTTTGCAGACTGTATAGATTGAGACTGTACCTTTCCCATTTAGAGCACTTATCCAGGACACCACATTTACATTTCAGTCAACAGCCTCAGCCCCTACTTCAGTGTGTTCCATAGGATTTTCTTTCATCCCCTTACACCTGATAGAGACTAGAAAAGCAAAACTTGCAAGACGGCTCTCACGTCACAGGAATAATTGCTTCCTGTACTTCATCAGTTAATACAACTGGATTTTCTTCTGGAATTTGGGTTTTGACACTGCTAATCTGCACATTGGCCAGCAGAGCTATTAAGATGTTTCAGTTTCAGCATCAGTCATTTGGCAATGTATTTAAGGCTAAGTAGCATCAGTAAACCTTACGGCAATAAACAAAATTGCCAGATTGACTTTACACTTTAATTAATTAGGAGGGCTTCCAAATGATCTTTACATCTTTTAGATGTAAGGCTAGCATTAAGTAAAGTAAATCACCATTAACTGTTATGAGACGTTGATAACAAAAAGCATGGATTTAGAAAAAATAAAGTAATTAAAATTAATAAGAAAGGACATTTTCATAATGGAGAAAGAAATCAATGCAAGGATGAGAGGCCAAGGAATCATGGAGAAAACAATTTTTAAAAAGAGAGTGGCAGTAGCAGATGCATATATTGCTATTTGAACTTTCAGACTTCCTTAAATTTTTCATTGCAAGGAATAAAGGAAGCTGGCCACTATGTATTCTACAAAATAAGAAATGTCTAAGTGGGGCCACAGAGCGTAATGCAGCACTTTGCAATTTTTTATGCTGTATGACAAATACAGGTTCCACTCAACCCAAGATGTAACAAACCAGGAACAAACATCATTCTTGCAAAAGTGACCATAAAAACTCAGCTGTTTAAGGCTCTGCATCTTATGTGTCTCAAAGGCTGTAAATCACATTTGTTCAAAGCACAACTTGTTTTTTTCTCTTCCAGAAACATGGCCAGAAGGCTTCCTTTGGGATAAGAATATTCTACTGTTTTCCTTTTGGCTTATGCATCATCCTCAGGAAGATGATTCATTTGAATACATATTTCTGAGTATGGTAGGCAAGCCAAAAGGGAAGTAGAAGTTTATTGTAATACTGACTACTTGCAGAAACCTTTACTTATAGCATAATGATTCAGAGCTGACTCTGAATGGTAGTGGAGCACCTCACCGGGCTATTTAGATTAACTGATGAGCAGAGTTAAAATGGTAATATGGTTACCATGGTTATCTGCTCAGTAACTAACTGAGCATAAAGGCTTGAATTTTGTGTCATGTACCTGAAAATTACTAGAACTTCATTTGACATACACAGAGAGCCTACCACCAACTTTGAAATAAATAATAACTTGCAGCAATATGCAGTATACCACTGCTTCATGCTAACATTTAAAATCCAAATTAAATAAGAGCAGTCTTCAACTGCATTGAACACCAACTCCTCTCTGGGGCTCTTCTTAGCTTTCTTCTGGATGCAAGGTCTGAGAACTGGAAGGAAATATTTGAAAATGCCTTGAGTCTGTTATCTGAAATAATAAAACAATCTCAGTAATTTACGGCAGCTTTGGTTTGTAGAAACCTTTAGAATGTCACTCAGCCAACAAATCCAGAGAGGCCCCACTACTACTATTCAGATTTCAACCAGAAAGCACCTTTTAACCTCAGAAATGAACAAATCTGATAACCATCTTTTTGAAGCCCAATTGAAACCACTTCTTGAGTGACAGCAATGGCTGTCACACAGTCCAGTCATGTCTGGAAGAAGCACACAAATGGCTGTCTCCTCACATACCAGCATTTACAAGTACTAGTTCTCCTTCCTGCTTTGAATTTTTTCAGTATTATTGGTCCATAAAAATCACTGCACATGCACAAAATCAGTTTGATTTGTAGTTGAATAAAATACAGAGCGAACATGCAAGGCTGTGTTCAGCTGTGTGCAGAGACAATACATACAAAACAAATATACCCTGGCTTGTGTACAGATGAGTGTGCTGGGCTATAATGCACACAGAAGCATAAGCAAGATGCTTCTATAAGGTTTAGTGTCACCTGTTGCTCTGCTGCCACAAATGAAGACTGAGTTTTGGCTGTATAACCACAAGTTTGCTGACAGTTTTTGTTCTGGTTTATAGCAGGAGACAGAAGGGAATGCAGCCCAGCCTGCTGGCACCATGGTGTTAAGTGTGAGAGATAGTAAAGATACGTGTCAGCTGAGCGAACAGAAGAGGCTTGAGTGCAAGCAGAAATAACACTGCCTGAGGAAAAAATTGGCAGTTTTACTTAAGAATTTTCCAGCAGGAAGGGCACTGAAACATTTCATTGTTTTTTCCCCCACTCCTCTCTGTTCTTCTCTTTCTCTCCTGCTTTTAACTCACAGAGTGATTCCAGGGAACTCCACTTCTCCTAAAGCATCTTAGGGCTGCTCTACATTGTCCAAGCCAGAAAAGGTCCCCATATTAACAACAAAGCAGCAGTGGCTTTGACTTTGTGACATAAGAGCATTGGATGCAAGACAAACTGGCTGGTGCTGAGAGGGCAGGACTGGTGGGCACAGATGGTGACATTACAATCACAAAATCATAGAAAAATTTAAGTTGGAAGTGATTAGAGCTCTAGAGTCTATCCAGTACAACACCCTGTTCAAAAGAGGTCTAAGTAGATCAGGTTCCTTGGGGCAGTGCTCAGCTTAGTCTTGTACACCTCCAAGTATGGTGATGCAACAGCTTCACTCAGCTTGTTTTCCAGTATTTGTGTGCCCTACCAGCAAAAAACATTTTTCCTTTCTATCTATTTGGCACTTCATATGTTCCAACTTATGTTCATCACCTCTCAACCTACTGCTTGTGTCAGCAAGAAGACTCTGACTGCACCACATCTGTATCCTCTGATCAGGTATCCACAGACAGGAATAAGGCCTCCCCCAAGGCCCACCCACTTAATATTTACTCTAAACAAGCTCAGCTTGTTCAACCTCTCCTTGTCCATCCCCCTGGACACCTTGATATATCCTTTGCTGGACTTGTTCCATTATTCAGTGGTTTTCCTGCATTGGGGAGCCCCAAACTGGACACAATACTCCTGATTTAGTCCCACAAGCACTGCACTGAGGGAAAAGATCACTTCCCTCAGCCAGTTGGCTGCTGCCCTGCTGATACAGCTGAGCATGTCAAGTGCTGCCTTTGCTGCCAGAGCACAACCTCGGCTCAAACTCGTCTTGTCATCCACAGGACCCTCATGGCCCTAGCTCTTCTACAAAATCGTTCTCTACACAGCCATCCCTCAGACTGTAATGTTGAATAGGGTATTCCATACCAGTTGCAAGACTTTGCACTTGCTTTGTTGACCTTCATGAGATGTCAGCCCATTTCTCCAGCCTGTTGAGGGCCCACTGAACAGCCTTGTGCTCTGTCACATTAACTCCTTCCCCTCCCTGACCCTGTCAACTGTGGGGTGCTGGCAAATCTGCAGAGAGTGCACTTTGTCCCACCATCAGAGTTGTAAGGACCTGAAACCATATTGGCCTGAACAGTTATCCCAGAGGGATGCTGCTCATTACTGACTGTCAGCTGGACTGTGCACTCATCCCACCACCCATGCAAATAGTTGTAGGCATCAGCTGAACCACCTTAAAAGACAGGGAATTGTGATAAATGACCAGTGTTTGCTGTGAAAAAAAAGAGTAAGAATTCAAGCTGGACCAGGGAAGACTAGAAAAAAGGCTAGCGAATGAACTGCTAAATGAATAATCCTGAGCAGAACAGATGCGCCAAAGCTGAAGGGCTGGTACTACCATGAGACTTGGGGAACAGAGCTGAAGAATTTGTTCACAGTGCCTTGTAGAGTGTGAGATTCCTTTACTCCAGCCCTTAAAGAAATTCCTCTGTTCAGTTCTATTGCACTAGGGGTTTTTTTGTTGTACTCCAACACTGTTCTCTAATGTTACCATGGGATATAAGAAATTAAGGTAATAATCAAAACTTATCCCTACTGATGGAACCTTAATCTTAGTAAACAGTATAAACCTAATACATGATCTGAGAATTCTACTTGCTGAAAAAAAATCTAAAATGAAATGTCTGAAGTATTTTATTTAATATTTTTTGTAACTGGTTAACAGTACAAAATTAGGAAATACTTTTGACTAAATTATTTCCCTGCACCTAAAGTTTAAAAGGAATAGTTTTGAGTATAACATTCTTCTGCTGGCTGAAAAGCCATCCCATCAGTCACTGATGGTATTGCATGCACTTAGCAATGGCTGGAGACTACAGATGCCTGTAAACAACTTAATATCCAATGTGCAGTCTTTGGATTCAAGGTGTAGAATGCTGGGCTGTACTTCTATCTGCATAAAAGTCCATGCATGAAATTTAGATATATGTAGATAACTGCTTCAGATTTTTTTTTTATATTCTATATAATTTATACATTACTGAATAGTTTATAATTTATACATTACTGAATAATTTTCCATCATTTTGCTGTATATTCAAGCTGCTAGTACCAATAAAATTTCAACTAATTTACATGAGGCCTTTTGAGATAAGATGCTCCATCACAAAATGCAGTTTTTATGAGTGTTCTTAGATGTTAATGATTAAATGAGTGATGTCCCTTTTCCTCCCAAAATTTGTTTGTTGTAGAGTGGTAAGTGTAGTCACTGGGCAGTATATTTATTTATCCTAGATTTGCTGTTATTATCTGTGATGAGCTTGCTTTTCTCCAATTATAGTGTTAAAACTTAATGTATAAATAGATCGAATTCAATCATATTCTGGTTATTTTATTCTTGATGGATTTCAAAATGATGCATAGCTCTCTTTAAGCCTAATATTTGCAGGACATATCATGAAGTAAACAAGTAACCTTTCCTGATTATAGTCTCTGGCTGCCAAAGACAGCTTTATCACAGTTTCTGGAGTACTGTCATGATTTGTTGACTTTCACCATCAGTACAGTGATGTTCTGGCGTCACTCCCAGAAGTCAACAAATGACTTACAGGATGTGAAAAAAAAAAAAAAAAAAGGAAGATAGGGTGATGTGTAGGATCTAAGAATAAATCTTTGGAAAAAACTTTGTTGGAAATCTCATATGCTGTGCCCCAGCCTCCAATCTTGATCAGTAGTATTTTTGGGGTGTTTTCAACTAGTTATTTGGACTGATACACACTAAATTTGCTTCAAACTATTTTGAAGTTTAATTAGCAATGCTGATAAATCCTGCACACATTTTCCAATAATTGTAAAAGTAATTGTTTGACACAGAGTGCAGTGTTATTGTAATAAGAAAAAGAATCACTATAGGATTTTTCTATGTAGAAAAGGTGCTACAAGGATTCATGATACCAATGACATAAAATGCCCAGAATACCCACCAGTTTTGTGATGTTCTTGACCATTTCTGTTACATCCATCTTCTAGCAGGCTCATCTCTGCTTTCAACAGAAGCAACCAGCAAAGTGGGTCTATCAACTTTCAGTACTCAAAATAAACAAAACAAATTACCTAAAAGAAGTCCTGTATTTCTGACAGAAACAAGAGAGATTGATTTCTCCTGCTCCTCCTGCTTTATCGCTACCCTCATGACAGAGCCGCTTGGCAGCCCTTAAATAGGACATGACATGTTGTCATCTTTCCTCCCCTATCCCTTTCATGTCCTTCAGGGAATCTCAACACAAATGCCTTATTTCAAGAAAATAATTTTTTTTCTGCCTCTGGCAATTCTCTTTGCCTTTCATCTATTCATTGTTATTGTCACTTTTGCTCTTTTCATTGTGCTTTGGCAATAACATCAGTATTTCACGTTACTACTGAGAAGCTTCTCCAAACACATGAGAAAAAAAGGAAAAAAAACCCTAGAGAACAATTATTCCACTTGATGCAATGAATTTTTTCACCTATCACAGCTGAAATGATGAAAGAACTGTTGTAGAAGACAGAATAATTTCTGTATGATCCAGATGTTTGTACGTCTGTCTTGCACAGGAGTATTAACGACAGGATAAGAGAGCAAAAAGTGACCCAAGCAGAGTGCAGCAATAAACAATCATGGACTTGAAATAGCCAATGTTAACAGGGACCATGACATACGGTGCTCTGTGCTCACTGTCGTCTGCTGTAATAACACTGCCTACACTATGGAAGTTTACCCCAGATATGTCAGGTTTTGCCACATGTTAACAATGCCAACTTTCTTTTTCTTAGCAAGCTGCTAAAACAGTCACAGAAGACCAGTTAAAAACATGACTCCTCTCACAGAACACTTCACTGTCATAGACCTGAGCTAGAAAACAACAATACAGTACTCATCTTCTCAAACTCCAGATGTAAGAGATGACACACTTGAGATACTTCCATTATGATTAATGCAGCTCTTTTAAACAGAAACCCAGTTGGAATGCTTATTTATAGAAGATCAAAACCTTAAGGATTTGTAAGGCCCCTTTTTTTTTTTTTGGTTGTATTCTGATTTTTTATTCTGGGACATTTAAATGTGTACAAACAAAATCGGAGATTAAAAGTCTAAAGATGCAGTTTCTTACTTGCTGGCTCAGAGGTTATCCTTGATCTAGCCCACAGACAGATTAGTGTTTAGGGACACATACCACCTTAAGTCATGTATGCACTGGTGAATGAATGCATTTCTTTCATGGCCTAAAAGCTCGTTTTCTGATGTTATGTGCTAAGATTAACCTATGCTCTATAATTTCTTTGTGTACCTTAATTCAGTCAAGGTTTTCACTAGGAGTTCTGAATTGTGTCCACATCTTACTGTCTTTCAAAACTAACATGAACAAAAACAACAGCCTTGCACTATACCATCTGTAATCTTATTTGTCTGGTGGGTCTGATGAACAACTTCTTACTACTGGAGAAATGAAAGGAGATGTCAAAACCATTCTCTAGGATCTTTCCATGGCATTCACCATTTCTGCCAAGGGCACCATTATCTGTGATTTAATATCAAAGGTCCAAGTAAATCAGTGAAATTAGTTAATTCCTTCCTGGAGGAGGGCATTAGAGTAACACCAGTTGGTAAAAGGCACACACAGTGCACTTCCTTTATAATGTTTGGTTGGTTTTCGGCATTTTTTGGGGTTTTTTTTTAATATTTATCTTTTTTGATATTTAACATGCAAGAATCAGCTAAACTGAAATACAGTTGAGATGCAATGTCTACAAATATTGGTACGCGTTTCTGTTGCCAAGATGACTTAACAGAGGGTGAAGACAAATTACAGACAAAATGGGTACTGACTAGCAGATTTTAAAAAAGCAAAGTTTGCAATTGCAATATAATCTACTTTATCATAAAAGGTCCAGATGTGAATTGATCAGTCTGGTACATATTTAGGAACATTTTTGGTTCCTTGTAAGACAAGCTCTACTACTGCTGTCCATCTTCTCGCTTTACTTAGATTTCCTGTTGCAGTGGACAATGACCTGGCAACAGTTACTGCTCACATAGCCTCTTGGCTGAACCAGAGGAATGAATATAATTGGATGTAAATCTTCTAGCACTTGGAAAAAATTAAATGCTATAAAACACTGCAGGCCTCTCCTCAAAAATACAAACTGCATACTGTATAACAAACACAATAAACCCATTATTAATGTTGACTTCGCAGAGAAGAAAAATCCAATTCAAGAAGAGCCTAGCCTAGAACCCCAAAATACCTCACTGCCCACATAAAAACTGAGATCTGCAGTTATTGTTTTCTGATATACGGGAACTATTTAAACTTCAAAACCAGATTTCTACTTAAAACCTCTACACTGCAGTGACAAAACAGGAAACAGACTGCGCATATTTGGCTTTCTGAAGAAAAGGTGTTTAAGCATGAATAGTGGTCATACTCAATGTACCACCCACAGAACATCTCATATTTTGTGACGTTAAGATGATCAAGAAGGTGATTCACAGTGCTAAGTATGCAAGCACTGAGTACTGATTGTTGGGGAAAAAACCTATAAATGCAAAATTCACAGCATGTATTTCTCCTAGGACATAGTCCAGGGCATTTTTAATGCTCTTACAGTTCCCTGATTAAAAAGAAAAAAAAAAAAAAAAGGAGAGGAAATGCAAAATCACTAAAGAAATAAATGTGCACACCCAATCCTTATAGAGTGTTTAGGTAATGCTTGTAGGTCAGAACTACCATTTGTAAACACTTTCTGTTCCCATATCATTCTGTTCCCAACAATTTTTTGGTGTTAACAGAGGAGTTTTGAACAGCAAAAATTACTGTCACTGAGTATTCCCAAAACAGTTGCATTTCAAATTTAAAAGTTTAACATCTCATTTTTAAAATGAAGTGCTTTTTCTTCACTGAACAATGGACATGAATAGAAATATTGACGTCAGTGTGAGAACTCAAATTTTGAAAACAGAAATATTAAGCTTAACTCTTACTGACATGCATCAAGGCATGGAAGTTTGCTCTTTAAAATAAAATTTACTTTGATTCCAGTCCAAGGCAAGGTAGGAAGTAGGTGAAGGTAAATAGATAAGAAATTGAGAGATTTTAAAATTATATAAATTGGTGTGTAAATACACACCAATATCAGCTGTAGTGATATAAAATACCACTTAAAAACAACGCTTTGTTTTGTTTGCTTCTGCACACAAACATGTATGAAATAATAAGACTGAAACAGACAGCAAAATATACTCTGTGCAGTGGTCAAATGTAGGCAGGAGAACCAAATTTTGCTGCTTAACAACATTCTTCTAGTGCAATGCTGGTATTTTTGAAAATCGCTTAATTGCCTACCATCAGAATAGAGCTACATCTTAATAATGCAAAGTGAAAAAAAGAAGAAATACTAGTGAAAAGAAATCGCAATACACTTTAGAGTGAAAATTTAAAATACAATTACTCATGCTTGCTGAAAATCAGTTTATCAGTATAGGATTCTACTAATCCTACTGAAGTTAATGTAAAACACACAATGTGCTATTGATTTGAATGGACTGTGCTTTTTAATTTACAATGACCTAAAATGTCATTAATGTACATTACTTCCACGTCAATATTCCTTCGAAATCTCAACTCTTATACAAAGAACTTATATGAAACTTCATATAAGTTCTTGGCACACACAGTAAGATAAAGTGAAAATATGATAGAATACACTTTCTTTAAGTTTCACTAACAACTACTGGCAATTCTCCTGCAGGATATTTAATATATAAAAACAAGCTTAACTTTCATGTATTTATACTCATAATGTATTTCAGATAAATGAGATAAAGCTTAAATGAGAATTTAGTGGGGGAATTAATTTCTCCTGTGGAGGAAACATAGCTTAGGAATGTCTGTGTCAATCAGGTAGTATCTTGAATTTCAAAGCCCTCTTATTTCAGGACTGTACAGAATTACTCAGGCAGCTTTTGTTCCACCTCCCCATACTTAGTGCATACCACTTCCAGGCTCAGAATAAAGAAAAGAGGTAAGAAAACAGTTCTTCTTTTATGGTAAAGCAAAACTTGCTCGGTTATAGAGATATTGGAAGAAAAAAAATCATGGTTTTATTTTTTTATATATTTTCTTCAATTTATTAATAATCTTTTATATTTATTTATGGCTTTGAGCAAAGACAAAAGAAAAAATCTAACTCATCCCTGATCATACAATTATTGTAAGAACCAGATCTATAGTCTTCCCAGCAGCAGTAATATCCAACCTTTTTCATTAATACATTTCATCTTGTACAGATGTGAGATTTCATACTTATGGGCCTACTTATGTACAGAGAAAATAGGTCACTTCTGAAACTAGCGATGGACCTTTATATTACAGGAATGTGAGTCATTTGTTTCTTAATCTGAGTATATATACATTCATACATACATATATATATACGTATATAATTTTATACCCTGTACCATTTTTTTTTAAATTAACATACAAATCCTAGATATTGTCCACTCTATTACAAAGTCATTAAAAATTATTTATGGTTTCACTGAAAGACCATGTGAATTAATATTTCTTCATAGTGCTTAAAATAAAATAAAAATATATATAAAAATATTTTGCTACTAACCCCATTTCTCCTATTAAATGTAAACCTTAAACAGTTTTCAAGATCAGTATATGATCTTAATTAACTGACAGAATTTGTTAGCATTAAAATAATATAAGGGGTATTGTACTCATAAATAAATGGTCTTGCAGCGTATCCATAATGTTTGAGACACTTTTTTAAACAATCATTTCCCCATTTCCACTCCAGGTCACTTAAATTAATGGCAGCAGCATGTTAGTGGGTTAATTACATTAATCTTTACTGGTGAATGTGAGTCAGCAAAAAAAAAATGGAAGATTTTTAAAAATTTTATTTGATGTACCACTTTAGTAAAAGGTATAACAGGCAGCATGGGTTCAAGCTCTGTTAGCTTTAAAATAGTTACTTGGCTCTCAAGTACATCTGGATTCACTGCATTACGTAGTTTGTGATGTTATTTAATTTTTCCATGCATCATTAAACTCAGCATTGATGGGAAGAGAAGAACTCCTTTGCATTCACTTCCTTAACAGAGTCAGCTGGGTTTAAAGGAACAGAATATATGCTTGTATCATATCCATAATGCTGATTTTTTCAGTGAGTTAAATTATGACACATTTAGTTTCAATCTCTATTTAATGTGACAAATTAGGCACAAATGACTACAAATTTTTTTTTCTTTTTTTGTGGATAAGATAATGTGAAGGTTTTAGCAAACAAAACAAAATGTTCACAAAACAGTATGCTTTAACCCTGCTTTCTGTCACCATTTCCTTTCTGTTTTGAAGACATAAAAAATAATAAACCTCATACCTATGGGCTATGTTTGACACTACATGCCTTAGGATATACTAACCATTTAATTACAATATACACAGAGCAAATCGTGCATTTCCAGACAGACTTGATGCTATATTATATTTATTTTTGTAAATTAACACCACAGTCAACTACAAAACTACAGTGAAGACACAGAAAGCACCTGAAAGTCTAAATCAAGCTGTGGTTTACAAATAATCCTTTAAATGAAAAACCTCACTTCTAGACTTAAACCAGAGATTCAAAGTCAGCATTATAGGAATTTTAAGGTAGACACAATTAATGAATGGTTATTATTTTCTAAGATACCGTAAAGCCTTTTCCTACTGACCAAACCTATTTTTATTGTCTTTTTTTTTTCAAAGCATGCATGGAATATTCTCAGATGCTATTGAGGGCAAGAAGAAAAGTGATGGTATTGGTGAATTACAAGCGGTTTGCAGGATCAAGCGTACAATTTTGCATAAAACACTGCATGTAAAAGTAACACTGTAGGTTTTAAGCCATTGCATTACAATTTAACAGTTGTGTTGCACTTAGCTTTAACAAATTTTAAAACTGTAAATTTTGAAGTGAAAAGCGGAACCTAAATTCCTAAACAAAGACCTTGCAATGGTACACCACACATCAGCTATTTTTGCTTGGGTCTAAAAAGTTATTTACAATGGCAATATTTAGTCTTTGAAAAGTCTTTAGCAGTGTGAAGATCAAAGTCCACCCAATTCTCTTAGACAACAGAAGGATTGACATGCCATGAGGTTACAAACTACCCAGAGGAGTGCTAGTGCCTCCCTTTACACTGCAGGTGTTTGCAATATAATTCTTTTCCAATCTAAATTCCAGTGGATGGTGCTAACATATGAAATGCAATGTGAAATCACAACCGAATTCTTCACAAGAAATTAACAACATATATGCAATAAATGAAGTAACAAAGGTTTCAGAATATCACTCAGTCAGTGCTATGTGTTAAATCGATTTTTTTCTTTTTTTTCTTTTTTTTTTTTTTAAATATACTTGTTTGAAGTTTGTCATTGTGTTGACGATTTCCCCATGAAAACAGCCAATCCCATAAACAGAGAAATCTGTTAGGCTGATTTTAAAGTCAACACATTAAAAATAAGTAATATTAGAGCTACTCTCCTGTAATGGTTGCGAAAAAGGAAGACATGAACTCAAACAAGTTTTTTCAATCGCTTTTATATATATATATATAGATATATATATATATAAAACTTTTACATTCGTTACATAGGGCAAAGCTGTCTAAATTATTTTTCTCATAGTAGACTGCTGGGGCACGTTAGGAAACAGGCTAAAACAGTTCGGGGGATGGTGCTCGGTTTGTTGCAAGTCTGTTGCTCACAGTCACCAGGGATCATAAGTTTGAGGCGAACCGCGGTTTGTCTCCCTCGGGCTCTGTGCTTAAGACTGTGGAAGAATCCCTTTGCAGCGGGGCTGCGGGCGGCGCGGCCCCGCGGTTCGGGGGGATGGCTCCCGAGGACATCTGCCGGAACAGCGAGACCCGCTGGGGCACGGTGGCCCGGCCGGCTGCGGGCACGCCGGGGCCCGCCGCGGGCTGCGGGAGGGAGGCGAGGGACTCGCCCACGGTGGGGTGAGGCCTGGCGATCAGCGTGGAGATTTCGTGGGGTAGGGACGGCTGCGAGGCGGAGAGCGGCCGCACCTCCCGCGTCAGGTTGGTGTTGTGGAGGGCCTGGGTGCTCTTGTGCACCTCGTTCTTCTGCGCGGCTCCCGGCGGCTGCTGTTGCTGCTGCTGCTGCTGCTGTTGCTGCTGCTGCTGCTGCTGCATGAGGGAGAGCTGCGAGGCGGTCGGCGAGGCGTACTGGAAAGTTCGGCCGGCCAGCGGGCTCTGTACCGGCGGGCTGCAGACGGCCGTGGTGTAGGAGCAGGGCGACAGGATGACAGCCTGCTGGGGCGGCTGCGTGCTGGGCGAGGGCGAGTGCAGGTTGGTGTGCGAGAGGCTGCTGCTGGTGTACACGGGAGGGGACTGCGTCCGGCCGCGCGACGAGGCCGACGTGCTGGAGTTGAGGGCTGGCATCTGCTGCAGGCTCACCGGGGCGATGGTCTGCACCATCTCCCTGTCGTGCTTCACGATCTGCTTCAAGATCTCATTCTCCTGGTTGTTGAAGACGCCAGTGTTGAGGTCTTTCTGGAACTTCTGCAGCAGGATCGAGTTCTTCTTCCCTTCACAGAGAGGCAGAGAGTTAGTGAGGATGAGGCACAGGAGCAGAGCCCCGCTCTGGCTTTGTGTTTCAGTACCCATCCCTGAGGGCAGTGTGTTGTAGAAACCTCAGCAGGCACCGGGTGGCTGATCGGGGCACTGCTCGGGCGCCAGCCCACGGCAGGAGGGGGCTGTGCCACGCCGGCAGTGCCGCAGCCCCCACGGGCACGCTCCGCATGCCGCCGGCCCACAGCCCTGTCCGCACCGCGGGCCTTCGGAGCCCCGCCGCACTCCGACACCTGGCCCTTCTCTGCTCCCTCACTTGCACTTTACTGTTACTGCTACAGTCACATGTATGATAATTTCCTGAACAACTATCAGAAAAACTCATCGGGCTCTGCATCTACATCATCTTTCTCTCTCATTGCAAAAGTGTCTGAATGTCCACTAAACAGTTACATGTTTTAAAAGTTCATCTGCCATCTAGCACATTTCTGGGAACTTGTTAGAAGACATAGTAACCAGTGTTTCTAATAGTTTGTGAACTAATATGAACTCATGGATAATGTGACACCTGCTTGCACAGTAAAGATTGCTGTACACTGTGACCTGATGTCTGCTTGATGGCTCACAGTGTCTGTAAGATGTAGACATTATTCTGTCTGAGTCATCAGATGCACAGGAACACAATGGCACTCAATTGCTCTTCTTTTTTGATAAAACACTGCACTTCAGATGAGGTTGCTACTCCAAGAACAGACTGGAGTTTTACTGCTATATATTTTTCAAGCACTTATTACTAAGAGTTGGACTGCAGTTCAAGAGAGTCTTGAGAGACAAATTGTAGGAGTTTAATGCAGTCATTTGTGGAGAAATCCTCAGACTGAAGTTTTTTTGTGAAGTTGAGGAAACACAACCTAACAGGATAAGTGATTTTTTTTTTTTTGCACATTCTGTGTTTTAAAATCAGTGTCAGTAATGATGATCAGAGAGCAGTTCTCCTGACCAAAGAATATATGTTTGGTCCAGTATTACAGAAGTGCATAATACTGGAACAGCAAGTTCACACCTCATGTTTTGGTAATCTGCCATACCCTTCTGCCTTTCACTTGCATATTGTTGGTCTGCTTTTGTGATTGCAGGCAGATCTGAGCAATGCCAGTGTGCAGTCATCAAGGGCCCATGTTGTGAGGAAAATGAGAGCCCTGCTGCAAAGGATTAATTCACTTCAACAAACAAGGGGTTTGTGAGTGCTGAGATGCTTCAGCTCTTCCCAGCATTATAGATGTCATCTGTAAGCCATTTATTTAGGAAAATGTCATCTACTGCTTGTGACACAGCATAAATCCTATCAAGTGCTGAAGGCAGCAAAAGAAATCTACAGGATTCATAAATAATACTAATGATAATTAAACTATGAAAAATAGTCCTCAGAAGAGTACAAGAGCTTTCTAAAACTTGGTGGTTTTTATTATTTAAAAGTGAGTTGGTAAAATTTCTTGTTTGCACACATGTGTTATTTATAGATCATGAAAACATTTACTGCAGTATAACACAAAGCAACTTTTAAAGAGGGGTATTTTATCACACAGTTCAAGGGAAAGAAAATGCAGAAGGGTTTTAAGAATTAATCATATGTAAAAAAACAAAATAAATACCTATTCTGTCAAGTCGATCAATTGCCACTGTTTCAAAGGCCCTTCTCATCATGGGATACTCTTCCAGGACCTCGTTGAAGTTGTCCACTGAGAGGGAGTACAGGCGACAGTACGTGTCTGCTCGTACACTGGCAGTTCGACGGCCCTTGGTCAAAAGGCAAATCTCTGGGGACAGAAGAATTCAGCACACATTGAAAACAAGTTACTGAACCATGTGAAACTTTAAAGTTAAAAATTGACTCAGTGCTAACAAGTAATAATTTAGTACTCAGCGGCAATTTTTCTATTTCTGCTTACATAAGGTTGTGGGGACAGTTCTGAAGGTATTTGATTCTATTTTTGCTACTCTTGAAAAAATAATTCGTGTCCTTTAAGAGCCCTGCCTATAGGTTTTCCGAGTCTGAATTATGATTTTATCAAGCCCTTTTGAAATAGTGCTTCAGGTTCTAAAAAATGATCCATCAGCTGTCAAACAGCTTGATGACTTTGATTAACCAAAGTGCAAATTAACCCAAGAGATTCTACTGATTTTCTTTTAAATATACAGCTGCCATATAGAGGACCAATCCCTTTAATCATTCACCAGATTTACTAAACGAATGCAATACATGATATCATGATATAATGATATTTTAATATAAGAGCTGTTCTGAGAAAAAATACTTGAAGCATGAACGTGCCTTCTTTTTCTTTGGGGTTCATGTCCTAGGTATTTCAGGAAGAAAACTTAAAAGTTTTGACTTTTTTTTAATCATTAGATTAAAAAATGGAATTCATATGATTAGTCTAGTAGCCTTTCTCTGCAAGTACCCCCAGTAGGAATTCCACAGTCTGGAACAGTGGAAACTGAAGGCGTGTGAAGAGTCCCAAGAAACAGCCCCAAATATTTGGCTTCTAATTCTCATACCCACAGTAACAGGGTGACTGCATAGAGGCCAAAGTAACTGAGGCTTGTAACAGCAAAACATATGGGGTAGAATATTAATTTGTGTATTTAGATTAAAATACAGAAAATTAGAAAGTTATTTGCAAAAAGTAGTGTTTGAGTTGATCCCCTTTTAAAACTGTGGAGTAAGGACACACTTAGAAATATCAAGAATTCTTGAGCTCAGGCAGGGTGAGAGACAGTTTCCTTACTCAGTTCCAGCAGTCAAGAGGTGGAAGTTCATACACCAAAGTAGGAAACTGTCTCCTACCTTGCTTTTTTGTCCACCACAGGCTCAATTTCAATCAAACTATCATTTTCAAGTGTGGAAAACCAAATAAATAATTCTACGGACTTCAATTTCATGAAGTACCAACATAGTTCTTTTTTGTTTGATGTTTGTTTTGGTTTTGTTTTGTTTGTTTGGGTTGTTGTTGTTGGTTTTGGGGTTTTTTTTTGTTTGTTTGTTTATTTTGAGGATTTTTGTTTTGTTTTGTTTTTTTGTCTATGTTTGTCTGGGGTTTTTTTGCTGCATGTCCTTAAGAAATATATCTTTCCTTAATCTAGAATATGAAGAACCATGATGGTTTTTTGTCTCGTACTTGTTAAGGAATTTCCACCTGCCACCTAACACTGAAGGCTTGGGGATAAGATGCTTACAGTGGATAAATCAAAGTAAATTAACATTGGACCTGTACTAGCACAGAGTGTACTTAAACCCCAACAGCTTTGGGAAGAATTTATAGAGACTACTGGGAGAGTAGAGTAGCAAATTTATACAGAATACTGGTAAGAGTCTTGACCTGAAGTCCCTCACAAAACTCAATGCCCATGAAATAATGACAGTTTACTGTAATAACCAGCTGGGTATAACAGAAGTCAGTCCTTTCCTTTTCTCACTCCTAGCTTAGCTTGACCTCCTTAGATTGAACCCGCGGCATTTTAGTACAAGAGAAGGACATTTTGCCCAAAGGGAGCAGTTAAATCCAGTCAATACCTGTTCCATTTCCTAAGATGTTCTTTAAGTCTCACAGAGAATAAAGTTTTACAATATGTGGTTTAATTTAGAGAAAACTGTCTGGAAACTGTGTGACTAATGATTACCTCTTGATTTTCAGCTCTCTTCTATTAAAATAGCTGCAAACAATATAAGACACATAAAGAGGTGTCTTTTCTGCTACAAATACTTGACAAACAATTATTCTTAACAAATACTTGAGTTTAAAAAGCATCAGATACCTTAAACAAAACAAGCATCTCCTCAATCCCTATCATTCTGCAGAACGAATTTGAGAAAGTACAGTTTTCATCATTATTAATCTTGACCACTGTATTGTGGATTGCTTAAACAAGGATGGGAAGAAACCATAAGAGACAATGTTAGATTTCATCACAAGAGAATGAGACCATGGAATTTGTGGATATTACTGCAACAAATATAATTACTTTTTTTCCTTTCTTTCATCTTCTATTATTCTTGTCAAGTAAGGTGAATGGAAAAAAATCAGTGAAAACTACGATCTGCAGACTGTCAAACAGCAGCTTCTGGTTGAAGAATATATGTCTGTAAGGCTTTTGATATCTGTAATCCTACTAGTTAGATAATATAATGGGTCAGAAAAGATATGACAAATGTCCCAGTTCCCAGAAACTGGTCAGGGAGTGCATCTATGGAGCCTGCCTGCTCAGGAAGCAAGGAAAGCTCTGTGTTCTCAAGCCCAGTTGAATGGTCTCATTTAAATAGACTAGGAAATAAAATTATAGCATAGGAGTGTGTAGGAAATACAATAATAGCATAGGAGTGTGTAGTGAAGCACAAAAGGCATAGACTATTTTTAAACAGCTTGGACAAATAAGGTTCTCTATTAGCATAAAAATGAAGCCTCGGCAGCATATTAGTCACTAATATTCCCATCTGCATTTGGCATGGTGCATTGCCTTCATGCTGACACTTTCAGTGTGTCAAATACTACTATCTACTTTCCAAACAAAAGAATTTCTTCAATTCCAGTTAATAATTATGTATTAGGCTACAATGAACCCATAATTCAATTCTGAATGCAAATTTTACCTTAATTATTTAATCTCTTTGGACAACTGTTCCCTAGAACATTAAGAAACAAATGTCAATCACTACCCTAATGAAAGTGACTGTTTGAAAGCACTGAAAGATGCTAAAAACATTCATTTGTTCTTACAGTCCATATTTAATGCAAATGTAAGTAATTCATCTGTGAAAATCATTATTCGTGGTCTGCTAGGATCAGGTCTTTCCCACAGAACAATACAGCCCTCAAAAGAATATGGAAATGGGCTGAAATACAATATACTTTCTTCTGTGAAGACACTAACTAAAAAGTGCAATGATAGAAGTCTAAAGTGAAGTTAGTTCCGAAAATTGTAATGATCAAAACCGATCACCAACATATTGGTTGCACACAAACATGGGATGTGCTTTAGTGACGGAGTTGGTAGTTCTAGGTTAACGGCTGGACTCAATGATCCTAAAGGTCTTTTCAATCTAAGTGCTTCTATGATTCTAGGCAGGATTTCAGCAAGAGCATCAGGTTCAATTTCTGGAACACCATGAACTTCTAAAGAAGCTTGCCCATATTGGTATCTTGTAAAAGAGGGGATGCATAGGTTGTATTTTACTATCCCATTAATGTGAGAGAACACTCTGCATAGAAATTCTACATTCTAAAAGACAGCAATAAGGAAGGCTGACTTCGGGAATATCTGAATGAGTTATGGTGACATAGCCCACAGGATGAATTTTAAAGAATTAGGATTAATAGGCCTTTTGTAAGGATCAAGTTTTGATTCCAACTTTGATTCCAAGGTTCACTGTTTTTATGGACCGTACTGATACTGTAGGTGATAATTTTTCCCCTCCCTGGTTGCTATGTGATGCCTAAACACTTTTTTCTTCGAGAAATTAAGTGTTGTTTATGGATGTTGAGGACATGTACGATGTTGATCTCTTCTTTAGTCTTTGTTGGATGGGTATGTATTGACTGGCCATCCTAGCAATATTTTTTGGTTTCCATTTTATACAGAGTAGGAAAATTCCTCTTTTGACTCTGAGAAGCAGTACAGTTTATCTGAGAATGTATGCCCATTCATCATCTGTTCATTTTACATATAAATTATATTCCAGATGTATTTACTCAACCTCATATGTCACATTAACATTTGACTAGAGATTAAAATCTGCAGAAATTTAAATACCAATAATAAGTTGTCTTGCAGATAAAATGTGTTCACCAACAGATAAACTGTGTTGATAAATGTATGTTATGAGTCCAGGAATTAGTGAGTTCACTGACGGACACCAAACCAGTCCTGTCTCCTTGGATAACATGTCTTAGGATGTTACATTGCATAAACAGAAAATTAATACAATAAGTTACTGTATGTCCATCTAAGGACAGAACTAAAGCACAAGTTCACCTTACTAGGTGCAGAAATTAATTTTTTGTAGTATTGAATAAATGTATTCAACAGTATTTTAGCTATATAATGTCTATATTAAAAGAAATTAAAAACACCTAGCAGTTTTTAGGCATTTCTGTCCCATTCCAAAGCTGTGTGATTTCCCATCATATGTCAGATTTAACATTACAGGGTCTAGTAAGATGTCCTTCCAGCTGAGGACAGCTGACTACTGCTCAGTTCCTCAGCAGGAAACTTGTTTCTTCTTGTAGTGGGCGTATAGATTGTTGAGCAAATGGGTGAACAGCTATTAAGGCTATCTGATTACTTCCAGCAGCAGAAGAAAGATGAAAAATCAAAGCAATTCAAAAGCTTGGGTCAGTCAGTCTAACAGACTTGGGAATGTTTTCTGAGAACAGGACAGTGGATTAGTATGCTGTTTATTTTATAATGAGCAATGAGTTACTAAACTACCGTAGACAAAACTTAAATGTACAACTGCTCTTTCCATCCACACATCTTTTAAGACTTCAGAGTAAGCTTCCCAGAAACATCATGTTTAGGCTATTCTTATTTTTAACAGCCCTTCATAACAGTAACTCCTTGGCATGTTACAAAGAGCAATAGTTATTTACTTCTTTCAAGCTGCTGAAGTTGTTCACTGAGCAGAAATGAGCTAATGGGCACTTTCTTGGTGTGCCAGTCACAGCAGGGGACATTCAGCGTGGGGCACTCTGTAACCAGCCTTGCAACACATAGTATGAGTATAGTTGGGTTTTTTTTCCTTTAGGAAAGGACTATATAAACTTCAAGCAATTAAAAAAAATTGGTAAGCTTCTAGGCACCCTGTTCTTTCAAAAATTGAGTGATTTTCCAGTTCCATGTTGACTAAAGCATCTCCAATACAGAAAACAGGGAGAAGCTGTTTAGTGTAATGTTACTTTAACATAAGCATCTGCATTTCTTTCCTTTTTCTTTATTAAACTCTGGAAAACATGAAATGCATTTATATTTTTTCCTCCTGTATAATGTGTTCTTTTTATCTTTCAGGATATTATCACTAGTGTACAGAATGGTAAACCCAGAGATATGGGATATATTTTATTATAGTTACTAAAATAACTACCACCAGGTCTTAAAATTACTCAGAAAGTAGTTTGAGCCAATTAAATGAGTTTCAGTAATCTGTGTTCTAAAAAATTCAGTCCTACATTTAAGAAACCATAAAAAATAGTCACTGCTCAAGAGGAACATTTCTGCAGCAAGGGAGAGAACTTAAGCGGGAAGGAAAATGGAGATAATTCCTGCCTTTTACAGCCAGATTTGTAATCTGGACTGTCCAAAAGGAAACATGAAAAACCTGCCATTTTTGCCACCATGTTTACACTAATGACAGAATTGCGGACAAGTCAGTTTGAGTGAGCAGGTACTGCCTGCATGACCTCTTCATTTACAAACTGACACCAGCAGTTGTCTGTTGAGTTGCTTTCAGATATCTGGGTTCATCAGTTGGGGAGACAGTTCATAAAGCAGCCTGAATACATGTCTAATTAGTTACTATTTTGAAGATGACTGAAGATGGCTGATAAGAATTAAAAGCAACTTCTGTAATATCCCATCTTTGGGACCTATGTCTTTTGTCCCAAAGTCTTTTGTCACTTTTTAAACTATTTACCGGAACCTAATTTAAATATATCTATTTGTAATTTGTTATAGCTGTTGCCCTTATTAGTCATCCTATTAAAAAACCCATACAACCAACCAAAAAAACCCCCAAATCAACCAAACAAAAACCCCATAGGTTAGTTCACCTGACATTTTTATTGCCTGTTTGTAGTAATTGAAATTTGTCTCTGAAGACCTACACCTGAGCTCTCCGCATGTTCACTGTTTAATTTATCATATTTTATTTAATTTAATATTACTATAGCAAAGGAGATAGCAAAAACTTAGTAGGGGAAAAATTATTCCTCTGAAAAGAACTGCCTACATTTAATTCACCCAAACTTTGATAGCATTTATAGACAAACACTTATTTTAAAAAACTTTTGATATTTATTTAGGGTTCGCCAACAACTCTGAGAGTATATTCCTTTCTTTACCTAGCTCTAAATGTGTCTTTTATGCCACTTACCTAGGAGAAACCAGTTTCTTGTCTAAAAAGGGGCAAATTATCTGATCAGGGACTTTATATTTTCCATCCTGACCTCTCTTTGCTTTTCCATGTGCAGGTACTGAAAATAGCTGCGGCCAAGTTTTCATGACTAGAGCAAACAAAAGCCAGTAACAGAAACACAGGATCACTGAGGTTGGAAAAGTCCTCTGGTATAATTAAGTCCCGCCACATCCAGACTTATGAACATTTCTTACATCCTGCCTGTTTTCCAATGTTCAGTCAAATTCTTCTGAGAAAGCTCTGTTAGACAGAACAGCTTAGGATAATTTTATAAAATGGAAATGCAAGTGCATATTTCATCTTTAATGCTGTTTATAACAGAGCATCCATACGATTTTCTTCTACTTTAATAAAGTGTTCTTTCTACAAAGAGACACTAAGATAGTCTATTTATTATTTTGTAGAAGCTCACAACTTTAATGATAATAATTTCATTTGCCTTAAAAAAATAGTAATTAAGGTTAGATTCTGAGTATAGATTTAGTTTTCATACTCACTGTGTCAAAGACCAAAAGTTATTTTATGTAATTCATTTACTCCTACTTTTTTTCAGATGGATGCTTATTCCCTATTGAAAAAAGCCACCTAGTTACTTGTTTATTCAGTGATATGCTCTTGTAATTTTGAGTTTGGCAAACAATAACAGTTACAAATTAAACTATTCAACTTGAATTAAGGTTGGCTATAAAAATATTATTAAACTTCTTTTTTTTATTAAATTATTAAAGAAATTATCAGAGACTGTCAGTTCTAAATTAAATATTTAGATTAAATATTTAATCTAAACTCAAATATTTAGTTAAAATTCTACTGTGTGAAATTGAAGGTACTTATAAAATCTTCTTCTGGTTTATCTGTGTTGACCACATTAGATTTCCAAAGCATGCTTTGTGGTATTTTACTTTTGTCTAGTTATGTGTAATTAAATTTAAAATGTATACTGTTAACAAACTTGAAAAATTATAATTATAATTTATATATTCTTATAAATTCCAAGAATTATTACTTGTATCACTATTATGAATACCGTTAAATTTATATTTATGTTTGCTAACTAATAAAACTCCTAAACACAAATCAACCTCTACCTTTAAGCATAAAAGAGTAAAATATTTTCATTCTATCTTCCTAAAAATGCTCTTGGACTTTTAAAAAGAATATCTGGTTTGAATAGAAAGAAGTCCTTCTGACTGATTATTATTTTCCATATAAAATATGGTGTCAAAAGAACAACACAACACAACAATTTCTTGTCAACAAGAAATTATGCAATATTATGAGGAACTGTAGCCTCAAAATGGCAGATTACTCTGTGCCAAAAAGACATTTAATTTTTGGGCCCTCTTGCAGACAGTATTTTTAGAAAGATGTTCTATACTGTTCACCTGAAAAAACGAGTTGGCATGAAGATGTGGAGATCCTGCTCCCTTAAAGCATTTAATTATGTTCCTGCCATTAAGAATACGAATAATCACACCTCAGTGGGGCTTCTTATAATTAACTATCTGGATTATTGTATGAATATTGAAAGACTTAATCCACCCCTACCTTGAATAAGGAGTAGCCATATTCGGTACTCATGCAAAATGTATAATTATATATCATATCATATCATATTGTCCATATGTAAAGCACTTAAACAGATTCTTTTTTCTTTTTATATTCAGTATTACACTGCAAATCTTTTAAAGTATTCTATCAAATGGAAGAGCCTAGAGTGTAACAAGAAAAAAATAAGTGGTAAAATATAATCTAAAGTGACTCAACATTTCCCATGGTATTATTTTCCACTGCACTGGTCTAAAATATACTGACAGTTACTGTTCCAAAAGGGGGAAAAGCTCCATAAATAATAGGTAGGTCAAAGAAGTTCCGTCTAATTTGCCTTCTACAAGCTGAAGCAAATGCAAGATAGAGTTTATTAGCATTTCAAGTGCAGAAGGGTAAATGTTAAAACTGCATTAAAAAATTTAAGCAAAATAAAACATTTAAAATTGAATGTATTCCATGAACTACATGCTACAAAAAATAAACCAAAAAAAGAAAAGATGCTATAATATGTCTCTGGGACATTGTCTGGGAAGATGGCAATGAGAATCTGCTTTTTGGATAAATCTGCTACATGAATGATGACATGAAGCACAGATAGTGATATCTGCCTTTGACTAAGTAAAATAAAACATGTATTTGTCTCTTATTACAGTGCAAGAGATAGGTCAGTATAGTTTCATATTCATACACAGCAACTCTCAAAGATACACATCATAAAAAGTTTTTTAAAAACCACATTCATTTCTTCATGTTCAACATACCTGGAAGTTGATAGAAAAAAAAATTATGAGTTTTGGTTAATCTAAAAACTGATTTATCTGCTGACTCCAAGTGGCATGATACCATTGGGATTTTCGGTGGGGGAAAAAACAATGGGGAAGGGGGATCTGCAATGGATACATCCAAAATTGTGCAGCATGAATTGCTGCACTTACCTACTGGAATTAGGAAACCCCTTCAACTAACAAAACCTCCACGGGGCTTCCAGACCTAATTAATAAAAATATATCTGCATTTTCTAAACACACAGTTTGGATTTCCCTAGCAATATCGGCATTCCTTTAGCTCTAACACAGTATCTGTTTAAAACAGAAAAAAAGGGGTTAAATTTCCTGGAACATATGTTTGGGCTGCTGCATGAACGAAAGCCTATGTAAACACAGGTGGGAAAACAGATGGAGAAGGGAAAAGATAGCAGGGAGACCAGTCTTATCTTGTGTCCTTTGTGGTTGAGAGGAATTTTGCCAGTGACTAAATAAAAGAGCAGGATGAGACCACAGTGAACAATCAGGTCTCTGTCCACCAGCAAGAAAGCAAATGAAGAAACAGCAGAGTCCTGAACCTGTTCCCAGAAATCTTCCTTTTAGTAAGCTTTGCTGAGCCTTACTGGTTGGGTAGTGCAGGATTTATTCCTTTCTTCTTCCCTCTGGAAGCATGTCAGCCCCACTCTTATCACACCAGTTCAGCATGCTCAGCATGTGCTTATTGGAACTAGGACTGCTGGTCCTGAGCCCCTCCTCTGACCCCACAGGGCTGGTGCATGCAGGGGCACAGGACCTCACAAAACCACTCCTGCTCATCAAAGTCCTCTGCACTAGATGTGGGACAGCTCAAAACTGTTGTGCTCGCAGGACCAGCAATCTCAGGCAAGTTATGAAATGGCTGAAAGCTGCTTTCCCCTTTGTTCTCTAAGCAGGAGCCTGCGGTCTGTGGCAGAATGCATGGGAACACCATCTGACAGAGTCTGGGGTGAGGGGTATGCAGAGAAACAGAGGGTCACAAGGTATCAGGCAGCAAAAGACCTTTCCAAAAGGGAAAAAGAAATTACAGGGCCTGATCTTACTGTGATGACTCAAGTAGCCCTAAGACCCACACGTAGAGCCATCTGAGTAAGAGGAAGGAGATCATTGGAAAGGAATTATTTTATTAAAGCAAAGTTCTCTTTAGTTTATTACGCTCCTGCATGTTTGATGTGATTAATTATCAGAGATTCTGAATTACTGACTTATATAATATTATTATGGACTTATTCTGAAACAATTTACCAGAGCAAAAAACTGTCGCACAGCAGTGCATTACATCAGTTTCTATCAATATGTATTTGTATAGGTTATTTAGATTAGTATTAGGCTCATTAGATACGTTAATAATTCTGCTCTGTAAAGCCCCAGTAAGTGATGAAATAATCTCTTCTATAAGCAAAAGACTCATATTCTTGTGCTTCATCCCTAAAGATGTCAATTTTATAGGTACAGTGAAGAATTAATCTGTTCAGTAATTCCTCCTGTCACAAGAAGTGTAATTTGTAATCCAATCACCTGGTACTGAGAGGAAAAGGTTCAACAAGCTTGCAACCTGGCAATTTCGTTCCTACCTTTTATTATTGGGATTATACAATAAATGAGTTTGAACTACCAAGATATTAAAGAGAAAGACAAATATGCACTGAGACAGAGAAAGCAAAAATGGGGGAGCTGCCGTTATCCACTGCTGTGTACTTTGTATTTTCAGTATTGTAAACTATAGACCCAGGACCAGGGACAAGATCACAAAAAAAATAAAACAACTTAGTAATCACAACATCCTTAAAATACAATTGCTTATATTTTTCACCTGCTTCCTGATTCTTATTCTCCATCCCAGGAAGGCTGAGTTCAGGTGTGCTGATCTCAAGCTTTCAATTCAGCTTAACTGCAAACACGTGCAGTCAGGTTTTCCCACTCAATATTCAAAAGGGATAGGTAAAAGCACCTTCCCACTCTTTTCCAGCTTCTGGAGGTTGTTCATATGTGTGCTTGCCTTTTGCCTTTTCCATCAGTCTCATGCCCATAATGTTCCCCTGCACTCTCAGCTCCCATCTCCTATTTATTTGCAGCACTCACAACCTGATTCCTGCCCACAGAGTCCTTTCTCTGTTGTTATCGATCTCATTCCCCACATCTTCCCTATGGTTTTGTCCTATGTGTTAACAGAGTACACACCACCCATTCCTTCTTTCCTGACCTTCATTCACATGTTACTCAGCTAGAAGGAGAAGATCATAATTCCTTGGCTAAAGAATTGGTTGCATGGTCACATCCAGAGGGTAGTAGTCGATGGCTCAGAGTCCTGATGGACATCAGTGACAAGCGGTTTCCCTCATGCATCCATATTTGGACCAGGCTTGTGTACTGTCTTCATTAATTAAGTAAATTAAGGAATCGAGTGCACTCTCAGCAAATTTGCTGATGAATCCAAACTGAGCTGTGGTTGACACACCTGAAGGATGGGATGCCATCCAAAGGGACCTGGGGAAGCTCGAGAAGGGGCCCATGGGAATCTGATGAGGTCTAACAAGACCGAGTGCTGCTGCTGCTCCTGGGCAGGGACAGCCCCCGGTGTCAGCCCAGGCTGGGCAGGAACAGACCGAGAGCAGCCCTGCCCAGAGGGACTTGGGGGTGCTGTGGGTGAGAGGCTGCACATGACCCAGCCATGGCACTCCCAGCCCAGAGAGCCAAACGTGTCCTGGGCTGCACCCAGAGCCCCGTGGGCAGCAGGGGAGGGAGGGGATTCTGCCCCTCTGCTCTGCTGAGACCGCTGGGGCACTGCATCCAGCTCTGGGGTCTCCAAGACAGGAAGGCCATGGACCTTTTGGAACAAGTCCAGAGGAGGCCAAAATGATCAGAGGGCTCAACATCTCTCCTATAAGGAAAGACTAAGAGAATTGGTTTTTTTCAGCCTGAAAAAGAGAAGTCTTAGAGGTGACCTAATTTGGCCCTCTTTTACCTAAAGGCAGTCTACATGAAAGATAGAGAGAGACTTTTTACAAGAGCATGTTGTGAAAGGACAAGGGGAAATAGCTTCAAACTGAGAGTAGATTTACATTAGATACTAGGAAAAAAATTTAACTGTGAGAGTGGTCAGACACTGGCTCAGGTTGCTCAGAGAAGTGTATGCTCCATCCCTGGAAGTGTTCGTAGATGAACACTTGAATGGGGCTCCCAGCAGCCTGGTCTAATGAAAGATGTCCCTGATCACGGTGCGGGGAGCAGAACTAGATGATGTTAAACATCCCTTTCAACCCAAGACATTCTGTGTTTCTACGATTCTAGGGTAATTTCTACTGAGGGCAACCTTATTTCATCCCATATGAGAAAATATGTGTCAGTGGGAGAAGTTTCTCTTGTAATGGAAAAGATGCCTCTATTGCTATGTTGATAGTGGCAGCAATCCCATTCCTAATAACGGGGAACTACAAGCAAAATTTCTAATAATGGGAAACGATTATCAAAAAAAAGTAAAAAAAGAAGTAACACATAAAAAAAATCCACTGATGTTTCAAAAAAACAAGATATAGTTCAATTAAAAATAAATAAAACAACTATAGAGTATTAAAATCTCATGGTTCTTCACTGGTAGCTGTGGCTTACATGATTTCACTGATGTAGAAATGACTGTATAACGGCACACTACAGTGAAAATTAATTTTGTGTGTTCTTCCTTGTCTAATTCCTGTCCCTCTTGTAAAAACACATATGAACATACCATGTGAGGACAGCAATTCTAAGGTAAGGCAGTAAAAAGTTAGTGTTTTCTACAAATGCCAGCAAAATGGTAGGGAGAATAATGCCAATGAAAAATGACAGTACCAGAAACTACTTTCCAATTCCTACTAGCACTTGGAGCAGATAGGTAGGATGATAATGTCCTTCAACCAGCAGTCTGAAAAAAACCACTTATTGGGATGAAAATGAGCATTGTTCACACTGCTGGGCTAAATAATGCTCCTGCACACAAAGTTGCAGATTGCATTTATGAACACACATCAAGGTCAAGGGTCAAAATGCTCATCCCACAGAAATATCAAGGAACAAACCACAAGATCTCTGTGGTTACAGTCTTCTGCTTACTCCTTCCCTCCCAAAAGGAGAAACCAGTGAGCACAGATGAGGAAAGAGGCAGACAGTCATCAAGCCCTGATCTTTCTACTGTCACTACTTTGCATATCCATCAAAAATAAGCAGAAAAAGTACAGCAGAACTGTAGTCTGATTCATCTTTTCCACAGGTGGTTATCTAGGCATGTTCTTTTTAAGAATTACCAAGCAATTGTAAGGTTTATCTAGCTTCCTATTAGACCAGATCTATAGGGAAGGGTGTTTTTAATTTAAAAAAAAATCAGGCAAGATAATTTAAATCAGTCTTCAAACCTCAAGATAGTTCCTCTTTTTTACTGCAACTTTCGTTCTCCCAACAGTCTCCATTCAAGTCACTCCCAAATACTGGTGATACTGCTTTGGTTCCTCTGAAATCTTGGCTTTCACACTAATCTCCAGTGCTCCCACAACTTAAGGATTGTTGTTTTTTATTGGTAAGTTTTTTTACCTAAATATTTTTACTGATAAAATGTTAGCACAGAAATATTTTACATGTTAAGAGCCTGAGAAACGTTTTCCAATCCAAGGTATCGTGCTGGTGAAACCCACCAATGAGTTCTGGAGGTAAGCCTACAAATCTCTCCAGAGTCAAGGCCCCCAGGTAACTCAGCTCTGGGGCATACCTGACAGACAGAAGTTAGCATCTCTGAGCTGGGACAAGGCACTCTCAAATCATAAGAAATTTAAAAGTTGAAAAAGCATCTGTTTAGGCATGGCACCATGTCACCTGTGTGCCCCTTACTTGCTTCTGGGAGCACAAATGCTGATACTGATGTATTGTGTCAGACCTGGGAGCTATACAAATTTGTTGTTCTAAGTAGCACCATCTTAAACAGAGCATCAACCTCAGATTTCTTATCTCTCTATTAAGCAAAAAAGTGATTATTGGTCTTAGGATTTAAATGCAGCCTTGCTCTTCCAGTTTATTATTTTATCACTGTGCAATATTTCTCATGTCTGCTTCAGTCAAGAAGCTTTACTCAGATTCTGATATATGTTTCAGGGAAAGCGGGCGTTCTCCAGAGAGATGAGCATTTTAGAGCTGTTTTTATTTTCTGCTTTGACAATCCAAACCTTTTCAATTCACAGATATCTGATTTGCTGATTGTTTCCTCTCTTTTCAGCTGCAGTCATAGAATTATAAAATCATAGAATGGTTTAAGTCATAAGGAACCCTAAAGATCATCTAGTTCTAACCCCCCTGCCATGGGCTGGGATGCCATTCACTGGATCAGGCTGCTCAGGGCCCAATCCAGCCTGGCCTTAAACATTTCCGTGGATAAGCATCTACAGCTCCTCTGAGGCAGATAGGTCTTTCTTCTCCTGAGATGGAAACACACTTCTGGAAATTCACAATATATGGTGTTTTGCTACAAGAGATCTGAACCACACCACTTTGGATCTTAGGGCATTTCCTTCCCCAGGATCTCTCTCCCTGTGTACTTGCCCTTCGTCACCTCTCCTGACCCCTTCCATTTGCCCCAGCAGCTGTCAGGCTTTGGATACATTATCATCCATTTTTGCAACACCTGTCTCATCCCCAGCTGCAGTTTGGATGGCCAAAAGTGCTTTGATATGCAGTGTAGTAACTTCTTGTAGTGTCTGGATATTGCAAGTAGCTTATTTTTTTGTCTGCATTCCTGTTAAGAAGGGCAGCAGATGAACAGGATGAGCTAAATAGTTGTTTGCACTGCAACAACAGGCTGACAGTTACGTAAAATACTTTCATGTGCAATCTCTTCTGATCCTCTGCTGGTTCAGAGGAGTATTACGGCCAGATTCAGCACGCAGGCTCTTGCAAACTCATTTTCATAAACTAGGGCACTGCTAAGCATAGAGGAGACCAAGACCAAGGTTGCTCTGGTTATTCATCCTCAGCATTTACCTTTCCTTTCTGCCTAATCTCCTGTCTTCAGCATCTACAGATTAATCCTGTGGGGTAAGCACACGACCTCTTTACCAAAGCGCTTCTACAAATACTGGTGATACAAATCACCTTGCAGAGGCTACTTCAGAGTGACAAGGTCTGCGGGCCAGATCAGGAGGAGTTGCTTTAGCATATTACTCTAAAATGGGATTAGTTAAGTAACTCTATAACCCAATTCAAACACTGAGCCAAATTCACTTTTCTTAGCCTCTCCCTTCTGTATACCAACTAAATGGCACTGATCAGGCTTTCAATTGAGCATTTTCTGAAAGGCGTCCAGGTCAGTCGTAGGATATTCACGGAAATTAACAGCAAATTAATACAATGACCAGCTAACTGCAAGTCTCATGGGCAGCAGTGGCACACACACAAATATTCACACAGCTTCTGGAAACCAGCCTTTCTGCTGCTTATGGAAGCAGACACTTATTCTATTGTACAAAATTTACAGTCACAGGGAACAACTATTTTATATCATCAATTATTATATGTAAGAAAAGCAATTGCTTTCATTGAAATATTCAGATGCTTTCATCTAAGCAAAAAAACCATTTTTCATTAGGATTACCAGATTAATTTAATTAGGATTAAAATTCATGCCTGGTTTTTATTAATATACATCTGTTAGAAAGCTACCTACTCAAATAGGAAGTCAGATTTCTCATAGTATATATTGGACAGATAAACACAGATGTGTGCTAGAATTCAGTGAAAAAGCACTAATAACTTCTTGAAAGATTAATGAATTGCAAAATATCCCATGTAAATAATGCTCTTCTATTCACTGGTAATTTTGCAATCCTTACTAAGATTTTTACCTTTACATTTATGACTCAAAAGATTGTATTCTCTTAAAAATACTAATTCTGTCAATTTTACCTTTAAAAAGCTATAAAATTACTGTAATTGTATTTTTATTCATATATTGCCAGTTAAATAATAGTGCTTTTAATTTAACATAACTTCAAAATTCTGAAAGGTCATTCTGCATTTTTAATAGCTGTCCTCACAACATTCTGAATGTTTTATTCAGAAATATTTTCCATACTTTTCCCTGCAGTTAGAATGGTCTAGGCAAATGACTCTTAGCTGACTTACTCAGAGGTCTCTTTTTGTCTGTTGTCTGAACATCTTTTGTTCTAGTGCATGCACTCCAGTGTTATCACTCGTTTTTTCCTACTCACCTCCAAAGTAAGAGCCATCTGTCAGCTTCAGCTCCTTGTTGGATTTGGTGATGACACCAGCAACACCATGCTGAATGAAATACATCTTCTTACCCACAGCCCCTTCTCGGATAATATAATCTCCAGGTTGGAACACCTCAAATCTCAGTTTGCTTAGCATGGCAGTCACAAAATTTGGGTCTGCATTAGCAAAAAGAGGCATTGTAGCCACCAGCTTCCGACAGTTGAAGTTGACAATCTCCTAAATGGGAAGGAAACATCATGATAATAATGGTCAATAAATATGTACAATATGATGGGCATTGAAAAAAAAACTTTCTGCTTTTCTTACAAAGAATTTATTTATGCTCATATTGGACTTTTTCTGTGTCTTTCTGCTTACTGAATAATGTATCTTCATCTGTTTCTAGTGAAACAAAAATGCAGTGTGACTTGTATTTCTAAGGTTAAAGGTTGTCTTCTGGTGAATTTTCACATGTTATTTATTATTATTCTCATTAGAGTTTAAGGGGAAAATATGACAGAAAGATGAGAATTAAATAGGAATCACACTGCTTGACAACAAGAATGGCTGTTGCAGTAACTATATTAAGTGATTAAGTTATGCAAGCCCTGTGTTTCCAAATACTGCACTAGTAACATCTTTCTGTTCTGAACATATCCAGTGATAATATAAATATACATTACAGTTAGCTAGTTGAAATCAACAGGAAAACTTACTTCACAGTTTCTAATTCATTTTATAAACACAGAGACATATGTTTCTGCCCTTCCAAGAGAGGTGTATAAAGCAGGCCCCTGTATGCAGAAAGCACTATTTTTCTAGGACCTTAAGGGTTTCTCCTACCAAGGAGAAACTTCATTTATATTTACAGAGAACACTATGAGAACATCTACATGAAAAGATTAGTACCAAAAAAAGCTGTAAATGTTGTACTTGCTTTAAATAAATAAGACCAAAAAAAAACCCTATGAACAATTTCTGATATATTTTCAAGCTCGTTCTTGCAGACCTTATATTGTCTTAGGAAATTAACATGGTCAGTTGCCATTACAGATTTAACATGGTATTGAAAAACTGAGACTAATCAGTATTACACATGGAGAGGGGCTCAGGCAGGCAACATCTACTGAGGTAGCAAATCCAACAGGACAGGAAGAGCAAATATAATCATCTATATATAAATGCAAATAGAGCAAATAAAAGAAAAATACAGTCAGCAGTCACCTAACTGCTTTGCAAAACTAAATATGCCTTTATTGTCAGTGGAGTACCCCTAGCATTTCTCACAGTAATCCAAGGCTTCAAGATTGATGTAAAGGAGACATTCAACCTACCAGTGCTCTCACTCCCTTGACTGCATTCTTCCTGGAATGTGGCTTTTTCAACTTCCCATGCATCTGCTGTCTCATATATCTCATATGTGCCATGCAGACAACTCTCTGAGCATGAAGCTCTGATATGCTTATCCACAGATCAGACAAATTCTTCTCCTCTCTCACTCCCACAATGTAATATCCTGCTTGTAGACAGGATGGGGAAGTTCTGGTAATTTCACACCACAAGCAACAAAACTGTATTGGGTTCTTCAAATCAGTTCCCTTGAATCTGGGAAAGAAGGGGAATCCCCCTCTGAAGGGAAGCCATTTGCTACTGAAGCAATTAATAAACAAGTGCGTGAAGAGTGAAGAGAGTGAAGAAACAATCACCTTTCCCGGAGCAATCACATCCTTTCCAAATAAATCAAGTGTGACTTAGAAGAGTAAATTGGAACAAAATGTCTCACCAGGCACCCCACAAAGTAGTCTCCCTTGTAAAACCACATAGTCAATTTTATGCAAGATATCTTCTCTTTGACTGAATCAAAAAATTGTCTCAAGTAACAGCACTGCAAGTTGTGAACTGCCAGATAGCTGACATTCAAATCTGTGGGTACTGCTGAGTCAGGAAGTTAAGAGGGGTAATCCCAAGAAACCCTCTACATATATTCTTTATGATGCAACAAATATCATGAGAGTCCAACTACCTGTCTTTCTAGAGCATGAGGAGAAGCTTGTTTTTCTTATTTTTTAAACTCTACATTCCTTAGTAAAGCTTCAGCCATCACCTCCCTCCCAAAGGAAAGTTATTTGCTTCCCCACTGCTAGCAGTATGGTGTCATCCCATGAGGAACCCCAGACTACATCCTCTGCTCCCTGTGAGACTGCCTTGCTGCCGTCTCCACTGGTGCTGGCAATAACTATTACTTGTCTTGTCTTGCTCAGGGACTTTTCAGTAGGCTTGCTGCTTGTTTTCTGCTTCTGAAAGTGAATAGCTTGTCTTGCATGCCCAGGAGGCAGAGAAAGGAAATTACTAAAGAAAGCAAAAATTGACTGGAAATTATATAGAAGCTGGTGGGGAAGCACAGAAAAGGCTAGGAGAGTAGAAAGTTCAGCTTCTCAAGATTAGGAAAAAAGAGTAAAATTGACTTAGGTGGAGTAGTACTACAGAAGACAGAATGGGAGGAAAACAAAAACAAGGAACACAAAGACCTAGAAAAAAACAGAAAAACAGAAAAAGAAGGCAGGAAGCTTGACTTTAAAAACATATTGAGAAATGGAAACTGCTGAAACGTGAGAACACAGGAACACAAAACCTGGAGAATAGGTGTCTGGAGTGAAAGCTGAGTAGTAGGGCAGATGAAGTAAAGAAAAGGGAAATTGGAAAAAAGTGCAAAGTTATCCATAACATATCTTTATCAATATGATAGGACGGACCAAGATATACAGAGAGGGGGGAATTCAGACCTGGATGACTCCTTTGTGCAGACCCAGTCCTGCTCACACACAAAGGAATTCATCTCATCTGGGGAATCCCAACAAAACACACACTTGAAAGAGGATTTTCACCCTTGGAAATTCATGTTCTCTTATGGCTCAATCTTTAGCCCACCTTTCTCTCACATTATGTAATCCATATCTGGATATACCCATGTATACACACACACATTATACTGCTCAGTCTGAGTAGCCTAATGAAGGTACCAACATAGCTACAAAACCACCCTGCTGTGGTAATTTCAGCTGTTATTCCTAGTAATGCATTCATTTTGTTGATTAGTTTTCTGTGAAAGTTTGTGCTAAAGTACAAACTTCCCTTATTTAAGATGTTAGAAGGTGGAAAATTACCGAGGGAGAAAGAAATGTGTCATTTTTAAGTGCTTTGTTTTTCTTAAAAGTGTTCTTTTATTTAAATATGAGATCATTCAGAGCAAGTAAAATACATTTCCCTAAGTCTTAATCACAGGCAGTTCTGCAATTTCAGGTTCTTGTATATTACTTTAAATATCATCTTGGGGAGAAAGAAACAGTAAAGATTATGAAAGTGTTTTTATGTAACTCAGAAAGTACTAGGAGAAAAAGTTCGGTGTTTTGAAATAGAGGTAACAAAAGAACAAACTGACAAATTAAGAGTTGACATTTTCTACAGAGAAAAATCTTACACTCATATTTTTCTTTTAATTCTTTGGAGCTAGACTGGAACCAGATTATGCTGCCCGATATGATATCTTAATTAAATGAGATTTTGTCTCACTTCTACTTGAAGAAAATACCAAATGAAACCTGAGAAAAGGCTCAGGGAAGAAAATACCAAATGAAGCTTGAGGAAGGGATTAGGAGTTCATTATATAGCTGAAATAGTTAAAGAGCAAGAATGATTCAGACCTACATGTAGATCTATTCCAACTGCTGGTCTCTTACGCAAGAATTAACTCAGAGGTGTGCTAGTGTGCTTTATATAAGTGATTGGTTAGGTAATTACACTGGCTTCTGCTCCTTTGTACTATATTGGGTTTATTACTCCTCTTGACCTTTGTGGATATTTTTTCAAACTGATGTTAAAGTGTCAGATGTTATCATTTTGTGTGGGTTCAATATTTCTTGATGGCTGCTCTGAAGCATCTCAAGATGTTATAGAAGCAGTCACAAGGCTGTCCCAGCTGTGACTGGGATTCTCTGATGGCATCTCTAAAAGTTTATAGGACCTCTTTTCCAGAATATTTTTAGATGTATGTAGCGCTTTTAGTTAGACTGACTGGAAAATCCTGATGTTACAAAGATGGAAAAGTTCTTGAAGGATCTGTATGCCTGAAAAGTTATCTGCTTTTTCTCAGTAATCCAGTTGAGCTAATAAAAGGTACTACTTCCATCTACAAATGATGTTATTCTTATGTTTAGGGCATTTAGAAAAATAGTTTAGCTTTGTTTGGTCACTTTTACATACTATTGCAAAAATCTAGTGTGTAACTGTAACAATGTACTTTTTCTTCTGCGTGTTCTTCCTTTACATTTTGCTTTCAAAGGATACAAAACTAAATCGGTCTTAATTTCCTGATCGTTGAGTGGAAGAAATCACTTTACTGAGAAAACTATTTTTTTCTCTTAGAAATAACTCACAAATAAAAATTACTAAACCATCATTAAGAGAAAATTATAGGAAAAGGCATTATATTTGGGGATTTGGGGCTGTTTGAGCAGGTTAGATATATTTAAACCCAGTTTTAAGGAGGCATATTCTGTATTTGTTCATGATTTCCTGTAATTTTTTAACCCATTGGTCAATTATAGTCAAGTTTGGCAGAAAGGAGACATCTCACTGATACTAAGTTCTCACAGGTTTTATGACAGCAGGCAGTCAGGAGGACTAGGATTAGTACCCCACTGAGGGAATGACTACATCATTATCTAACAACTTGTTAAATGCCAGAAAATCTACATGTGGCAATGGGATGCAATATTCTTCATTTCTGGTGCACCTGAAATCATTCAAATTGCTTTGACACATTCTGTTTAATCATCTCTACAGAGTGTGACTTAAAAATAAATTTTGCTCAGAGGCCTTTCATCTAAGTAACAATAACTATGTATATTTTTTCTCTTTGAATGGGATTGCCACAGTTTTACATTTTTCAATTACATTGATCATTTTCAACATAGAGACTCTGTTCAAATTTTACTTGAAGTAAGGTAACTCTTGTATCGCATGTCTAGAGCTGTGTCAAGAAACATTCTTTTTTTTTCTTCAAGACTTGATATTTTGTCATTATGTTAATATAGCTGGATACTGCTTGTATCTGTTTTAGAAAAGCTCCCTGTCTAGCCCCTTTGATTATATTTTAAAGCCCAAGAATACTCTGTTCTGAGGTATCTGACCTACAGACAAAGCGCAAAACCTGAAAAAAACCTCTGATCTCTAAGGCAAAGACAGTCCATGGGATCTTAACTGCCTTGAAAACCAGTGACCAGCCTATTTCCATTTTCAAAGCCCTGCAGTTCCCAAGACCCCCAGTATACCTGGATATAGCTTATCCACAGGCAGAAAATTTGCCAGCTAGCTGTGAGAAAACCTTGGGCAAAATGAAGGAAAGAACACAGGCTTTGTGGTGAAACAATGAATGAAATTTGGATTCTACCACAACTGACAGGACTGAGTCAAAGTAGGGGTTTCTTTTCTGTCTAGCTCTGTTCAACTCAGATTAAGACAAGTCAAGCCTAAACAGAGCATATGGTAGCAGGTATTACTGTCTCCGAAGAGAATCTTTTTTATGCATTTGCAATCAGAAGGGATAAAGGTTTGACCAATTATATTGGCTTCGTTGATTAAATGTTGATCTTCTGCATACTTTTCTGTCATTCCCTATTTGATTAGAATTTTCTATTCAACTCCTTCTATGCATTTTTTATGCTTCAGTGTTATTATTGCATTAAATTCAAATGCAGACAGAATAATCCTTTTGAGGCAATACGGTTCAACCAAACCTTCAATAAAGTCATTCCAACAAAGGATATCCATCTTTTTTGCAGCTTGTTAATTGATTTAATGGAGCATAAGAAAAGGCAGTTCTGTGCATCTCAAGATCCTCTTTGGATTGTCCATTATATTTAGAAGATTTAAAAAGAGAAAAAGAAAGAAGAAATCCACTATCTATCCACTCTTTCATTCATCTAACTGCTTATCATTCTTTAACTATTTTAAAAAGGAATTTAATTTTCATCTTCTTCAATGTTCTGAAATGTTCAATGCTGCTTAAGTTTGTTTTCCAGCTGGGAAAATTACGAGAGGCTTTAAAATGGGAGCAGCAACACAGCCAATGTTTTAGGGCAGTCTGTAAAAGAGAGATAGCCAGTCTAATTTCAAAACCCTGAGAAGCCCTGATAATTCAGATAAGTATTTAAAGTTATTGCCAGCTGACCAGTCTCTGCTTCTTGAAGGTTTTCCCCTTGAACTTTGGCTGAATGAGTTTTCTCTCTGCCTGCTTTTTGGAAAAAAACACCCATAGTTTATTAGAGAAGGTAACGAGGAATTAGTGCTATACCATAACAGCAGTTGCTGTAGAGACTCTTATTAACTGAATAAATAAACTGCAATTTGCCAAAGTATTTAATAATCACTGTTTCAGTTTTCTGCCCTTGAGTAACTAAATATCTTCATTCCCATTTGTGTGTGTGTACACTGGAGTGTTGTATTTGCTAATCCTATACAGTATTAAAAAATAGTATCTTGGGCAGGGGACAATTAAGGCTGAAATCTTTGTTTAGCAGGCACTTTAAATATAGAAGTTGCCCATTAAGGCGATGGGAATACAGATTTAAACAAATGTACTTTCTGTAGCAGAAAATTAATACTAAGAGTTGTGAAATTGAAAAAATACTATCAGCACTGATATGCTCTTGGTATCAATATGATTATCCACATTTTGTGTTAGTACATGGAAGAGTGGCCCGAGTTGGACATCATGTTTGCTTGACAATGAAGCACACTTCATGTTTTTTCTAAACGTCACTTTCAGTGATTAAGAAAGAGGAGAAAGTTTTGCTAATAATCACAAAACTTGTCCAGTCTGCTTGCTCCCAGGTTAGCATCTACTGCAGCACAGCTTTTCCACTGTCTTTGGAGCCTTTAGTCACCTCTTCCAGCTGGTGATCTGCTGTTCTGAAAACAATTTTCACTACTAGGCATTTGCACCTGCCATCACCTATCAATGTGTGGTTTACCTTGTGTGTCATCGGTGTGGCAGCTATATTTTAACACTATATCTTCCAAAAAACCGAGTCCAGTTGCTACGTACAGTTTTGCTCAATGAAGACTACCTCTTATATCCACCAAAGTAAGTGGGATTTCACCTGATCACTGGAAGAAAAAGGGTTTTGTTTTAGTATAGTGCTGGAAGGAGTGGTGCTATTCTCAGGACAGTGCTTGATTCACCTGATAGCAAAGGACTGTCATTGTGCTTGAGAGAAGGAAAAAGAGGAGACAATGGAGTTTCACAAAGGCAGCCTGAGTTACATCTGTGTGAATTTTTAGGTAAAATATATTGAATTGGGGTGCTTTATTGAGTGAAACATATCAGTCAGAATGCAGGACAGCGTGAAGAGTTTCTCTCACTTGAGAAAGGGAAGGCCATGAATAGAATAACTTGTGGATGAAAGCACGGAAGAAGAAATCTGTGTTTGAAGCTATGAGGGATGACTGGGGGCTAAAACTAAGTATGAAGCAAAGAACTAGGTGGTGGAAAAATATAAACATGCCTTAGAAGAAATGGAAAGCTATGGTGTGGATAAAAATTTTTGTATGATTTCTGATTTGCACTTGTTTGATCAAGATCAGAAACTGAAGCTGTGAATGTTTCCATGGAGAGTTTCCTGTGCTCTGAAATAGGCAAGGAATTCCTTCTGTCATTCCACCTCTCTCTCTTTGTCCTCTCCTCCCTTCTTCTGTCCCCCATGTTCTGCAACAGAAATGGCCAAAACTAAGCAAGAACAAAGTTCTCAAAGAGAATGTGCTTTATCTACACCCTGTGTGTATGGTTTAGTTGACACAGTAAGAGCAACAACCAGGAAAACAGTTATTTAAAAATCAGTAGTGATTTGTTCAGTGAGTTATATTACAGCTCTTGAGCAGCTCTGGATGAGAAATACTGCTATCTTGTTAATTGCTAGGTTAACACTTACTCTTCTTATTATGAATTAAAACCCCATTGGTTCAAAGGCTCTCTCTGTAAATTTATTAATTGGCTTAAATTAAATCTTACTGATTATACTGGATAAATCCCAGTTAGCTGAGCTCAAAATAGCCACACTGAAATTATGCTTAGTGTTTTTAAGTACATTTCATTTTGCATCTAATTTGATTTGTAACAATTCAATGAAGGCCTACTCTGTATTATATGGGAGAAACATGAAACTCTTAACCTTTACCTCACACAGAAAATTGAGACATGATTGGACAATTTATATTCCACATTTTAAAGTGCTAAAAAAGAGCTTTTATAACGAATGAGAATTATTTAGACTTCTTAGACAAATGTATGACTGGACCCTGACCCTGTATGTGCTAGAATATTTACAATGCCAGCTACGGATATACACATTTATATATAACAGAAGGATATAAAAAGAAAGATAAGGAGGATGCACAATCCCTTTCTAATTCTGACTTGACCCTCATCACTGCTTTGCAAAGGGAACTGGGACAAGCTAATTGTAATACCATTTGAATCTGCCTTCTAAAGGAAACTACTGACAAGGATGCTGGACTGGGATCAGGTGCAAGGGCTCAGTGATCTCATGTTGTGAGTAGCAACTTACAATACAGGTGTAAGAAGCCAATGACCTACATTCAGGCCACTGCTCCAGAGCTCAGGCAGGCAGAAGTAGGAAAATACTGAAAGTGCTGGTTTTAGAGCCCTAGTTTACAGTGAAACATGAGGATGATGCTCAGTTGAAAGCGTGAGACTTGGAAAGCTGGCTCCAGAAAAGTTATCAGCAGGTCATAAAAATGAAGTTTCTGGGAATAATTCAGTAGAGTGTCAGCCAGACAGCCCTCAAGACAGAATTTGCTTGAGAGTACCACTTTGGCTAGTATTGGTAGCTGCAGGGCAAAGAGATGAATAAATGGCAAGGGAGTTGTAAGAGTGGAAAAAATTCTGAGGAGTGCAAATGGTGACAGCAAAAACAGCCTCAATAGCAGATCATGTGGAGCAAAGAGAAGGCAATCTGGCAGGCGTAGACTAGTCAATGTGTATTAGTAATAACAGCTAGAGTAAAAGTAATGCATCAGACTTTAAACATCCAGTAGGCAGACACACTAAATAATGGCATGGCATCAAGAGGAACAAAGAGTCACTTTACAAGTAGGACCCAAATCACAGTCAAGACTGGACATGTCAAGGATGCACCAGGACATCCTCAGCATTTGTACATCCTGAACATGAAGAAGCAGCAGCTATGTTAATAATAAAGAAGAAACTAGGGGAGATACCTACAGCCTTCTGCTGTCTACATTTACTACTGCTGGTATGTTTGCTCCCTGAATACCATCACTGAGGCCTTAAATACTTGTGCTGTGCTCTCCCCTCCAGGGCTGGACATGCACTAAAAGCAAAGGGGCCTGATGCCAGCAGGGCACTCAGGAACCACCATTAGCATCTGTTTATGAGCCTAGGCAGATATGGGATGTAATTCTTTACATCATTTTAATATTCTTTTTCAAAACAACTTTAGTTCATCTGCTTGCCCAAAGTTTAAAATTCATTTAACTATTAATAGCATTTAATTAAATTATATATATATAATTTAATTGCTCACTTAGTGAATTAAACATAGGCTGAGGTTTATTTCTGTAAGAAATATATTCTTGTAATTTATTCAGAAAGTTCTTCAGATGTCTTTACTGTATCTTAATCTCTACCTCTATGAATAAATTTATCTATATTGATTTTGTATCATAGGAGGACCCCTAAACCCCTTGTAAATACAGCTCGTGTTAAGGTAATATATTGTAAATATAGTCTGGTGGCATAGGAAATATGTGCTGAGATATATGGCAACAGTAGAAACAGAGACCATATGAGAGTACATGATGCAATATATGCACTCAGTACTATGCAAAGATATCAAAAGATTTATACAGCATACTTCTCACACAGACATCTTGGACACGTGTTTGCACATATGTGCCAGAATATATGTGTGTATATATATATGTATATGCATATATATGCTCACCCACACATGTATTTATATATGTACACAGACATACCTATATGTCTACAGATGTACATATTTGTACACTAAGTAAAAAAAATCAAAGCGCAACTAATTAATGTGTCCCATTAGAACTGTGTTTCAAATTAGATATAGTTATCTTATTTAGAGGTTGATAACAACTCATGTAAGAGTGTGTGGTTGTATAACCCAAGTTATAATCTCTAAGCAAAGAGGTGAGAGGAAAGAAGATTCTGCTCCGAGTCCCAATTATGTTCTTTGGAAATGAAATGTCCTGATGTTCTATATTCTGCAAGGACACATGATCTGTATCTATTTTCAGCTAACATCTTCTCACATGGTGGCCTAAAAATAGGCCAGCCATGAGCTTTAAATAATGGCTCAGGAAGGGTATTAACCTCTTTCTCACATTCTAAGTTTGTCCCATTGCGGTAAGTATCAATATTATGAAGAACATCTCTGGTGTTGGAGTATGACAAAACAAGCAACCTATGCCTCCATTTCTGCTTCTCTACAGATGCCCTTTAATTCCCTTCAAGGTCTGTTATATATATTAAGCTGTCCACACAGAATACTGACAGCATTTTTCCTTCTGTAAGTAGTGAATCTGTTTTCTGCCAGCTGTTAAAAAGCATAAACTATTTCACTTCCAACCCTGATTTCCACCATTTCTACACTTGGTGAAATACAGATGATTGTGAAATCTTGTATTTTCATAAATACACAAATGTTAATTCGATGTGTGGCAATGATTGGTACATCAAGTTGCTGGATTTTTGTTTTAGGGACTGTGGATATCTGTAATGGCTGTATTTCCCAAATCATCTATTACAACTCCCATAGCATAGTGCAAATTTTTCAAATATTTCTCAATAATTCTGGTTTTTTCTGACTTTTTGAATAGACACAAATACATAATTGCTTCCTGATTTTCAAGTTAGTAAAAGAAAAAATCCTCACTATGAAGTAAACTTAATATTTTAATACATGTAAGGGATATTCATGAGATCACAAATAGTTTTCAGTCACACAGTTACCTAATGATGGCCATACAGGCTAAAGTGAAAACTGCAAATTACAAAGAATGTGGCTTTTCTTTAAATTGATATATTTACCACAGAGATATTTATTTTATCCACAAAATATTTTAGTCTTCTAGAGAGGTATCATTCATTGCTTCAAATGTACTACAGTGAGTGCACAAACATGAAATGACCAGGTCATAAACTCGCAACTGTTCATGTTTTACAGCACCTCATTAATATCCTTTCAACCAACCACAGATATTTTTTTTTTTTCTTTCCACAAGTGAGGGAAAAGAAAAATTGATTTATTGAGAAGAAAATTAACATTGACTCCACAGAACAAGCTTAGAGATTAAAATCCTTTTGAGGGAACTCTGTACCTGTCAGTGCTCTACTACTACCATGGCTGGCATAGGATCCAGTGCTGCCACTGAGCCAGGACTGTGCAAAGGTATCATGAAAGAAGCAGTGGGGACAAATAAAATTATTGCCTTGAACTCAGTCCAGGAGCTACCAGGAAGTCTGTACCTGTACTCACAGTGTCAGACTCCACATTTTGCTTTTAATTTCACTCATCTCTGAGACTCTCATTAATCACTAGAAGTATCACATATTAAGTTCTTTCAGTGTTAGACACTTTAAATTAAACAAGTGTAATTCAACACCTTGTGCATCCATATCTATGCTATATTTCATTATCTGTCAATTTATAATAATTTCAAAATTTTTAATTCAATTTCCTTTTCTATCTAATCCCTTACATAAAAATTCTTCATCAAAAGAGACTGAGCTTTCAAAAGATTATTTTGGACCTGTTGAGGAGACTCCAGATTTTTCAGGTACCAAAAAAATTTCCATGTTTCAAATTTGACTTGAATTCAAAACCATTTCTGGAGAAAAGATTTTAAGTATTTGCTTATTGCATTTTCTAGATAACAGCAACAATACATAAGTACAGATTAGACAGAGTTTTATGCAGGTTTCAAAGTAATGTACAACTTTCTTTTTTGCTCAATTAGCACTAGCATGAAAGTAAAACAATGATTTAGCATTGCCTTGAAGTGCAGAATTTAGCTTGCATTATCTCCAATAGCTTTAACTAGATTCACCTTCCTAAATCATTGGTGAACCAACTGGTAATTAAGTTCACAAATGTGCATTCAGAACAGATTTTGTGATCTGTTGTTTTTTGCTCTCCTTGTCTTTGCCTTTGAGATCACATGCTTTTAAAAGGCAACTTCAGATTTGTGCATGGGAAGTGCTGCGTAGCCTTCTGTGTGCTGTTACTACCGTAATGTGCAACTGAGTGCATAAAAATAGGCACATGCATTTGCTTCTCCATCAAACAGTCCATGGCATATTTATCTCCTCTAGCTGGCGGTGAGTCACAACTCTCATCTTTGTTTGTGGTGACTTTCATGGACAGTGGCACATTTAAAGGGTGCCTCCTCAAAACTCAAACTTCTGTATTACATGCCCCTCACAGCATTTGTACTGGTTTCAAACAAATATGCTTCAAAAGCCTTTAGCCTGGTTTCTGAATTTAAATTCCACAGTGATAACTCAAGGAAAAGATGTTCACTTTCACCCACCTCCATTAATGAGATTTACAGGAAAGGGATGTGGGCATGTCTATACTGAGCATCCCAGTCTTGTGTGAAATACATTTTCTACTGGAGTCCCAGCTGCATCCTTCCCTCTGCTTTCCCCCTTCCCCTTCCCATGCTTTCATTATGGAACTGCCATGACTTTTTATTGCAGAAGTCTATGAAGAAGTGGAGAATCTCGGTAGGTACCACACTGCCAGATCCTGCATCTCCTAATCTTAAGAGAGACAATGTAATTTCCTGCTCTGCATCAAGAATTTTAATTTACTTATTTTTCATTTTTCTTCAATTATTCTCTAAAGGGTTCAGAGGAATGTATGTTAAATTCTGCTGGTTTATTGTAATGGATTCATAGTCACAATTCAGGAATTAGGGCAAAAGATCATTTGGTTTTAGCTAAATAAATAAAAAATTTCCACATCCTACCAAAAAGGACAACTGTCAAGCAAAAGCAAGCATGACATTAAAAGAATGAGTTTACTTAAGAACTAGCTCAGAAGTTATCTGAAGTATGTTACTATTAGTATTTTGAACCTCCTAAAAATCAGCAATGCTAAAACTCTAATTGCAATAGCATATTCAGATCTGATAGAAATTAACATGCTGTGATAGGCACCAATTGCAGCAATATCTATTGAGTTTCACCAGAAACTGCATTGAAATTAAAAAAATGTGCTTGACTCTTTCCATCCACTGCTCCAAGCACCACCTGAGTATGAAGTAGCTGAGAAATTCTTTGGTCTGTTAAAAACTGAGATATGACAGACACTTGGAAGCATAATTTTGAGTGGAATAAGTTAATGGGTGAATTTTGCCTCTGCAGACCAGCTGCTATTCTCTCATTGCACCGGACCTGGGACCCACAAAAACCTTTCCAATTCTGCTCTTCAGATGCCTGAATAGCAGTTCAGACAGGAGCAGACACAGACTGGATTTACTTTCCTGTAACAGGATTTGACCTCTCTCACAGCATGCAGTTTGCATCTAAATAGTTTGGAACTTTTCTCAAATTACTTACCCTTCTTTATAAGAAAGAAAACCACTACACTAAGAATTGGGCATTAATTTGGATTAGTACATTTGAAGAGCTCATGAAAGATCTGTCACGTCTGAAATATTTATTAAACAATTGCAACACAGGAATCTTGTAGGTGCTGTAACATGACTATTCAAAATCATAACTACTGAGAACTGCTGGTGTATTATTATCTGTACTATTGGAAGCAGTTAGATCTGGAACTTGTCAAAGCATGTGTCATCTCGGGATGGATTTGCTAACAAAGCATGTCAAACACAGAAAGGACTGTGATCAAAGTTTCTTGAAAACATGGAACAGCAGTGCAAGTGGTTGACAACTCAGCCCCAGCATGTACCCTGTGAATTTGCTTACATCAAAGGGCAAACACACTCCCCAGAGCTCAGAAAATTGTCTTCAGTCCCTGGGAAACAGCCTTGAGTATGCACACTGTTTGTTACCATGTCACACCTGCTGGGGAATATCCTCTTAAAACACAATAATCCTGCTCATTGTCTGCCCATTTCCACATTAAAATGGCCATTTATTACTATTTCAGTTTTAAAAACTTCATTATGGTTCCTTCCAAAACCTTTTCTTTCAGCCTTGTATACCTGGACCACAATTCAGGCATAATTTGTACAGGTATTTTAAAAACACCAATTTCTTTTCAGCATTAGTCAAATAAATAATGCTGTGGTATATCAGCATTTATTTTGCAAGACTGACATGCTGCATAATTCACTCATGATTCAGTACTCTAGAATATGAACTACAGTTATACTTTATCTGTGCCTCTGAGAAGAGCAAACAAACAAACAAAAAACCCCTTTAATTCACTAGTTAAAGATAAGGAGATATTTAAATGACTTCCAATGTGAGTACCACTATAATTGCTTAGCTCCTCTCTTTAAGCTTCATACTAAAGATCACTGCATATTAAAATGCAGAAAAGTACAGTGGATTGCAATCAACTAGTTACCTTTCAGTCTTTTATGAGATAAATTTATGGACATAAGTTGTTACAGAGCCGAAATCTCCAAATTTCCCTGATACTTCATTGTTTTTTAATAAAATAATTTTATTTTCTACCATTATTTTAATGTTTGACAGTCCATAACCCAAAATCATAATGACTAAACTATTAAAAAGGCTGAAAACATTCTGTAGTCTAATCACACCCCATTTTGGCCTTACACTATTACTCTGGAGAAGCTTTGTATTTTGTGCATTATAGTATAGTCTAAATAAGTATATATTGCTTTGTGATTTCTAAAGATAAATACTAAATAAAAAGAAAGATATTAAAAAAGGTTGTAACTTTTAATGGGGAAAAGGAGAAGGTCAACAACCAGGAAAAAACACCAAGGTTACCAAATTGATAATTTTAAAATTGACTTTAAAAACACAAAAAAATGCCTGATTGTCTACGTGTACCAAACCATCTGCTTTGTGTCCAGTTTTCACTTAGGATATAATATAAATTATATATCCAGTAATGGAAGCTTTCCTTTAGTTTACTGTGAGAGTACTTTCCTTACAAGAACTGTCATAAAATGCCACTCTTGATGCAGCACTAAGTACCGTGCAAGATGTTTCTGGGAACCTTACACCTGACTCATTAGGCTGTAATAGGTACCACAATGTACCTACATTCACTATCCCTATGGGAACAACAAAGGTCAAGGACTTCACACAGGTCTGCTCAGTTCCAGAAAAAAGCACCATGTAAAGGTGGAGAAGCCTGCTAAAAAGAAACTGAAGGAAGCTTCTTATGGTCTGGCTGGAAGTTACTGGTGGAGAGCAATATTAAGTGATAACACCTAAATAAATACATAAAATACTGTTCTTTTTATATCTTGGAGTTATTTTTTACCATTACAAATTTAAAAAAAAAGTAAGCTCAATGGTTGGCAGTGATTAAAAAGCAAATTAACATTAGGAATTATTTGTATTATTTTAACATCAGTATATTTGCTGCAGACCTGGTTCTCTCAGCTCTAAAAAGGCTATAGTAGACCCAGGGGAAAAAAATGAAAATGGCAAGAAGAAATACCTAGCTTCAATGCAAGAAAGAATTAAGTAGAATATGTCTCTTTACCATCAAAACCACACAGTTTAAGGATGTTATTATATAACTCTATAAAATTTTAAGTGGCATGCAAAGAGTCAGTAAAAATTGACTGTACTATATCACTTTTGCTGCAAGAATGGCCATCAAAGCCAAATAACATGTGGAGCCATGTTCAGTCCCAAAAGAAGGTGGTGGTTTCTCATGCAGGAGGGGTCAGATCTGTGCTCTTTGATAAAGGATGGTGTAGTTGCAGAGTATATATTAAAGAATGTAAATATCATTGGAAGAGATGTGTAATAAGGATCACCCAGCAGTCAAATTGCATCAGTCTCAGAGCATCCCTCGACCTGAAAATATTGTGAGTCTAGGAGAGTCATTAAGGGACACACCATACTTGCCCTGTTCTTGTTCTTCCATGGGCATCCACCCACAGCCACTGCTGCTGAGGCTGGTGGCTTCGACAAAGGCCAGAGCTGAGTTACTTGGACTTAGACAAGAGAGAACTAGCAATGCATATATATTTAAACTTTTATAATTCAGGTGTCCTTCTGGAATATATTTCTCTTAGGTGTGTTGGAGTTTGTTGTATTTGGTTTTTTTAAACTTGTTGTCTGTAGCATCTCCATTTCATATCATGACAGTTACAAAGATCACTTTTGGGATTAAGGCCTTCTGAGGCCAGAAGATGTTCATGCCTTGTAGGTGGTAAGAATTACAAGTTTAAAAATGTGGAGTTCAATACCTGTCTGCTGAAAAACTAGAGATGATATTTATAGAAGGGAAACATGCTAATTGTTACCCATTTCTAATAACTACCTCAAAAAATGAGGGAGAGAGACAGTTAATTGCAAATGCTATTGAAGACAGAATTTATTTCCCATGTGAACTGCTGTTTGAAGATGCAGCCTTTTTTCTATGCTAGTCAGCTAGGTTTTCTTTACCATGACAGCATATGCGTGTGGGTGGTGTGTGCAGAGAGAGCCTGCTGATTATGTTAGACTTGTTGCAGAACTTGTATGGAGCTACAGATAGGTTTGATGAATCCAACCCTGCATGGCCTCTAAGAAGCAATTTAAAATCTTTCATCTCTATCAAAATTGTGACTGCCAGGAGTCTCTTGATTATCCTATTCTTGAGAAGACTGGACACTTATTATCAGGTAAGTCTAACTGTGAAAAAGGGAATATGCTTTCAGTTCAAGTGCAATTTCTGAATTTAATGAAAAGAAACCCTTATCCTTTACTTGTCAGAGAGCATGTGTCCTTACAAGCAGGTATGCACATAACATGTTGCAATTTATAGTTAATTCAGTTTGAGTGAATACTCACCTAAGAGTATCCAGTTAACTACATTACCAATGTAATGTATCCATTAATCCATTACCAATGGATTAATACACCCAAACTGTGCAGTTAACTGAATGAGGAAGAATACAGAGTTTTTCAGTCTCATAAATGTGTGCCTTAGTTCCCAGTCATCAAACTCAATCTCTTTGTTAATACCAGATTATCCTTGAAGGATACAGGTCAGCCACTAGATGTTTTCCTCAGCTTTGAAGCACTTAGACAGAGCCTTGTACAATTTAAAAATATTCAGGATTCATTTTTCCCTTTTTTTATGAAGCATTGGTTACTTCCCCACAATAACCATGACTCTGTTTCTATTATCCAAAAATGTTAGCCACTCACACACATGCATCAAATCTTTTCTCAGATTTTCCTTATTTTAATCATCCAGTCTGCTACGAATGTTCCCTACACGATGTTCAGAAGCTCATTAAAATGAACATTCATCCTCTTTCACAAAGAAAGTCTTAACCTCTGCTATCAAGGGAGATGATTGTCCTGCTCTGCTCTGTACTGGTGTGACCTCACCTTGAGTCTTGTATGGAGTTTTGGGCCACAATATAAAAAAGACATTTAACTGTTAGAGGGAAGGTCACAAGGGTGGTGAAGGGTCTTGAGGGGAAGCCGTGTGAGGAGCAGCTGAGGTCAGTGAGGAGCTGAGCTGGTCTGTTCAGCCTGGAGAAGTGGTCACAGCACCAAGCCTGACAGAGTTCAAGAAGTATTTGGACAATGCTCTCAGGCACATAGTGTGACTCTAAGGATGGGCCTGTGCAGGGCCAGGAGCTGGACTCAAGGATCCTGATGGATGCCTTCCAGCTCAGCATATTCTCTGATTCTACTATTCTGTAAGCATATACAGCTTTATTACTAGCATTTATCATATAAGAATTATTTTTACATGAGATTTTTGCTGCTAATTCTATGTACTTTAGCTATTTTTAATGGTTGAATGATCATATTTATATAATAAATAAGTATTAAGTATATTATAAGTTATTTATATAACTACCTTTTCTGCTAAAAAAACCCCAACATTTTAAAACTTGGACCAAAAAGAAGGTCATCACTCTTAAAGAAAGCATAGCTGTGGAAAATTTCAGCCCATATAGTGAATTTTAATGGCTGAGAACAAGAACTAGTGAAAACCCTGCAATTTTTTTCATAACATTTCATGAGGCTATAATTATGCAGCAGTTTGTATGGTGTCTTTTGTTCTGCTTACTCCAAGTGAGGAAATAATGGTTTCAGATTAATATCTTTGTCAGAAGCTATTTCATCAGGCTAAGTATGTCCTGTGGAGACTCTGAATGTTTACCCTATGCTAAATTCCAAGCACAATCAAATGTAGGATTAATTAAAAAGTTAAGAAATGCAGTAAATATTTATTCTTCAATGATACAGCCAGGGTATCTGTGCTATTGCCTATTATAGCCTTCTGCAGTTATTGGAATGTAAGATGGTAAAGCCCATCCAGTATATGAACAATTGTGTTACACCTCTAAAAAGCTGTAATTTATTATCCATTATTTCTATCAAAAAGCCAAAACCTGCACTACTAAACTGCACACACTGAAGTGGTAGCTAAAACAGAATTTGAAACTATTGACTAAGCAAAACACCTAAGCGCTGTTTTCAGGGCACAGTGCATAAGCTGCTATGAAAATTTGGACAGATTCATTGAGAAACCTGTTCTAGCACTGCCAGTGTCCAGTTCTCACTTTTTCGCTTTCTTTTTTTGAGCTTTCTCTGGAACACTACTGTGTTGTCAGCAGGGTAGTGTGCAACCTGATTGTAGCTAATTGTTTTCTTATATAATAGAGAGAACAAAGAAGACCTGCTAAGTACAGCATAACCATAGCAAAATCAGAAGCCACTACTTCCATGAAATTTTATTATTTTTTAATGTTTTTAGGGGCTCATTAATCTTTGAAATTTTCCATGCTTGATCTCTCACCACAATTGCTTTTTGTTTTTTATGGTTGACCAAATTTGCCTTGCTGCTTTTAAGCTGTAAGAAAAAAAGGAGGGGAATGGGACAGGGTTAGGGGAGGGAGGGTGGAAAGGATTAAATAAAAAGGGAGGCAGGAAAAGCAGAAAACACAGGTAATTAGAGTGACACAGCTGCAAATTGCTGTTAGTAAAATGGTACTTTGCAATGGAAGGGTATTGGGATTCACTTTTGGAGAGATGCTTTCCCTACAAGTGGAAACAGATGAAATTTTCTGATGTCAGTGACTGATGTGTCTGTACATGTTTCTGTTCTCTTAACAAAACACAAGCTCCATACTGGCCAAGATTCGTGTTTTGACTGTCACTGTAGTCTAGGGATAATTCCCACACTTCTCCTGTACCACATGGCAGATTTCTGTGGTACATTCTCCTCTTGATGTTTCAACAGCTACTGAGCAGAGACACAGTGGCAGTGCAGAAGCCCAGGCCCTCTACCTGCACTCCAAAACACTTACAAACTCAAAATATAAAGGAAGGCCTCAGGCTACACATTTGTAAGGGAATAAAGTAGGCCCAGGAACTGCAATTCAGTCATGGGCTATTAAATTGTTAGAACAATGGTGGTTTGGCCTGATTTTGATTTGAAGCATCTAGCAAAGACCCAGCTATTTTGGGCAACGCTCACCATTCCCATTTGATAGTTTGTAGGAGGGAGACTACTGCTGGACTTCCATAACAGATGTGGATAAACTGTGACTTGGCAAGGCTTTGTTTCTTATGGCTGTTTTCAATATGGAACTTCATTGATTTTGGCAATGGATTGTGTGACATGTTTTCTCTTCCCAACGAAGTCCAGGATTCAGAAGTACAGGCAATCCACCACAGACGTATGCTCCCCTTATGCCTCAAAACTTGGAAAAAACTGACCAATCTTCACCTATCTTTCCAAAAGTAAGCTGTGCTCTGTTGGGTGTTCTATATACATTATCCACAGCCATACATACACACACATATGGACACATAACGAGCACCACTCCTCCAAGAGCAGAGGATATTAAAAGGGATTACTTGGTAGCACTGAAGATTACACAGATTTCATCACATACCAAACTGCTCCACTGTTACTTTTCTTGTTTCTTTTCTCTTTTCCCTGTTTATGTTCTCTTCTCTCTGAGTTTTTCAACTTGATTCTTTTCTGGGGATTTTTCCTCTCCTTTCACTAGAGGATATCAGCCAACATCCTAGAGCAGGTCAGGCACAAGCACAACCCAACAGAAGACAGCCTGATTTATATTCCCATTAAGCAGCTACTCCTGCTACCACAAGATGAACACCCCCTTCATCCCACACAAGCAAAGAAAATTCCAACTGCTTCCCCACATCATATAACATAGCACAGCATAACCCCCTAAACTGGAACACAGACTAAAGTTTTAAGAGAAGAGATTTTTTTAATGGCTTATATATATATTATTCTAGCTTCCTCATCTTTACCGATGATGCTACTTTACAAAACAAACCAAAGCAACTCTCCCTTTGTGGTTCTCCTTTTGTGGGATTTTCAGTGGTTTCACCTGTGTAGATGTGTGGCTAGCGAGTAAGGAAAGCAGAAACAGATTTTCACTCAGGATTTCAGTCTTGCCACTCTCTGTTTCAAAAAGTGGCAGAAAACAGGAGTTTCAGTCAACAACAAGGGTGGGGTATTACTCTTTGACAGGATTTTACCCTTTGACATCCTTGTGTGGCAGTGACTGACAAACTGGTTCTGCATAGAGTGTAGATCTGCTTATTTCTCTGTGTCAGCCTAGTATAAATTTAATTATCCAGGTCATTCATTTACTATGTAAAAGAAGATGGAATGTTACAGAATAGAAAGAGCATTTCAACACAGAAACAGCAAAAATATGAAATTTTTTCATAGCATGAAGAGCTATACAAATACTTTAATCTTACCTCCCTGAGAGGATCATTGAGCTCATTCAAAATATTTTCTTCATCAAAGATCTTGCCTTGGTAGCGATGCTCATAGTAATCATGGATCTTCTGGCGCATTTCAGCAGGTAACTTGTGGAATGACATGTACTGTTCCACTTGTTTGTACTGTCAAGATAAAAAAAAAAGGAAGAGTCAGAAAAAAGCCTCAAATTTTTGCTGTCTGAAAGTACCTACAAAACACAAATTCACTCATGTGTCCACTTAAGCTTTACATATTTCATAACATTTTTTCATATGTCAGAAAATCCTCACAAAAATATTAGTTAATGTAATGCTGTCACATGACAGCACATCTATAAATTGCAGAAACTGCCTTTAGCAACGATGCTAATACCCACATGAATATGTAAGTCTTAGAAGCCAAATCCTCATACTCCTTATACGTTTCCTAAATTCCCAGCTGTGCAAGAGCTGCAAAAATACATCCACACGCTTTTTAGCTCATGCAGTAGACAGGAGAGCTGTACACAGTGTTTAGTTGGTAGCACTGCATTTGGGTAGAGCTTAAGGTGTGAAGTTTTAGAAACTGGCTATGCTGGTATTAATATGCAACATATTAATGTTGTGTGTGCTTATGAAGTTAAAACCTGTGGAGATAATGAAATAGAAAACATTCCTCAGGAGGGATGAAGAGAAGAGAGAGGTAAACTAGAAAAATAGGTGTGGCATTTGGAAATAGAAACTGTGGGAATAAAAAGATACCAGGACCCCAGAGACTTAGAAGAGCTCACTTCACTTACCTTGTACATTCGATTTCTTTGTTTCCACTAGTCCTCTGTCCTATATTCTGAGGGTTTGGGGTTTTTTTCATTTTTGCTTCCTTTTTTCAGAAGCCTTTTTGGATAGCATAAATTTCAGAAAATAAAGTCCTGAATCAACATACTCAGAGTTGTATTGTAATTCACTACATGATAATCTGAGACCCACAAAATGGACAAGTTACCTAAAGTGCAAATGGACAAACATCACCATAGTAAGATTTTTTCTCCTCAGAGCCCCTATCCTTGTCTCAGCTTAAAAGGATAAGGCACTGAAGGAGAGAAGGATAAATCCCATCTCAGGCTGAAAGGTGAGTTAAAACTCAGCAGAAACTTGATTCATGTGTGTAAACCGTCTTACTATATTTTTTTATTAATTATTTCATGCTTAATTAGGGAGTTTAAACTATTTTCAATGAAGAAGCCAATGAAGGTCTAATTAGGATTGGCACCTCTCTAGATCAGTTAACCAAATGTATAATGTACATGCCCTCCTTGTGAACTGCAGCACATATCCTTTAACTTATATAATTGAAGACTACTCCATTTTCTGGAATTGCTTTGCAAAGTGGCAAAAGATAAGATGAGGCCATGTGTACAACATGCATTCCAAAAAATAAGAGGAAAGTAATTTTGCATAGAACTATTTCACAATGTATGAATATGTAAGAGTGATTTAACCTCTGCACATTCATTTTGCCCCTCTGTAGTAACACATCCTTTAGATGTGTGATTTAAATTTGCATGCTTGCCATTGGTTGCTGTTCTGATATGAAGAAATTTATCCATGTTGTGGGTTAGAATCAGACACCACTATGGCCCCCTAGGACAGAGGCTGCTCCCTCTACACAATCTTATTCGCACACAAATGTGCCTAAGTAACACTAATAATGAATAATCCTTGCTAATAAAAGATACATCCATTCAGATGTATATTGCAAGCAAGCTGCAAAGGACTTTTATACCAGAATGACCTTGAAATAGAGAAAATTCAAGCTATGAGGAAATTGCTTGGGCAGCAATTTCCACTGCTGCCTTTCATTAGTGCTGTTATTTGAATGGGGGTTTTCTCCTGCACCAGCGAGCTCTTTTCTTTAACAGAATTTATGCTTACACATGATAATTTTATGGAAAAAGAGAAAATAAAACTAGTAGGAATGCAGGACTTATCACTGGCGTGTCTCAAAGTGTTTCCAAATTAGTAACATACAGAATAATAGGCACAGCTGAATATTAGCAACCTTTTCTTTAAAAATCGAAGAAGTTAAAAGTCTTTCATGATTCCCAGAAGTATTTAACCATCTAATATAATATCAAGGTCCCTTTTCATATCTAAATAGCTGTAGTATACCATCACTATCTCTTTAATCAATTTTTTCCTAATATTTATCAGTGTGTGATTTTTGCTCATTTTTTGTATCATTCACAGTTCTCCTACTCCCTGCTTGGCATTCTGTTCACATGTGGTGTTACCTTAAAACTTTCAACTTGCTCTCTTTTTCAGTACATAGTATTTGTCATTAACTCAGCACAAGAAAGAAGTGTTTTCTCAATTCCTCAGAAAGGCAAGTTCATTTTTTCATTCTGATACATATTATGGAAATACTGTGGCTATTCCAGATTAGTTTCCACTGTGGTGCGTCACATGTCAGTTGCAAAAAAAGCGTGCAGAAATGAATATACAAAGACATCAAGACTAACATGGTCTTGTTAAATTAGTATAATAAACCAGGAATTTGTCTAAATTTATTTTGAAGAGTATTTTCTTTGTGGATACAACAGATATCAATAATGTGCAGAAATAAAGGTATTTTTCACTTTTATGTAATTCTACTGATATTTATTCCTGGGGCTTTTTTTATGCATTACAAAAATGCAAATAGCTTAAGAGAACTGAAATATTTTCAGGAGAAGATAAAAGATGCAAAAAAGATTTAAAAATTCTCATTAGTGTTTTGAATATGATAATTCAGTAGCTTCTTGATTTTTCTAATTATAATTTCAGATAGGAAGTGGATAAAATTGTCAGTAAAGTTAGGGTTTTTTAAAATTATCTTTTAATCATATTTAAAAGAGCTGTAACTGGTGCTGAGCTACCCATCAGATCTGATAGCTGAACCTGCATTTAAGTATTTGAGTAAAATAATTTCTTTCTCATTACTATTGTCATTACACTGAATCCTCTACCTTTCCCCCTCTAGACCTAAAATTTTGGTTTGCTTGGTGGTTTGCCTTGGGGTGGGATTTTGCTACTTTTGTGTTTTTCTGGTTTTTTTTTTGTTGTTGTTGTTGTTGTTTTTTGTAGTTTTTTTCTTGTTTACTTTATTCAGAAAATAGTTGTCCTAATTCCACATTGATAAAAGCACCCCTGGTATTTACTACATTTGGGTAAAATAACTTTTGGAGCCAAAGCAAGTCCCTTCAAGATTGACTGTTTTTTATTTTATTTTTGGCTTTCTGTATGTCATATGGGAAGCACGAGACTAAATTCAAACACAAAAGAGTCTGCTAATGCCCTCCTTTTTAATTACTAATTGCCTTTCCATCCTTGCTCCTGCAAGCAGCACTTGCTTTTCCAGGAAGGACTATTCAGTAAGGGACTCCATGTGTGCACATCTAAAGGGAGGTGCCATAACTGTTAAAAATATGTAGTCCTGGTCTTTTCAATATCTCATTGAATGGAGTAAATACTATGTTGCTGACCACTCAAAAACTATGGTTTTTTTAAATGAATATTGAATTGTTTGTCCCAAAATGAATACATATAATATAATAGTAT
>VXAC01006214.1:0-30894 GCA_013399225.1 Rhipidura dahli
TTCAAACCTGAGGCATCAGAGGCTCCTGGGGTTCATCTCGTCAGACCTGTCCAAAGAACTCCAGCAAAACACGCCCCCCCACCAGCCAGGCATCCGTCAGCTCCCCAGCTCCAGGTGGGAAACGTGGCTGTGGCTGCTCTGCCTGTCCCTGCGGCCCCGAGGTGACCGTGGCTGCCTGAGACGGGTCAAGGTGGCTCAGTTGGTTGGGCAAAGCTGCGCTTTGCACCTGCAGAGACATTTCAAAGGCAGCGCCAGGAAATAAGGGTGTGAAAGGAGAGCAAACCTCCCGCTTTGAAACTCCCGGAGTTGTTCGTCCTCTGGAAAGGAAAACAGGACATGAAAACACTTCAAAGAGACCCCTCCAGAGGTGGAGAGGAGCTGCTGTGGAGCTGCAGTGGGAGCTCAGGCATCCCCAGGCGTGTGGGTCCCTGCACCACGTCCACTGCGGGAATCAGGCTCCGGGCTGGAGAATAAAGCACAGGGCAGCTCCACACGGTCACCTCTGCACCGTGCAGGGTGTGCTCGGCTGTGCAGCTCCAGCCCTACTCCCTGAACCGTATCCGAGTGCAGCTGCACGGCGGGGCCGGGAGGGAATTCATCAGGACCCATCCCTCTGGAGGAACGGTGCTGATATTAAGGGTCTATCAATAATGATTCACTAGGCCATGATAGCGGTGAGATTGCAGTGATAAAGGGTGACAAAATATTGTAAGATAGGCGCGCTGGGGCTGTGGAGGAAATTATCTGATGTGAGACACCACACGTGCTGATGTGCAGGGACCCAGCTGCTGCCCGCGGTTAAGGGCAGAGGAAAGCACCGGGAATTCACTGCCGGTGGAACCGGGATTTACCTGGGGACTGCTCCCTCGGGGTGGGCACTGACCCCGGCACAGCGCCTGCACTCCTGGGGGAGGAGCCCTCGCTCTGGCCAGAGCTCCCTGCAATCCCTGCAATTAATCACTAATGACCGGTGATGAGGAGCAGTGCTCCTCCCCTCCAGACTCCTGCTGTGCGGTCATTTCCCATCCTCTGGGGACATCCCTGAGTGCCAGCAGAGGGCTTTGGGCTGCTGTCGCTCCCGGAGCGGGCTCCAGGACAGGACAGGCAAACCCCAGTGGGTGGCAGCTCCGCCTGGCAGAGCCCACAAAGCCGGGCTGGCTGCTGAGGAGCTGCCCAGCTGTGCCCTGGGGGGCCGGGGGCAGCACCAGGAGCCAGTCCAGCTCTCCACATCCTCCTGACAAACTCCCCCTCACCTTTTCCAGCCTGGGACACCTCCTTCCCTCTTCAAGAGCCGAGGAGCCCTGAGCTGGCTCTGGCAGCAGCAGGACTTGTGGCTCCCTGGCTCTAGGGAATCCCGTGTCCCTGGGGCACTCCCCGTCCCAGCAAACCCCCATTCCCAGCCCCCTGGAGCCTGCTGTCATCACCTGCTGCTGTCCCTGGCCCTTTCCCTCGGTGCTCACTGGGATTGATAGGGCTCAGGATTGCAGCAGTAAAAGGTGGAAACTGCAGCGTGTCAAAGCTGCCCCGTAAAGAGCAAAGGCTCCTTCTGTTCCCCCCTGGAACCTGTAAAACATCCAGTAAATCCCAGCCCCAACGAGGCACGGAGACCTGATCCAGAAAGGCCAGGAACATCCCGTGATTAGGTGGATGCTGGGAGTGATGGTTTTAGCGGGGTCCAGTGGAGCTTGTGTGGAACTTGCTCCCAATTTGTGTGATTTGCCTGGTGGGGGGGATCTCAAAATAACCCCACCTGTCCAGGAGCCTTTGCTGTGCCTGTTCCATGGCATTTGGGGAATGAGCTGTTGTTCCCGTCAGCCTGAGGCTGGCACAGGAGTCCGAGGGGGAATGGGGAAGGAGAGTGGGAGATGGGGAAGGAAAGTGCAGTGGGAGCCACGCTGCTTTCCTGCTTCCTCCTTCCCTAATGGACTCGATAATCGACTGTCAGTGGGAGTGAAAGTGCTCTGGCCAGGCAGTTCATGGAACATCTGATCCCCTGCCAGGACCTGAGGGAGGGAAACAGCCCCGAGAGCCAGGGGCAGGGCAGGGAGAGTCCCTGAGCAAGGGAGAGCTGGGGGTGGGATGGCTGAAGGGGGCACTTCACCCTCTGCCTCTCCTGCCCATGGCAAAGCTGTGCCACGGGGCTCTGCTGAAAGCCCTGCCTGCCTGGTCCTGCCTCCCCTGGCCTGTCCCACCCCACCAGTGCCGGGCCAGCAGTGCCCTGTGGAGCTCCAGGGAGGCTGGGACGTGCCCGGAGGTGCTGCTGGCCAGGACACAGCTCAGAACAGCAGTGCCTGCTCAGGGTGTGGAGAAATGGTTGATCCTTGGAGACAGGGGCTGTGGAAAGCAACCTCTGAACTGAGGGGCCGTGCCCCCTATGCCCTGATCCCCCTTACATAAAGCATCTGCTGAGGTCACTGCTGTCCCCAGCTCCTCCGTGGTGGCTCCTGGAGGGCCTCAATGACATGATTATCCCTCCTTAGCAGAGCACTTCCAAAGCCCAAGGAGGGCTTTGCTCACTAATCTGGCATTCAGCGCAGATAATAGGCTTTGAGACGAAGCCCTCCTGGAGTCTATTTTAAGGTGGTTTTGTGGCTTTGTTGCCTGTCACAGCAGGAGCCGTCCTGTTCCAGCGCTCCGGGGATACGGTGCCGCGTCACGGTCCCTCTCACCCGCTGCTCCCTGCCACAGCAGCTCCTTCCCGTGCCCAGGCGCCATCCCCAGCCCCTGCCCAGCCTCGCCAGGCTCCTGCCTCGCCCTTTCCAAAAGCTTTCCCTTCGGGAAGGGGGTGGAGGTGGAACGGGCACCTCCCAATCCCGGAGCAGGGCTGGACTGAGGGGTCTGCCCACTGAGGTGTTTGCCCCGTGCCCGCTGTGGGTCACCCTGGCAGGGGTGCCCCCTCCAGCCCTGTGAGGTGGCCTGGGCCAAGGGGCTCCACACTTGTGGCCAGGAGTTCCCTTGGTTTAGGGAATTGCTTATTTAGGGCGATAGCTGGGGCTGTTTGGGAAGGAAGGCTCCCTCCAGGGCCAGCTGGGGACACACCGTGTCCCACCCCAGAGCAGCACCCGCACAGGGGACAGGGAGAGGGAGCCCAGCCCAGCCTCCTGGCATCCACAAGCACCTGGCATGTGGGGCCTTTTCCCGTCCCTGTCCCCCTCTCACAACCCCACACGCCCCCACCTTGCTTTCCAGCGTCCCCTGTCACCGCAGGCAGCCGGAGAAGGGCCACAGCCAGGGGACATGGCCGGCTGGGTGCTGTGCCCCGGCTCGCTCAGCTCCCGGCGCTGCAGGTTTGGGGTTTGCGCGCCGGCCGAGCGCAGCCGATGCATTTCCAGCAGCGTGCAGGAGCCTGGGGCCGCCTCGGCTGGGCTCGGGGGTGACAAATCCTCCTTTTCTGCTCCCTTTCTGCCCCGCTGGGATCCGGCCGGGAGCCGGGAATGAATTCAGCCCTGACTCCACATCAGGGACAGTCGGCTCCCACTGCCAGTGACGGCTCCAGGAGCCCCACGGGTGCCACGGCCGTGGGGTGCCACCACAGCCGCCACACAAGGCAGCAGGTGAGGGCTGGGGTGAATCCCAGCCTGGGCTCCTTCCCACTGGGAGCTCTTGGGTGGTGCCGGGAAGCTGCCGCGGGCTTTCCCTCTCCTTGGGGGATGCGTTACCCCGGATGGGTCACCCCGTGGGGAGGTGCTGGCAGGGACAGGGCTGTGGAGAGCTGTGGGGACATCAGGGACCTGCAAAGGCTGTCACAGGCTGTTGGGGCCCTTGGCAGGCACAGAGGCCATGTCTGGGCATGGGGAGCTGCCCCTTCCTTAAGGTTTAGGGGTCTCCTCGTGGCTCTCCCCAGCCTTTTCCTGCTCCTGCCTCCCCTCCCACAGCCCCAAGCGCCCCCATCTCGCTTTTCAGGCCCCCATCATGTCTCACGTCCCCACTCAGCTGGAGAAAGGGACATCTCCGGGGTGGGATCTGTGTCCCCCACACTCCCCTCTGGATATTGAAAAAGCTTCAGCAGGGAATTTCTTCAGCTCTCTGCAGCATTTTGTGAGAGCTCTGTCTTCCCCATGCAGGCCATCTAAAACAAAGTTACCGTTTTGGGAACTCCTTGCACCTGTGGGTTGTTTTGCTGGATTGTTATGGCTCTAACTAGAAAAATATTTGGGAATGGATGTCTTAGAATTTGGCCAATCCCCCCAAGGGGTGGATGGCCAGAGGACCAATTACCATGTGCTATTTAACTCACTTTTGAGAACTGACATATAAAAAACTCAGGAAAAATTATTAAATGGCTTCCATTTATCCCTGAGCCTGGGCTCTGCATGGTTTCTTTCCCCGTCCTCGGTGCAACAGTGACACTGCCCAGCTCACAGAGCTCTGAGGATTAGGTGAATCCACACCTGCCCTACACCCCCAGCTCTGCAAGGAGGACAGAGGCAGCAGCCCACAGCACCAGCCCAGGGAGCTGGCAGAGCTCTGGGAGTCTCCAGGGCTCTGTGGTCCAGCCCAGCGTGCACTGGCAGAGCTGCTGGGATTTGTGGACTGGAATAGCATGAAATGATGCTGAAATGATGCTGAAAATCCGGGTTAATCTGGACCAGCTCCAGAGGCCAGTTCTGCAAGAGCCGCCTCTTTATCTGCAGTGTGAATCTAAATCCACAGCAGGCTTAACTTGGGTCTTGGCAGCTTCACGTCGGCTCTGATTAGTTCACATCACCTTCTTTACAGCTCCCTGACCCTCTGCTGGGGAGGCTGCCTCCAGATTGTCAATATTTTATACTTACACAGCAGTGTCACTGTCCTTAGGAGTCCCTGGGGCAGCTTCCAAAAATGCCCCCTGGCCTTCTGCCTCCCTGTGAGCCCCATCTGGGAGAGGTTGTCCAGCATCCTCCGAGAGCCAGCAGCTCACAGGGGCTGGGAGAGCACCCAGCAGGGCTGAAGCCAGGCCAAAATGTGACCCAGGCACGTGGAGCTGGCAGCAGATGGGCTGTGGGGTGATGGGCACCTGAGCTGGGCTGGGCAGGTCGGTGGCACCCAAAGGGCTCCCTGGTCACTGCTCCCGTGCCACCAGCCCCCAGCACGGGGTGGGAAACGCCCGCACCAGAGGCCCACCCGCCTCCAGAGATGTCACCCCCTGGAAACGAGGCCCTCGGGGGACTAAACACCTCACAGAATCATTAAGGTTGGAAAAGCCCTCCAAGATCATCGAGTCCAACCATTAACCCCGTTCCTGGGCCTGCTGCTGTCAGTCTGTGTCCTCTCATCACTGCTCAGGGTCTCATCAAGGCTGAAAGCACTGGGAAAGGGATGTAAATCCCGGAGGAGAGCACAGCATTCCCAGTATAACCCGTTCTGGAGCGGGTGCAGATGTGATTTTAAAAGCAAATTTAAATCCCAGCTATCAAATGTGTTCATTTGAGGCGGGCTGGAACAGCTGCCCTGTGCCTGTGTCCAGCGCTGAACGGGTGCAAGGGGGGAAGGGGCTGGTTTTCCATGGGGTGGAGGGCAGGGCCTCGGGATCCAGCAGCTCAATCTCCTCCCACAGGATTGGCAGCACCAGTAACACAGGTGGGACAGTGGGAAGGTGTTTTGGGACACCAGAGAAAACGGGGGTGTGGTTGTGACCCTCCCCTGGGCATCCCCCAGGAGAACCAACCCCAGCCTGGAACCAGGGAGATGGGGGAGAAGCAGGAGCACAGCCAGGGGTGGGAGGCCCAGGGACTCTGCTCTTCATGGAACCATTTGGGTTGGAAGGGACTTTGAAGGGACCTTATCCACCCCCTCCATGGTAGGGACACCTCCCACTGTCCCAGGCTGCTCCCAGCCCCAGTGTCCAGCCTGGCCTTGGGCACTGCCAGGGATCCAGGGGCAGCCACAGCTGCTCTGGGAATCCCATCCCAGCCCCTCCCCACCCTCCCAGGGAACAATTCCTTCCCAAAATCCCATCTAAATCTGCTCTCCTGCAGCTCCTCTTCCCCCACTGTGTGTCAGCCTTTAGGGCTCCAGGTGCCAAGGCAGCCACTTGGCACAGCTGAGACAGGAGCTCTCTGCTCAGACACACCGAAAGTGTCACCCAGCTGCCGAGGTCTGTCCCCCTCCAACACCCAAGGCAATCTCTGATTTCTCAGCAGATGGTGGCAGAGATCCCCTCCTCCAGCCTCTGACCCAGCCTCTGATGGGTCCATCAGCAGCAAATACCAGGGACCTGGAATTGCTGGTGAGGCTGGGGACACAGAAGAGGATCAGTGGCCCTGCCTGCAGGTGGGACACAGCCCCGGTGAGCAGCTGCAGCGAAGGCAGCCAGCCAGACAGACCTGGGCTGGCACATCCCCTGTCCCCACACACACCAGGACACCTGCTGGGGCCAGAACATGGCCACAAAGCCAGGAGGATGTGTCCCCCATGGAAAGACATCACTTGTGCCACACAGGGACGTGCCACAATCGCCAGGACTTTCAGAAGGGTCAGGAAAAGACTGAGCAGTTACCCAAAAACTGTGACAGCCAGGGGGGAGTGTGCAAACCCACCTGCCCCGCTTCCTGCAGTCCCTGCCCCACTTCCCAGAGCCCTGCTGGGCCCCGGGGGTGCTGGAATTTCCCAGCAGGACAGTGAGGGGCAAGACCTGGGCTGCTGCTGCTGCTGCTGCTGCTGCTTGTGGGGTAAGGGGGGGGTTTGTTGAAGACCCTGAGCTGTCCCAGCCAGGGCGTTTCAAGCCAAGCTGAAGTGGTGAGCACAGAGATTCCCACTCTGGGACCCTCTGGCAGATCCCTGGGGGCCGTGGAAGGAGGAGGGATGGCCAGTGGGCATTGCCTGGTTTGGCAAAGAACAGGAGGACAACGAGGAGAGGGGCTCAGGGGTTTCACCAGAGAGCACAGTGGGCACTGACAGCTCAGGCTGCCAGGGACAGCCCTTTCCACTGAAGCTCAACTGGGAGAGGTGCTGAGGAAGCTCTGAAGGTTCGCACCAGATGCCAGCAGGGCCAGGACGGAGCCAAAAAGCAGAGACTGTGTCAGCTGCTGGGATGGAAAGTGTAAATCCCTGGATGTTGGCTGAGAAAAGCCGCACTGCTGCCCTAAATTATTTCTGCTCTCTTCACCGCTGTCCCCAGCTGCCCGTGCTGGGCCACCCCCGCCGCAGCAGAGGCTCCTAATGGGCTGTAATTAAGTGGGCACAAGTCTAATCAGTGTGCAGAGAGCCTTGGACAAAGGCACAGCAAATCCCCGGCAGCCCCTGCAGCAGGGCTGGGCACTGTGGGACCTCAGCAGAGCTCCAGCCAGGCACAGGTTGTCTCCTGGTGACTTTTGTGTTGCAGACTGAGCTGCCCCAGCTGCAATGGGCTCTGCCTCGGCAGCCCCTGGGCTGGAGAGGGGAGCAGCCAGCAGCTCCTGCAGAGCCCAGCAAGGACACCAGGGGATCCAGCTCTGGCCTCAGCCCAAGGATCTGCGACAGGGAACATCCTCAGGGCAACAGCATCCCCGGGAAGGGAAGGGGCAGCCCCCAGGAGTGCCAGCACTGCCCATCCCTGGGGAGACCCGAGCTGGTGAAATCCTGGTCCAAGCTCAGCGGGAGGGATGCTGCAGGCAGTGGCTGGGCTGTGCTACAGCTGCAAGGGCTCCTGAGAGCTCCTGTTCTTCCAGCGAGGCCACAGAATCACAAAATGCTTTAGGTAGGGAAGGACCTCAAAGCTCATCTCCCACGGGCAGGGACACCTCCCACTGTCCCAGGCTGCTCCAAGCTCCGTCCAGCCTGGCCTTGGACACTTCCAGGATTCCAGGGACAGCCATAGCTGCTCTGGGCACCCTGTGCCAGGGCCTGCCCACCCTCTGAGTAAAGAATTCCTTCCCAATATCCCATCTAAGCCTTCTCTCTTCCAGTTTGAAGCCATCCCCCTTGTCCTGTCACTCCATCCCTTGCAAATGGTCCTTCTCCAACTTCCTTGTTGGCTCCCTCAGGTCCGGGAAGGCCACAGCTGGGTCACCCCAAAGCCTCTGTTCGGGTCCTGGCTGCTCAACCAGGTTCACATCCCAGGAGGGAGTCACTGTCCCCTAAGAGACTTCCTGCTGCCTTTGTGCCCTGGCAGCGCCTGCAGGACGGGAAGTGGTCCTGGGGTGCAGGATGGGTGTCCCTGGGGTGCAGGATGGGTGTCCCTGGGGTGCAGGATGGGAATTGTTCCCTGGGTTCAGGATGGGAATTGTTCCCTGGGGTGCAGGATGGGTGTCCCTGGGGTGCAGGATGGGAATTGTCCTTGGGGTGCAGGATGGGTGTCCCCAAGGTGCAGGATGGGTGTCCCTGGGGTGCAGGGCACCGTGACAGAACTGCCCCTTTGGCCCCCTGCCCACTGCCCCTTCCCAGCCTGGCAGAGCCCGGGCAGCAGAGGGGTTAAGCGAGCCTGAGCTCTCCACCATCCATCCATCCTGCAAATCTGACGGCCCCATCTCTTCAACGGGCCCAGATTGATTTCTTGACTGGGAGCAATGAGCAGCTTCACATGAAAAATGAGGCTTTGCGCCGTCAATAGAAGTTCTAATTACAACTTAAACCCAGCACATCCTTTACGGCGCACGCCAGATTTACAGCGGTTGCAGGTGGGCGTGCAGCCCTTTCTAATTAAACCCAGCACGCACTGCAGATTGCTCTGCACAGCCCCTGTCCGCTCCCAGCCCCGCAAGGGCACCCAGCCGCTGGCACCGAGGCACTGCTGGCACCCCAAGGGCGGCACCTGCAGAGCGCCGGGGGAGGACGGGAAGCTCCGGTTCCTCCTCTCTTGTCTCTCTTGTGCGGCTCTCAGGAGCTGCCCACGCCCAATCAGCCAGCGCTGAACCACCCCCAGTGCCCAGCACGGTGCCCCTGGGCCCAGCCCAGATCCCCATCTCAGGTGCAAAGGGCAGAACTGGGTCTGACTGGGGCACAGTCACAGCACCACAGAACACCCTGGGCTGGAACAGACCCACAGGGATCACCCAGCCCAGCCCCAGGCACAGACACCCCACCAACCCCACCCTGGGCATCCCTGGCAGTGCTGCCCAAATGCTCCTGGAGCTCTGGCAGCCTCGGGGCCGTGCCCATTCCCTGGGGAAGTGCTGGGGTTTCAGAGGAAGCAGCCCCAGAACTGCCCCAAGGTACCCTCAAGGACCCTCAGAGTGCCAGACCCTGCGTGAGGTTGCTCTGGGGGCTCTGTCACAGGGGGCTGGGGCAGGGCAGGTCCCAAGGCAAAGGCCAGGGCGCTTCCAGCTCTGCTGCCGAGGCACTCTGAGGTTTGCACAGACCTGGCTCCCCTGTGCCTCAGTTTCTACACATTTGGGGTACGAGAAATGCCTTTCTGAGCAGGGCTGGAGAACCAGAGGCCTTCAGGAAGGCAGGGAGGAAGTGCCTGGTTGGCCAGGAGTGACTGGGGGAGCTGGGGCAGAGGGAGGTGGCATTTCTGGGTGTGCCCCATATCTGCCTAGAGAGGTGCTGCTGGGGGTGGGGGGACCCTCCCCACCTGTCCTGCAGGGTGCTGCTCCCCTCCTCCAGCCCCTGGACACTGCAGGGTCCCTGTGCCAGACCCCCTGGCAGCTGCTCCAGGGCCCTGGAAAGGGCTCAGAGGCACAGGAGTGTGTGGGAACTGTGGTTTCTGAGAGCCCCAAAAGGAGCTGGAGTTGGGGGGGGACACAGACAGAAAATGTTCAGCAAGTTTTCATCGTCCAGCAAGAGATCCTGGCTCCTTGGACAATGCTGCATGTCCAAAACAACTTCCACCGGGAATCTGGCTGCCCCAGCCATGGGAGCTGCTCAGCTCCTCACAGAGGGCACTGGGATTAGGGAATGAGCCCTTCCAGTGGATGGCAGGATCCGGGATGAGCAGAGACATTGCTGTGGTGGAGATGATGCTGTGGTTGGCAGCCCCAGCCCCACCTCAGCCCCTGCCACGAGCTGGGCACTCTGGTCCAGCCTTGACTGCCTCTCCCAGCGCATCCCTGTGCCCAGCTCTGCTCCTGGAGGGCAGGAGATGCTCCCGAGCCACTCCTTGTTCAGCACAGGATTTGTGGAGCTGAGCTGGGTCACAGGGAGCAGGGAGAGCTCCCTGATTTTCCAGGTCTGGGAGTTAAATCACTCCAGCCACGAGCTGCTGCTTTGGAGAGCAGCAAATCCCAGCAGGAGGTGAGAGGTGAGCAAAGCACAAAGCACCAGGACTCTGCAGAAACCTCCCCTGCCCCAGCTGGAGCCTGGAGAGGTGGAGCTGGGTTTAGAGCCCAGAAGGCCGCTGGTGAGAGCCATCTCCAGAGCCTTTTCCACGGGGAGCCTGCAGAGGCAGAAAGGGGATCCCACCTGTATCCCGGATCAGAGCTGGCCGGCAGCAAAGGGCAGCACAGGGGACTGGAGGGCTGGGCTGCTGCTCCTGCAGGAGAAGCCTCCAGCAGCCAGGAGAGAGCTTTGCAGATCCAGTGGGATGTGAGGATGTGACCCTGCCAGCTCCAGAGGGGCCACAGCTGCCTGTGAGATGTGAGGGACGGGAACGCTGAGTTGGGATGAGGCAGAACCTGCCCCTGTGACTCAGCCAGCCTGGACCAGAGCTCACCACAAACAGCTGTGGGGCCCAGCACGTCCGGGATGAGGGCAGAACCCCCGGCTCCTTCCTGCTTGCTCCCTGGATTTCCTGAATAGAAGGAGATACCATGGGCTGTGTCAGGCAGCCCCCGCTGATGTGGGGCCCAGATGTGAGCAGCCCCATCCCGACACACCCACGGTGGCTCATCAAAGCTGCCCAAATGCCATCAAAGGTGCCCAAATGCCATCAAAGCTCCCCAAATGCCATCAAAGCCCCTTCCCCTGTCACTCCCACGCACACCAGCAGTATCCTGGCATGTGACCCCGCTGGGATGGGAACCCACCAGGACCTGAGTGTCACCAGGGGAGAGCCCCCAGGGCTGAAGTGCCTCAGAACTCCCCAAAATTGCCCTTCAGAGCTAGGAAGGAAAGCAGAGGTTGGGAGGATTTCCTGATCCAGTGATGATCAATTTCTGCAGCTTCAGGGGTGAGGGGCCACGGGGGCTGCCCAGGCACAGAATTCCAGGCCCTCCAGAGGATGGGGGTGGGCAGGGTCATCCCTGTGCCCCCACCCACCCTGACCAGCTGGACCCTGTCCAGCTCTTGGGCTCAGCAACATCACCTCGGGCTGCTGTCCCTGTCCTTTGGGGTTCCAGCAGGATTTCTGCAGGCTGTAAGTGATGCCTTGGGTTTGAACTTTTATATTTTCCAAGCCCTGACCTGCTCAGTGTGTAACTCTGGAGTTTCCTGTTCCCTGGTCAGTGCTGCTCTCTGTGCTGGGCACACACAGCAAAGCCTCTCCGGGGCTGCTCTCCAAGGACACCCAGCCCAAACTGGGCCCAAAAAGTATCAACCAAAGAGCCTCTGAGGGGGTCAAGCTGAGGGCAATTCCATCATTAACTGCAGCTTTAATTGGAGAATGAACCCTGAGATGCAAATGAACCAAACCTAGAAAAGTGGGAAGAACTCGTGGCCTCTCAGGGTCCATCTCGGGGCCCATCTGGGCAGCACCTCTGGCTCCCCAGGGGTACCTTTGGAGGCCTTTCCAATAAATCCCCACCTTTATTCCCTTTACTCCTTGCTGGGCTCTGTTTCTGGGAGGCTTCTCAAGGCATCTTAAGAGGTGCACCAAAGCCACATCCACATCCCTGCACGACTTCAGCCACAGACAGGAGGAGCCCCTTGGGTCAGTGCCTTGGGAGGATTTTGTCTCTGCCCAGGACCCTGAAACAAATCCCTCCTATGATGGGACCCTGCAAGGACAGACATTGGAGGAGATCTGGTCTGACTTTGGGACAGAGCAGGAGGCTGCAGGTCACTGCATCATCTGCACTTCATGTGGGGCTGATCCAGCTTTCGGGGAAAACAGGAAGGGGTTTTTTTTCTGTGCTAACCAACATTTCCGCTTCTGTTGCTCTGCTGTGGAGTGGGCAGGGTTTGGCTCAGTCCCTCCTGGGCAGGGACTGTGCCTGTCACATGGAGCCTGCCAGAAACAGCCCCACAGGAGCCCTTTCCCAGGAAACCACAGAATCGGGGAAAGGGTTGGGTTGTAAGGGACCTTAAATCCCATCTCATCCCACCCCTGCCCTGGCAAGGACACCTCCCACTGTCCCGGGCTGCTCCCAGCCCCAGTGTCCAGCCTGGCCTTGGGCACTGCCAGGGATCCAGGGGCAGCCACAGCTGCTCTGGGAATCCCATCCCAGCCCCTCCCCACCCTCCCAGGGAACAATTCCTTCCCAAGATCCCATCCAGCCCTGCCCTCTGGCACTGGGAAGCCATTCCCTGGCTCCTGTGCCTGAATCCCTTGTCCCCAGTCCCTCTGCAGCTCTCCTGGAGCCCCTTCAGGCCCTGCAAGGGGCTCGGAGCTCTCCCTGGAGCCTTCTCCTCTCCAGCTGAGCACCCCCAGCTCTCCCAGCCTGGCTCCAGAGGGGCTCCAGTTTAGTGTCTCCCCTTTGATCTCATTCCACGAGGTCGACAGGGAAGCACTGCAAGAGGTTGTTGTAGGTGGACAAAGGGACTTTTTGGGGGGACACTGGGCAGCCCTCAGACAACAACGACATCTGTGAGACTCTGCAAAGAGGATCCTTCACAGCCAACGGGCACTTTGAACCCCGAAGGAAGAACGTGGGGTTTGAGGGGGGGGGTGAACCCCTAAAAACCACTTTTAATGTGGGTTCCTCGTTCTCCCCACATCCCAGCTGGAGCCCTCCCCACGCTGGGCTGTGCAGGAGCTGATGAGGAGGCAGGGAAGAGGCGCTGGATTCCAGCAGCCAACGCCGGCGCCTCCCTCCGCCTCCACTTTTCTGTAGTTTGGAAGTGCTCTGAAACTGCCGGGCACAGACACTTCTGAAGCCGCAGCAACTTTGCACGGCGCGGTTGTTTTATGTCTGAACTGTACATACAGCAGTGAATAGAGCTCATAAAAGATGGATGCATTCTTGTTCTTTTTGCTGGTTTTGATTTATTATTTACTTCGCTTTTTTTCAACTCTTCCGAAGTGCTGTAAATCATCTAAATCATTTTTCTCCTCTGCTTGGCGAGTTTGGGGGAGCTGGAGTGAGATGATAGTGCCTCACCTCCTCGGCAGTGCGGGCTTTGCTGGGGGTTTTTCAGGAAGAGAGAGAAAAGCCAGGAAATTCGAGCTCTTAACGCCTCTGCAGAGGAGCTTGGGAAGGCTGAAAGGTCTTTTCCTTCTGCTTCGCGGGGGCTCTGAGGCTCGGCCCGGGCTCAGCTCTGGGAGCTCTCCTGGCTCAGGATTCCTGCCCGTCTGGGGCAGCCCATGGAGCAAATCTGACCCTCGGTGCAGGGAAGGTTTGACCCCCTGCCCTGGGGAAAGAGGGAGCACAGGCAGGACCCCGGGGCTGGGTTGTCCAGGGGTGGGTGACACTTTAAACACCCCCATGGCTGGCTGTGGGCACTGCAGAGGGTCTGGCTCGGAGCTGGAGTGGTTCTCTCAGCCTAAGCTCGGAGCCAGCACATCCCAGCACCCTTCATTATCACCTCTGTTAGATGAGGAGCATAAGGAGAACATGGAAATTAATCAGAAATGATGCTGCTGCTTTCTTGCTTTGCTTGCTTTTAGCCATACAGATTTACCAGCTAACCAACCTAAAGCCAGTGTTTGGGTTTGGATCGGGTTTAGATACCACATGTCTGTCCAGCACGACCCCTGAGAAAGCATTTTCCACCTGTTTGGTTGGGGTGCCAGTGGATGCTTGGCCAATTCTGATAGAAACTGATGGAGCTGATCAAGGTCCCTTCGTTGGGACAAATGTGTGGGACAACAACCCACTAATGATGCCTTGAGAGGCCTCCCAGAAACAGAGTCCAGCCAGGAGTAAAGGGAATAAAGGTGGGGATTGATTGGAAAGGCCTCCAAAGGTACCCCTGGGGAGCCAGAGGTGCTGCCCAGATGGGCCCCGAGATGGACCCTGAGAGGCCACGAGTTCTTCCCACTTTTCTAGGTTTGGTTCATTTGCATCTCAGGGTTCATTCTCCAATTAAAGCTGCAGTTAATGATGGAATTGCCCTCAGCTTGCCCCCCTCAGAGGCTCTTTGGTTGATACTTTTTGGGCCCAGTTTGGGCTGGGTGTCCTTGGAGAGCAGCCCCGGAGAGGCTTTGTTGTGTGTGCCCAGCACAGAGAGCAGCACTGACCAGGGAACAGGCAACTCCAGAGTTACACACTGGGCAGGGCAGGGGTTGGAAAATATAAAAGTTCAAACCCAAGGCATCAGTAGATGCATGGAATTGTTGAGTTCCTCACCTTCCCAAGGCATCTTCTGAACCTAAGGAACGAGAGATCCTTGGTTCCACATATGTGACCTTTTGTGTCAAATTTAATTAATTCAATTAATTGCTTCTCCAGCGATGTCCCCCCTGGCCTCCCTCGTGCTGAGGGCAACCGAGCAGGGGCTCCAGCACCCAGGGAAGAAAGGGAAGTCTGCATGTCCCCAGGTGAGCAGAGCACAAGGGCAGATTCCCAAGGGCACGTTGCAGTTGGAGCTCCCCTCGCACCCAGCTCAGTGAGATGTGAGCCCACCCCTCCCTGCTGTGCTGAACTCTGCACCAGCCCAGACACTCCTCGAGACCTGGAGCCTTCCTCCCCCAGCACCCCCCTGCTGGTCCCACCATTTGTCCTGCCAGCTCCCAGCACAGGCACAGGAGGGAGGGGGTCTCTCCCAGTGCCTCTGAAGGAGGATTTGGGTGTCCCCCACTAAATCAGGATCTGGAGGGGTGGAACCCGTGGTGTCCCTGGGACTCAGGAGACCTCCAGTGAGCAGAGAATGGATCCAGCACTGGAATGAATGAATCCAGCAGCTCAAGCCCAGCAGAAGCACTGGGCTTGTCTGTGGAAAGACAAAGAAACAGAGCAGAGCCCTGGGAGCCCTGAGGGGTTCTGGGAAAGCAGGTGGAATGGCTGGGTGGGCACGGAGGAGGGTGCTGACCCCTAAATCAGTGACCCCTGCATCAGTGACCCCTACACCAGTGACTCCTGCACCAGTGACCCCTAAATCAGTGACCCCTGCACCAGTGACCCCTGCATCCCCTTCAGCAGGGGCTGTGGGACAGGGCTCCTCTCACCCCCCCACCCTCCGAGCCAGAGCCGGGCACTGCGTCCCCGCAGCCGAGGGCACACCAGGCTCAGGGCTCCGAGCGCCCAGGCAGGGGCTCTGTCTCCTCCCTGTCACTTCGTGTCTCTTGTTTTTAGGAGGAATTCAGCTGCGGGGAGAGACAACGAGCAAGCTGCTAATGAGAGGGCAGCTGCTGCTCCGTGTCAGGCGTGCGAGACCCCACTGGGAGCTCAGCTGGGCGCAGTGGGTGGCTGGACACCGTTTATTTTTACATTAGAGCTATTTTCCTCTCACCCTGTCTGCTCTGTGCTTTTTATTTCTGAGTCAGTTCAGCTCCTGTCAGATGGACATCGATGCAGGATGCACAAACCTTCCCAGGACGGGCTAATTTTAGGATAATAAGCAGTGGGGGAGGGAGGGTCTTGGCTCAGCATCCCTTTGCATCGGTGGCAGAGCTGTCCTTGGTGGTGGCACTACCTGCCCTTGCCAGCCTGGCAAAGAGGGGAGTGTGGAACACAGGGCAGAACCTCCAAATCAAACACCAGGAATTCCCTGTGGGTTTAGGAATCAGAGAATCACAAAGTGTTGGGTTGGAAAGGACCTTAGAGCTCATCTCATTCCACTATCCCAGGCTGCTCCAAGCCCCATCCAGCCTGGCCTGGGGCATGGCCAGGGATCCAGGGGCAGCCACAGCTGCTCTGGGCACCCTGTGCCAGGGCCTCCCCACCCTGACAGGGAACAATTCCTTCCTAACATCTGATTTAAACCTTTCTCTGTCTGTTTAAAACCATCGCCTCTTTGTCCTTTAAGTATCCATCTGTACAAAAAATCCCTTCTCCCTCCTGGGGAGTAAGGGAGCCCCTGGGCCTGGGAGAAGCTTATCCAGCACAGGGCACCTACGGTCCTGCAGGTAGGCAGGGGGGACGTCACAAGCCTTGCTCGAGGACATCTGTGCCAGGGGGACAGGGACAGGGTGGCTGCAGTCTCCTCACTGGGAGCTGGTTCCATTTTCTAAAAGTTGCAGTGGGAAGGGGCCTTCAGTGGACAGCCTGGCTTCCCTGCAGAGGTGAGGGACATCAGGGATGTGAGGGGCACTCAGACGTTGAGGACTCAAGAAACAAAATTGTCTCAGCAAAAAACCCCTGAGTCATTTTTCTCTGTCCTGCATTCTCAGTGTCCCGTGGGAATCCCTTCCCGGTCCCCTCTGAAGCTGAGGCTCCCTCCCCCCTCATTCCCAGTGCTGGGGGGCAGTGGGACCCGGGGAGCCCAGCTCAGTGAGAGCCCCCTGGGGCACAGAGCTGGTGGAGGTGACGCTCCTGTGCCAGCCCAGCCCAGCCTGGGCTCTCCCGTGGGGAGCAGGGGGAAGTTCCTCGCTGTCCCTGCCTGTCCTGACTGCCTGGAGCTGTGCAGGTGTTCTCAGAGCTGGTGTGACCCCCCGGAGCCAGCTGGGCTCCTGCTGCTGCCCCGGGCACTGGCACAGCCGGACACAGCCGGGCACAGCCAGACACAGCCGGACACAGCCGGACACAGCCGGACACAGCCCGGCACAGCCAGACACAGCTGGACACAGCCGGACACAGCTGGACACAGCCCGGCACAGCCAGACACAGCTGGACACAGCCGGACACAGCCCGGCACAGCCAGGCACAGCCAGACACAGCCGGGCACAGCCGGGCACAGCCGGACACAGCCAGGCACAGCCGGACACAGCCAGACACAGCCGGGCACAGCCGGACACAGCCAGGCACAGCCGGACACAGCCGGGCACAGCCGGGCACAGCCGGACACAGCCGGACACAGCTGGGCACAGCCGGGCACAGCCGGACACAGCCAGACACAGCCGGACACAGCCGGGCACAGCTGGGCACAGCCGGGCACAGCCAGACACAGCCGGGCACAGCCGGGCACAGCCGGACACAGCCAGACACAGCCGGGCACAGCCGGGCACAGCCGGACACAGCCGGACACAGCAGCAGCTTTCACTGCCATGAAACTGGTGCTGGTCAGGAGGCAGGGAGAGCCCAGCTCTGCTCTCAGGGATCAACTATGGGCACGGGGTGCCAGGGAAGCACGCTGCACTCATCTCACTGCGTTTCAGGCGTTTGGAAATCGAAGGTCTGAATCTGAGTTGGCCCTTCCCGATGCCAGGCTGGGCAGGGAGCAGTGGGCACTTCCAGAGGGTCAGGACAGAGCCAATTAGTGCCACAAGGCTTACGAGCTCAGAGCTGGGATGCTCCGAGGTGGGGAATGACATCCAGGGGGGCTGCAAAGAGCGCAGGGAAGTGGGGCAGAGTGGTGATGATGATGATGAGGAGGAGGAGGAAGCAGTGATGAAGCCGGGGACCTCGGGGACAATGTGAAGGCCACGTGGCTGTGAGCTGCTGGACACCCTCATTCCCGGGGGGGCAGGATGCTGCCCATGGAGTGACACATCCGAGCCCCCGGTGCCCACACGGCTCCGACTGACTCAGCCTGACAGCAGAGGAGTAACAGACTCAGACATCACATTTAAATGCCCATAAATTTGGAAACAGAGCCAGAGCTCTTTAATCTCGGTCCATTTTTTCATTCGTAACGAGATAACAAAGGAAGCCGAGCGCGAGCTCGCGCCATGAATTATTTAGGGAGGGCACATCCATCTCGGGCGGTTTGGGGTTTGCTCTGCCGTGCTGGGCTGTGCGAGGTGAGCAGCCCTGGCCGAGGGCCGGCTGGGTGCTGGCCATCCCCAGCAGGGTGTGACGCCCTGGAGGCGCTGGGGAGGATTTTTCCAGCTCCGACGGGCACCGGGAGCTCCCAGGCTCTGTCCCAGGGCTGTGGCCTCCAGGATGGCTCTGAGGGCTCATCCACAGCCCCTCTCATCCTTTCACGGCAGGGATTTTTCCTCCTGGAAAGGGTGGGTGTTGCCAGCGCTCACACTCCCAAAAGAGGATATTTAGCAAACGCTTGCCTTAATGCAGAGATCAGAAAGCTCCCCCAAAGCAGGGGAAGGCAGCAAAGCAAGGGCCCACAGCAAGATATCTCAGCATGAGCTGTCCCCTGAGCACTGCTGGAACCTTGAGACGCCTGGAATGAGGGACCCCAGTGTCCCCTGGCTGGTTTTGGGGGTCAGAACCCTCTGTCCCGGCTCCAGCACAGCTCTGTGGAGGAGGCTGGGCCAGCACCAGGGCAGAGGAGCTAAAGGGGGGAAGCTTTTCCACCCTGCTCAGAGCCTGGTGAGAAGGATGGAGGCTCCTGAGCAGCCTGGAGCACCAATTTCACGGAAATCCATTTATCTCTCCTTCCTGCAACCCTCACGACATGAATAAATGATGATTGCAGAAGTGATGAACCTGCCCCTGTTTAGGTGTGAAATGAATGTTTACAGGCATAGAATAAATCAAGTATCCCACGGGCGAGCAGCGGGATATTAAACCAAACACCTTTGTGTGCTTAGCGCTCGCTGGGAGCGGCCAAGGGTTTGAAGCCTGGCCAGGTATCACCCTCAGCCCCAGCGTGGCAGCGCCGAGCTCTGGGTGCCCGCCCAGCAGAGGCTGGAAGATCCCAGAGGATGTGAGGGATGAGCAGCTCCGGGATGAGCAGCTTTCCGGCCTCTTCCCAACCTTCCCCCTTCTGCCTGGATCCGCACCTCTCTCCCCGCCCAGCGCCACAATCTGCAGAGCCTCCAAGAAGTCAGGAATACAATGCAAATTCGTGAAGGATTGGCAAGAAATTGCGTGTGTGCTGGTTGCCTGTCAGCATGCAGAGTACTTCTAATCTTGTCACATAAATAATACGATTATGTAAAATATCAAACAGTTGGAATAAACTTAAAAGCCGCAATGTTCTAGTCACAGACTTAATACAGTGGGGGGGGCGGGGAGAAAGGAAAAACAACACAAAATAAGTAAAATCCCTTTTTACTCTGCAGCATGAAGGGGAAATGGCTCCTCTCTGAAATGCTGGAGCCTCCCAGGGGATGAGGAGGTGGGAGAGGCTGGAGAGACAGTGCTGGACACAGCCCGGCAGGACTGATGGGGAGGAGGGACAGAGGAGCTGTGCCCGGGAGGAGCCTCTGCCAAGGCCACCCAGGACTCTGAGGACACATCCAGTGTCACCTGCTCTCCAATTTGCCTTTTTTCTCTCCTGAAACCCTCTGCTGTGGTGCCGCTGGCCTGGGGCACCTCCTCCAGCCACGGGGATTGTCCAGCTGAGAGGGAAACGCCGACCCAGCCCCTCCCTGCCGCGCACCCATCCCACACCCAGCACCCAGCACCCAGCCCGTGCTGGGACCGGCGCAGGGGCAGCGGGAGGGCGGGCTGAGCTCCGGGAGCACCGTTCCCCTCCCGGCTGTGCATCACTCTGCATCACTAATGCCGTCCTCTATTCGTACCGCCCGCAGTGGTGCCGGCACCGCCGCACGATGAGAGAGGAGGGAGCCGTGCCCAGGGAGCCGCCGCCGGGATTTTGCTACTGGCCCCAAGATCAAGAGCAGCATGAAAAGCCAGAGAGTGCCTTTGTTAGAGCCCGCTAAAGAGCCCAGGCTGACTGAGATGCAAAACAAATTCCTCTCCTCTTCCCCTGCGTGGGCTCACAGACAGCACTGACTGCAAGCACTGACACCATTTACAGCCGTGATCCCCCAAATCCAACTGGGAGCTGAAGCCAGAGCAACCTCACAGCTTCACCCCCAGTCAGCCCACGGAACACACCTGGGTCTTCCTCCAGATCCCTGGAACAGGCTCCCCAGGGAATGGGCATGGCCCCAAGGCTGCCAGAGCTCCAGGAGCGTTTGGGCAGCGCTGCCAGGGATGCCCAGGGTGGGATTTGGGGTGTCTGGGCAGGTCCTGGAGCTGGAATCCATGATCCCTGTGGGTCACTTCCAGCTCTGGGTGTTCTGAGATTCCATGCTCCACCTTCCCAGGCCATTCCCCAAGCAGGCACAGCATAGCTGAGGCCAGGCAGAGCCCGGCTCTGCTTGGGAAGCACCAGGATTAGGCAGTGGATGAGCTCCTTCCCTGGCCTGCCCGTGGTGGACAAAGAGGAGGAATTTGGTGCTGTGGACCATCTTCACAAGAGGCACAAAGCAGCTGCACCATCCTCCGCATGGGGCTGGAAACTGCAGCCCTGGAAGCGAAGGGCTCATCCCTGACCAGCCACAGGCTGGGCTCTGTGGGGATCAAAGCGAAGCCTGGCAGGGTCTGGACTGCAAGTCACGCCCTTCCCAGCACTCCCCAGTGTCCCCAGCACTCCCCAAAGCCTCCAGGTATGGCGCTGGGATGGGGACAGATGAGGCCTTTTGGCAGGGAGGGCCATCCCTGTCTGCCACGCTGTGATCCTGCTGCTCCCTGCCCTCCCTTCCCTGCTGCATTCCCACCAACAGCAATCTGCTGCTTCCAGACTGTGACACGTTTTGGAGACCCCTCACCTCGGGACAAGCCCCCCCCCCCCCCCCATGCCCAGCCCAGCTCTGGAGGTCTCTCTGGGGGCACAGCTGCATCCCAGGGATGCGTGGCCGAGGCTGGGGAGGGGACAGGGCTGTGCCTGTGGAGCAGTGCCAGGCTGCAGCTGAGTGCCCTGCTCGGGGCAGGGAGGAACTCACACACTGAGCTGCCCCTTCTGCACAGCACACAGAGGCTCTGACGAGCCGAGCTGCGGGCAGGGCTCTGCCCCTGGTGCCTGACCAGGGACGTGGACACTGCCCCTGGTGCCTGACAGGCGAGAGGGATGTGGGCACTGCCCCTGGTGCCTGACAGGCGAGAGGGACGTGGGCACTGCCCCTGCTGCCTGACCAGGGACATGGACACTGCCCCTCCAGTCAGTCCCTTCTGGCTGAGGTGACAGTCAAGGCCACTGCAGGGAGCTGCTGGTGAGATGAAAGAAAGAGTTCCTCTCATCCGGCCGTTTTGAAAGAGGGGAGAGAAACTGCTCTTCTGCAGGGCTCCCACAAAAACGGGGACAGACCCGCCCACTCCCAGTTGAGGGACAAAAAATCCTGGGAAAAGCTGCACTGCACCTCCTGTGCTGAAAGCCATGGGGGCCCTGTGTCTCTGTGAGTGTGACCAAGCCCCGTTTCTAAGGATTTCTCCCCCTTGGGCATCCCTATAAGGGCTCCGTGGGTTTCTTTAGGGGGTGTGTGACCCACTTTTGTGGGCTGCAGCAGGTTGGGAGCCCCCCGCACACTGCAGCACTCAGGGCACTGACCCGGCAGCGGGGAATTGCAGGTCTCATCCCCACGGAGCCTCAGAGCTCCGGGAGCCGTGGCCTTGCTCCCGCGTTCGTTCCTGCAGGAAAAGCCCTCTCTGCTGCCAGACAGCTGCACCTGATGCCCACGTTGTGCCCACGTTGTGCCGCTGCCGCCGCAGCGCCCAGGGCCGCCGGGCTGGGGAGCAGCTGCCCGCTCCGTGCGCGCTGCCCTCCGCCCCGGGCACGGCACAACGCGGGGCGCTGGGGAGGAAAGCAAAGCCAGAGCCCTGCCGAGGGTGTGGGCAGCCAAACCAGCCCCACAGCTGCACATAAACTCACTGTGCCACCCTCGCTGCGGTCACACTCAACCCCAAATATCCGTTTCCAGGGCTCAAGATGACTCTGAATGACCCCCTGACCCCCAGCACTGCTCATCCCCTCCTGTCCCACCCATCCCCTCCTATGGGATGCCCGGAAATTTCCAGCCTGCCCTGTTGCAAAAGATGCGGGAGCAGCTCCTCCTCCTGTCCTGGAGTTTTCAGGTTTAGTCAGCTGCTCATCCCTGGGAACTTGGGGTTATTTCCACCTCCCACCCCACCCCCGTGACTGCATTCTCTCTCCTCAGCTCTCTGCAGAGTGACCTGGAATTTCTGCTCACAGAATGGGTGGGAAGGCACCTCAAATCTCACCCAGTGCCACCCCTGCCATGAGCAGGGACACCTCCCACTGTCCCAGGCTGCTCCCAGCCCCAATGTCCAGCCTGGCCTTGGGCACTGCCAGGGATCCAGGGGCAGCCACAGCTGCTCTGGGAATTCCATCCCAGCCCCTCCCCACCCTCCCAGGGAACAATTCCCTCCCAAGAGCCCATCCAGCCCTGCCCTCTGGCACTGGGAAGCCATTCCCTGGCTCCTGGCCCTGAATCCCTTGTCCCCAGTCCCTCTGCAGCTCTCCTGGAGCCCCTTCAGGCCCTGCAAGGGGCTCGGAGCTCTCCCTGGAGCCTTTTTCTCTCCAGCTGAGCACCCCCAGCTCTCCCAGCCTGCCTCCAGCCCTGTCACTGACTCAGTGGCCTCCTCTGGACTCCCACCCACTGCAATGGCTCTGGGAAGCTCCCTTCCCTCTCCCAGCCGTGTTTGCTGATCCCACTCCCCAGCTGAGTGCAGCACCAGGACGATGCAATCTCAGCTCGTCAGAGGCTTGGCCAGAACCTGGATTTCCCCATTCACTGTTATTTTACAAAATGTTGGAGAACAGAGCATTGTGGTTGTCAGTGACAGCTCCTGGGGCTTCCAACACCCAAGGAGGAGAAATATCGAGTTTCACCTGATCCCTCTGTATCTTCCTTGTGTCTGAAGTGCCTTTCCAGCCTGAAGGCAGGGACTGGTAAATCAGAATAGTTCTCTGAAGCAGTCTGGCACCCATTACGTGGTCTCCCATGAGGAAAGAATCCCAAACAGCTTTTCCTCAGGGAAATACCTCACCAAAGCAGTGGTGAGGGCACCAAGTTCCCTCATCTCACCAGCTGGATCCGTCTCAGAAGGACAAGGAGGCTCCACCAGACCCAGCCCTGCCTCTCCCCTCCAGTGCTTCAGCAGCAGCCAGGGTCTCTCTGCCCCCAGCCCAGCACAGCCCACGAGGGAACTCCCAGCCCTCCCCACATCCATGGGGTGAGAGGAGAGAGCCCCTGCCCACCTCCCCCAGCTCTCTGTGTGCAGCTGCTCCTGATGCCTCAGGTTTGAACTTTTATATTTCTCAAACCCTGCCCTGCCCAGTGTGTAACTCTGGAGTTGCCTGTTCCCTGGTCAGTGCTGCTCTCTGTGCTGGGCACACACAACAAAGCCTCTCCGGGGCTGCTCTCCAAGGACACCCAGCCCAAACTGGGCCCAAAAAGTATCAACCAAAGAGCCTCTGAGGGGGGCAAGCTGAGGGCAATTCCATCATTAACTGCAGCTTTAATTGGAGAATGAACCCTGAGATGCAAATGAACCAAACCTAGAAAAGTGGGAAGAACTCGTGGCCTCTCAGGGTCCATCTCGGGGCCCATCTGGGCAGCAGCCTCTGGCTCCCCAGGGGTACCTTTGGAGGCCTTTCCAATAAATCCCCACCTTTATTCCCTTTCCTCCTGTCTGGGCTCTGTTTCTCGGAGGCCTTTCAAGGCATCACTCTGAGCACAGCCCCAGCCCTGCAGTCCAGCAGCTCCCCAAGCACAGAGCTGCCACCATCACCCACAGCCAGGAATTCCTCTCTCTGGGCAGGAGAAACTTCTCCCTCCCGTGTTATGAAGAGATACAGCTCAGTAAATCTCATCTTAGCCAAGGACAGCACCCCTCACCAGTTAGCAACTGATCAAACCCAGGTTTATTCAGCCTCTCACTAATCCCTCTGCAACAAGAACCACCTGCAGTCTGGAGCCCGGGATTTAGCAGGGATCAGCGTGCAGGTGCCTCTGATTTGATCATCCCTTCGGAAGCGGAGCAGCCCGGGGAGGGGCAGCTGTGACAGGGGCAGGGGGGAGAGACAGGCTGTCCCTGCAGGGGCCGAGAGAGCAGCGACGTGGGGCTGATGGTTCCCCCCACACAGACACTTCTGAGAGGCCAAGAAAACACTGGAAAGAGATGGGGGAAAGAAAGGAGGAAAAAAAAAAAAAGTATATCTTATTTTCAAGAATTCTCCGGTACTTAAAAGCTTGAGACCCGCAGGGGAAGCTAATAAATTTTAAATAGTTTGGAGAGTTGAGACCAGCAGTTTAACTTTGTGCGGCTGCTGAGTTGTTTTCCAAGTGTGTTTAATGAAACCCTTCATTACTTTCAGATAATTACGATCTCTGCGTTCCTGGTGCTGCTGGAGTTCACCATCTGTGCTCACAGGTACCTGCTCCATCCTGGCACGCTGGGAATCCGTGAACAGTGGGCTGGGACACCCCTCCCGGGTTTGTGGGCTCAGGGAGCGCCCCTGGCTGTCGCCCACCTCGGGAGCTGCAGTCACAGCCCAAGGTGGGAGCACGGCTGGCTCTGAGATCTCCACGTGTCACCCCCAGGGTCCTCGTGGGCTTTGGCTCTTGGTGCTGATGCCTTAGGTTTTAACTTTTATACTTTCCAAAATCCTGCACTGCTCAGTGTGTAACTCTGAGGTTTCTTGTGGGCTGTTAATTTCTGTTCTCTCGTGCTGAGCAGTCATAACAAAGCCTCTCTGGGCCTGCTCTTCAAGGACACCCAGACCATCCTAGGCCCAAGAGTGTAAACTAAAAGCCTCTGAAAGGGGGGCAAGCTGAGGGGAATTCCATCATTAATTGAAGCTTTAATTGGAGAATGAACCCTGAGATGCAAATGAACCAAACCTATAAAAGTGGGAAGAACTCGTGACCTGTTGTCCATCTTGGGGTCCATTGTGGCAACGGCCTCTGGCTCCCGAGGTGTACCTTGAAGGCCTTTCCAATAAATTCCTACCTTTATTTGCTTACTCCTGCCTGGTCTCTGTTTTCAGGTGGCCTTTTAAGGCATCAGTGCTCCCTGGATTTCCCCGTTCACTGTTATTTTACAAAATGTGGGAGAACGGAGTGTTGTGGTTGTCAGTGACGGCTCCCGGGGCTTCCAACACCCGAGGAGGAGAAATCCCGAGTTTCACCTGATCCCTCTGTACCGTCCCTGGGATGGTGGGGGGATGAGGGGCTCTCGTGCTACCTGGTCCTTTGGGGTCAGCAGAGCCCCGATGTCCCTCCTGCTCTTTGCTGAGCTCCAGAGCAGGTGAATGTTCCCAGGAGGAGGTTTGGGCTGCCCAGGGCAAAAGGGGCTCTGTGTTGCTGGGGTTTGCTCTGCCAGCCCCAGCTCCCTGCAGCAGCTGCCATCCCCATCCATGGTGGGCTCCCCCCACCTGCCCACCCAGCCCCTCTTCTAGGAGCTTCCCCAGCCCAGCCTCCCTGCTCCAGGCCCTCTGCTCATCCTCCAGGAGGGAAGCTCCAGGTTCTTCCTGCTCTGCCTGGTCGTCAGGGGTGGGTGGCACTGCAGGAGATCCTGAGTTTTGGGGGGTTTCACTGCTGGGTCGGACACTCCAGCTCGCCCTGCAGACATCCCTGCCCTGCCGGGGGGCCGGCAGAGCCCCGACTGCTCGGCCAGCGCTGCCTCCGGCAGTGGGAAGGTGACGGAGGGTGATTCACCCCGCGGGGAGGAGCGGGGCCATCTGCAGCGCGGGGCTGCGGCTCCCACTGACTCAGGTTCAGCCGCCCACCAGCGCCGCGTTTGGAGCCTGCTCTGGCTCCCAGCCCGCCGGGATGGGCTGCTCCACGTGCCCGCTGCACGGACGGTGACACAGATGGGGCAGCAGTGGGGCTGGCCGCCCTCACTTCGGGGTCATCACAGGCAGAGCCAGGCTGGTGCACAGCATCTTCGTCCCCGGTGTTCTCCCAGCACCGCGTGTGAACTGGAAACGCAGCTCCTGTCCCAGGCTAGCTCTGTGCCGCGTGTCCCAGTCCTGACTCATGCTGTGTGTCCCAGGCCAGCTCCGGGCTGCGTGTCCCAGGCTCCACCGTGGAGCCCGTGGCTGTCACAGCCGGTCACAGGAGTGACCCGAGGGGGCTGGGGAGGGCTGGCACTGAGTGGTTCTCTGCCAGTCATGGTGAGCGGCCGTGGCAGCAGCGGGGCAGCCTGGGCTGTTCTGTGGATGCTGAAGGGACACAGCCCCAGGAGATGGAGCCAGGAGAGGCCTGAGAAAGGGGCCCTGAGGGGGAGGAGGGTGCTGGATTCCCGGTTCTGCTCTCCCCGCCTGCCAACTGGGCGTTCTTCCCCCACTCTTAAATGTCAGCGATGATGTTTCCTGCCCAAGTCAGCTCTTCCCCTTGGGGACTGGCCAGCAGGGTCTGTTTTATACCCACTCCCAACAGCTTGGGTGGCTTGGGACTGGGCTGCTGCCTAAGCTGTGCCAAGTTGGCAGCGTGGCCGTGCTCCCCAGCCAGCTCCTCTCCGAGCCCGCACCGAGCTCAGCGCTCGCCGGCTCCGGGGCTCACCTCGCTGGACTTTCCCTCCACGGGCAGGGCAGGAAAACAGGGTCTGGTTAGAGGGGAAAAATCCCCCCGGTCACTCCCTCCGGGGGCGGGCAGAGCAGGGACCTTGCTGTGCAGCCTTGGGAGTATCACCCCCAGTGTGCCCCGTCCCTCGGCTGCCCGCAGCGGGGCAGTGCGTGTGACAGGGAGGGATGTCACACCCCTGGGCAGCGGGAAGGGAGAGCCGAGGAGGGATGGCAGGACCCCGCGTGCTCTCTGGCCTCCAGATATTCGAGTTCCAGGCTCAGCTGTCGCCCTCAGCCCGTGTGGGCATCCCCCTGGTGCCAGCTGCTCCTCCTGGATGAAACCTGTCCCTTCCCTGGGGCATGGCTGGCACGCGTCCCCTTCCTCCTGGATGCCCCTAAGAATGGGGGATAAACCAAACCACCCCTTCTTTTTTCCTCCTGGCATGAAAGCCCGGAGTCGAGGAAGAGCCCAGAGCTTCTGGTCCCTGCCTGCAGCACCCTCAGGGATCTGGGCATCCCTGGGAGCCCAGCAGCCGAGGTGGCAATGCCCCGGGCCTGCGGGGGAACCGCTCCCCTGGGAGCGAGCCGTGCCTGCCCTGGCAGGGCTCCTGCTGTCCCCACTGGCATGGTCTCGGCAGCACCCGCAGGGCATGGAATGAACAGCTCCGGCTGATGCCCCGGTGTAGGTCTGGGGACATCTGCGCTGCTGCTGCGGGGTGCCAGGGTGGCACCGGGGCGCTGCCGCTGCTGCTGCTGCTTTACCCAGCTGGGAGCTGGCTCCGCGCTCGGGTGCTGACAGCACGGGGCACGCCTGGCAGGGAGGGACGGGGCGGGGGGGACACCCTGGTGCTGGCTGAGGGTGTCGGGCACAGCAGGGCTGCCAGCAGGGAGAGTGGGGAACGGGACCGGATGGGAGGAGGCGCTGGGGATTCAGGGATCTGCACGCTGCAAAGGGACTGGGGGTGTCTGTGCACAAACAGAGCCCAGGACGTCGAGGAAGCTCCGGCAGAGGAAAGGAAGGGGTGGTTTAGTCATCGTCCGTTCTTAGGGGCATCCAGGAGGAAGGGGACGTGTGCCAGCCCTGCCCCAGGGTAGGGACAGGAGGAGCAGCTGGCACCAGGGGGATGCCCACACGGGCTGAGGGCGACAGCTGAGCCTGGAATTAGAATAGCTGGAGGCCAGAGAGCACACTGGATCCTGACATCCCTCCTCGGCTCTCCCCTCCTGCTGCCCAGGGGTGTGACCTCCCTCCCAACACGAAGTCCAGGCCCCTATCACTACCCCTGTGTGGCTCGGGTTGGAAGAGACCTTTAAAATCATCCAGTTCCACCCCCTGACAGGGACAGGGACACTTTCCACCAACCCAGGTGGCTCCAGACCCAGTCCATTTTGTCTTCTTCCAACAGGATTCCCATAGTCAGAGTTCCCAGAGGAGGTTCCCACCTCATGGAGTGTCCTGGTGCTCTGAAATGCGAGGGAGGAGAAGGAACAGAGAGGAGATGGGGAAAGATGCTCGTAATGTGTAATGAGCCTTTAATGCTCTCCCTGGCCCCCTCCCAACGCATATGGGAGCTGGATGAGCCAATTAAACCGACACCAATTAAATCAGCATCAATCACATCCTGTAAAGCAGAGGTGGGGCCCAGGCAGACACCCCCGCTGTGAAGGATGTCAGAGCTGGCCTGAGGTTCACTCCCTCCCAGTCTGGAGAGAGCCAGAGCCTGGAGGCACCATCAGAGACGAGAAGGGGATGGAGCAGAAATGAGGGTGGGCAGAGGGGATGCCAGAGCTCAGGGGCCAGCTGGGACAGGCACCTCTCTCCCCGGAGTCCTTAGGCAGGGTCACCTTGAACCCTGGAGATGGCACAGCTCCTGTCACAGCACACCCTGAGCTGGCCCTCCTGCCCCGGGCTCAGCCCCACTGACATCCCGCTGCTCCGGGGGGCTCCAGCAGCTCCAGGTGCCACGCAGGGCGGGCTCAGCCTGGCAGGCTGTACCTCTGACTTTGCCCTTCTGCTCTCACCCCAGCCAGTGCTGACAGCAGCCAGCCAAGGGGATGGAAAAGGGAGCGTGAAATCCCCTTCCCAGCCTGCCCTGCTCTGCTCAGGCTCCTTGGTTTGCTTTCCCCTCAATGCAGGGCACAGGGAGGTGTTAAAAAGCCCCCAGAAAGGGGCTGTTGGATGCTGGGCTGGTGCCCATCCTCACCTTGGCTGGAAGAGTCTTGTCCTGTCCCCTGGGGTTAGGTGTCCTCTATGGGGTTCCGTGTCCCCCTGGCTCTCCTCACCAGGGAGCAGGAGGTCTCAGGGAGGCTGCAGAGCAGATCTGAGTGTGGCCACCTGTGAGTTAAGAGATCCAAAGTGCAGTGGAGATGTGCAATGTCAGAGCTTTGCAAATGCAGGTCTGGGGCACACGAGTGAAGTGGCAACTCTTGACTTAATCCAGACAACTGGCACCGAACCACAAAGGAGCAGGGACTCTAATTAAGTCCCAGAGCCCTTTGGGGAGTATCAAGCCAGAAAAACAGTTCACAGGCTTTAGGCAGGGTGATTTTAAACAAATGAGGAAGTGCCTTAGAAACAGCTTAAGATGAAAGCTACCAAATTAAAATCCTTGCAATCAGTATGGAGGCTACTTATGCAACAACCTCCTGAGGAGGAATTGGAATCCCAGAGATAAAACTCTAAACAAATAAAGAGACAGGAGATGAAGGGAACAGCAACGAAACTTGGTCAGAAAGAGATGTATGGAGGGCTGCTTGAGCTGCCTTCGAAAAGTCGAGCATCACGAAGGGGCAAAACCAAAGTCAGCTGAGAGGGGAATGGGAGGATGGAGAGGGGATCCAGCTCTCCAGGACACTTTTCAGCTTCCCTGAGCAAGCAGGAACGCGGCTGTGGGTGTGGTCAGACATCTTCCTGCATCCTTGAGACCTCTGGATGGCTCTGGCATGAGGAGGTGGGGTTGGGCCCAGAGGTCCCCATTAGACACCTTGGTTTGGGGGAAGCAGCTCCCAGCAGAGAACATCCCCCTCCTTGGCAGGACAGGATGTTGTCCTCCCACTCAAGCTCTTGGCAGTGTTGGCAGGTCCCATGGGTGGCCTGGGAGGCCAGGCCAGCTCCAGCTTTAGGAGAGCCCTGCAAATGCACAGCTTCTCCCAAGCTGGGACAACAAACACAGCGGGAGACCTGGAAGTGAACTGCAGGTGCCTGAGCCCACAGCCGGTTCCTAAGGCAGCTCTGCGGGAGTGCAGGGGCTGGGAGGAACGAGCTGCAGGGCAGGGGAGCCCAGACACACCGGGCACTGCAGGGCAGGGGAGCCCAGACACACCGGGCACTGCAGGGCAGGGGAGCCCAGACACACCGGGCACTGCAGGGCAGGGGAGCCCAGACACACCGGGCACTGCAGGGCAGGGGAGCCCAGACACACCGGGCACTGCAGGGCAGGGGAGCCCAGACACACCGGGCACTGCAGGGCAGGGGAGCCCAGACACACCGGGCACTGCAGGGCAGGGGAGCCCAGACACACCGGGCACTGCAGGGCAGGGGAGCCCAGACACACCGGGCACTGCAGGGCAGGGGAGCCCAGACACACCGGGCACTGCAGGGCAGGGGAGCCCAGACACACCGGGCACTGCAGGGCAGGGGAGCCCAGACACACCGGGCACTGCAGGGCAGGGGAGCCCAGACACACCGGGCACTGCAGGGCAGGGGAGCCCAGACACACCGGGCACTGCAGGGCAGGGGAGCCCAGACACACCGGGCACTGCAGGGCAGGGGAGCCCAGACACACCGGGCACTGCAGGGCAGGGGAGCCCAGACACACCGGGCACTGCAGGGCAGGGGAGTTCAGGCACTCTGGGCACTGCAGGGCAGGGGAGTTCAGGCACTCCGGGCACTGCAGGTCAGGGGAGCCCAGGCACTCCGGGCACTGCAGGGCAGGGGAGCCCAGGCACTCCGGGCACTGCAGGGCAGGGGAGGTCAGGCACTCTGGGCACTGCAGGGCAGGGGAGTTCAGGCACTCCGGGCACTGCAGGTCAGGGGAGCCCAGGCACTCCGGGCACTGCAGGGCAGGGGAGTTCAGGCACTCTGGGCACTGCAGGGCAGGGGAGCCCAGGCACTCTGGGCACTGCAGGGCAGGGGAGTTCAGGCACTCTGGGCACTGCAGGGCATGCCCTGGGGCTGAGTCCTCGCCCACAGTAATGCCCCGAAGGTTTGCAGTGCCCCAGGGCCCTTGTCTGTGCTGAGGGGGGATGGGGGCTCCCTGAGAAACTGGGGGCTCCCCGAGGACTCGCAGCCCTGACGTGTGTGGGTTGCAGACTAAGCTGGTTGCACCCTCGGTGGCTGCATCCTCCAGGTCTGGGACGATGCTTTTCCTGAGCCTCTCAAAGGTGCAGGCTGGGCCAGGATGGGCAGCTCACCCCAGGGATGGGGTCTGTGCAGCTGTGGAGTCACTCCTGGGACTGCAAAGGCAGCTGGGGCAGGCAGAGCTGATGGCACCGGTGCCGGGATTGGCTTTCCAAGGATGCAAGGGCACAGGGATGAGATCGGAATTGCCCTAAGTTACCTTTGGAAGCCCCATCCCAGTATCTAAAGGGGCTTACAAGGAGGCTGGAGCCTTTTCATGAGGGCATGGAGTGACAGGGAAAGGG
>VXAC01006216.1:0-34588 GCA_013399225.1 Rhipidura dahli
CTTCCCTTCCCGCACCTTCCCCATCTGTTGCCTCCTGGCCTTCGCATTTTCTCCAGGCCTGAATTTTGTATATCTCACCAGTTCATTTATAGCACCCCAGGGGATTTTAAATAGCAGCAGTCGGACAGCATGGAGCTTAACAACAGGTGGGATGAGTGGGCTTGGGAGGTGGAGAGGGACAAGGAGAAACCAGATGAAGGATCAGCATGGGAGTCACATTTTGCAGGGAACAAGGGCAGGAAAAAGCCTTCCCACCATGACACCGTGTCACCTGGGCACCGGCCTCGGCCAGCCCTGTCTCTCTGAGCGAGGCACGGGGAGCTGGGGAAAACACCCATGAATTAACATTCCTCCCCCGAGATCAGGTTTCCCTGCCTTGCTGAGACTGATGAGCCCAAGTGCAGCACTGGGGATGGATCCCTGCAGAAATCGCAGCACGAGCAGAGCAGGGACTGTCTCAGCTGTCAGAGGGGCCATCTGGGACTGCCAGGCCTGTCCCTGTGCTGCCCAGCCCTCACAGCTGTTTGGCTCAGGCCTGGTTTATTCTGGCTGGGCCCCCTCCCCAGGGCTGAGCTCCTGCACATTTAACCCGGGTAGAGACTCCCAGCTCCTTTATGAGGGACTCCAGAGGGACCCCTGGGCACCATTGAGCCAGCAGAGTTACACAGCTTCCATTCTGCCCGGGGAAGGGGACACGCTCCATGAGCACTCTCCAGTGGGGTTCTTGCTTGTCTTTGTCATGCTCCCTTGGGGATGTTTGCCTTCCTCACGAGCCTGTGGCTTCCACAGCTGTAGTGTGACCAGGCACTTCCTTTGTGTCTCAGGAGGCTGGAGTGCACAGGGAAGGTGGAGGTTGAGCCTTGTCCTTGCTGGAAGCTGGGCTGTGTGCCTGTGGAAAGTTGGGAGCAGAAATATTTCCCAACTGGGAGATGCTGTTCCCTGCCTTGTTACCACACAGGTTGTGCTGTGGCTCTTCTGGTTAAGCCCCTGTTGTCTCCATGGCCTGGCTGTAAGGACGGGGGGTGAATGATCCATTGGAATGCTGCCCTTGGGCTGGTGACTGGGGATCACAGGGAGGGACATCACTGTGGGGTACAGGCAATGGGATAGGCTAGCACAGCCCTGCAGGGGAGCAGCACCGTCCAGGAGATGAGAGGGAGAAGGTGGCTGTGTTTGGGTGGATTTTCTTGGTGGCCAAGCAGGGGTGTGTATGGGGGGGATGGTCAGCCAGCTGGGGAATGGGAGTTCCTTGTCTCACAATGTGAATTCCTGGTCCCCAGAGCTCCCAAAGATCCGCATGCCTCGGCACCTGCGGGAGACTTACATCAGGCGTGTGGGGGATGCTGTGAACATCATGATCCCCTTTCAGGTAGGAGGGTAATTTGGGCTTTAGTCCCCTGGGCATTTCACTCCAGGTCGCTCCTGCAGGTTAGCTCATGGGTCCAACTGTGCTCTGACTTGGCCCGGTCCCTGTGTCTTATGGGCCAAGGGTGGCTGATGGGGTGGGAATCTCTCTCCTTTTCCTGCCCAGACCCCATTTTTCCCCTGCTGCATCTTTACTGATGATGCTGCAATGGGACAACCGCAAACACATCAGGACATGGGCTGGCTGTTGCTGCTGTCTCAGCAAGTAAGTCCAGTTCAGCTCATGCTCCTGGCCAGGATCTGGCCACATCCCTTGGGATCCCACAGCACAGCACTGGGGTCTCTTGAGGGGACCAGCTGCCTTTGGAGCAGGACAGCCTCAGGGCTGTGTCATGGGGGAGCAGTGCTGACACTGGTGGGTTAGGCTGGAGGTCATCTCCTCAGCTGATCTCTCTCATCCTGTCTGGGACATCAGCAGAGCATGTCCACAGTGGCAGCTGGCTCTGAAGTGTGTTGGCCAAGCAGGGGGAGTGAGAGGCCCCTGAGCTGAGGGACTTGTCCATGCCATGTCTCACAGACAGTTGGGACTCTGTGCTGGCTATGCTCCAGGCAAGAATTTTCCCTGGATGCTGAGTTCAAGCCCTGAGGCTAAGTTGGAGCTTGGGCTCAGCACCAAGGCCATGAGAGCACAGCTTGCCCTGGCAAGTAAATCTGGGCTTGCTCCATGAGGACCTTGGGGAGCCAGCATGTTCCAGCCTCATCCCTGGAGCCTGTTGCTTTCCCATCAGTGAGTCTGGCAGGAATCAGCTGTAGCTTCTTTCCCGGGGACTGCTGGATGGGAGAGGTTGTACCCAGGCTGCTGCTGCCTGGAGAAGGGTGGCTCTGCCACCTGTCCTTCCCAGCAAGACAGGTGCCTGAGTGGCTTCTGACCTGCCTGTTGCTCCAGGGAAAGCCTCAGCCTGAGGTGAGCTGGACCAAGGGAGGGCAGCCCCTGGACACCAACCGCATCAACATCCGCAACACGGCTCGGGACACCATCTTCTACATCCGCCAGGCCCAGCGCGGGGACTCGGGCAAGTACGAGCTCACCGTGCAGATCAACGGAGCCGAGGACAAGGCTACGCTGGACATCCAGGTGGTTGGTAAGCTGAGGATGGGACCCTGCAGGGCCACTCTGGGGCTCATTTCTCCTTCTTAGTTGGGTAGGTCTTGTTCTGGGTGGGATGGGATGGGACAACAACAACGCAAGGGACCCTGGAGTCCCCGTTCCAGTGGGATCCTCAACAGGATCATGCAGGTGAACTCCTCTGTTGAGGATGTAGAGTTTCTGCCAGCCCTTGCCCTGCACAGCTTCTTATCCCTTGTGTGCTGCACCAGTGTGAGAAGATATTAAAAACTGAGGTGAAGGAATGGTCAAGATACAGAATGTGGGGGGAGCAAACTGGGATGTCACCCTGAGGGCGTTTGTGTTTGCAGAGCCACCCGGCCCTCCCCAGAACCTGAAGCTGGTGGATGTGTGGGGCTTTAATGTGGCCCTGGAGTGGACTCCCCCTGCGGACAATGGGAATTCTGAGATCAAGGGCTACAGGGTGCAGAAGTCAGACAAGAAGAGTGGGGTGAGCCTGGGCACTTCTGCTGCTGGGGATGCCCTGATGGGAGAGGGGCATCTGCACTCCCTGCCTCCCCCCACACCTTCTCCATCCTTGTCACAGCCTGTCTTTCCTCACTACGCTTTTTTCCTCCTGGTTTCCTCCCAGAAATGGTTCACAGTGCTGGAGCGCTGCACCCGCACCAGCTGCACCATCTCCGACCTCATCATCGGCAACACCTACTCCTTCCGAGTGTTCTCTGAGAACATCTGTGGGCTCAGTGACAGCGCTGCCATCGCCTCTGGGGTGGCCCACATCGAGAAGACAAGTGGGAACATGTCCCTGGCTGAGGGGCTGGGGAGGGTGGTGGCCAAGAGGGGTCCTGACCAGTGGGGCTTCCTTGGAGTTGTGCTGATTCTGCTGGGCTGGTCCCCAGGACAAGACCAGCACAGATGAGGCTGCGCATCCCCAGGGTCCAGAGGTCTCCTGCCCTGCTTCTGCACCTCATTCCTCCTTTGGGGAAAGCTTATGCCATGCTCAGCCCCCTGGAGGGAATCAAGACATGGACAGCCCTGGGATGAGGTGGAAGCACGAGCTGGGAAGAGTCAGAACAGCCCTGGCTTTGACCCTGCAGCTTAGGGCCAAATCTCCAACCAGCCCCACTCTCCTTCTGTCTATTTCCATCCTTCTCCCTGGTAGCACACTGTGACCTGAGATCTCTGCCACCTGCAGCTATTCCCTCCAGCTCTTATTTCTGTGCACTGAGATTTGAGGATGGACTGGGAGATCCAGAGTGTGCCTGGCCTGGGTCTGACCTGCTGCACACAGGATATGTCATAGTGGGTTTGGGGATTGGCATCCCCCCTGTTCCTTGCATGGCCTGGGCACTACCATGGCATGATTGGATGAGGAGACAGGGCTGTCTTAGCTGAGGGCCAGGTCCTTGGGTCAGGCCAGGTGACATCTGGCTTCTTATGTGAGGGAAAAGAATCCCTGTGTTGAATCCCTGTGTTGGCCAGCCCAGAAGCCTGAGCTCTGCCTCAGCTAGAATTAATTATTTCCGTAGAAAACACTTACCAGCCAGAGAAGATCCCCCAGCGGGACATGATGGAGGCTCCAAAGTTCACACAGCCCCTGACAGACCGAACGACCACGCGGGGCTACAGCACTCACCTCTTCTGCTCCGTCCGGGGCTTCCCCCAGGTCGGTGGTTCCTCCATGGACAGCATCACCCTGGCCTGGGGACATCAGTGGGGTTTTTTGCAAGGTGGCTGGAGGTGTCTGGGAGATGGTTGGTGCTGTTGGATTAGGGTTGGATGAGGTTAAGGGGCTGCAGCTGCCCTCTGAGTCAAACTGGGGCACATTTGGGGTGTTTCTGCATGGAGATGGAAGACTGGTCTTAAATCAAGCCATGTCCTGTTTCCACCGTGCTGGGGGAGGAAGGATGGAGCAGTGGTTAGGGCTCACAAGCGGGAGATTTGGATTTTCAAAATACTTCTGACTGTGAATCCCACCATGGCCACAAGCTTCAGGCAGGGCAAGGCAAAGACAGAGAGAAGGTGGCTGCATTTTGGGGCCAATTAGATTTCTCATTTCTCTCCCTGCTTTAAACTTTCAGCCCAAAATCATCTGGTTGAAAAATCAGATGGAGATCCGGGAAGATCCCAAGTACATAGCACTGATTGATCAGGGCGTGTGCTCGCTGGAAATCCGCAAACCTGGCCCTTTCGATGGGGGTGTCTACACCTGCAAAGCTGTGAACCCCCTGGGGGAAGCCTCAGTAGACTGCAGACTGGATGTGAAAGGTGAGATTGGCTGTGGGGAAGGAGGAGCAGGAGCCCTTGCCTGCCTTTTCTGGGTCTCACTTTGCCAGTGCTCTGTTTCATCCCTGTTTTGTGTTGGTCCTGGTCATGAGGGAGTCTGAGGATACCAGGCAGCCCTGGGGAGCTGCAGCTCTTGGGTTTATGGTCTTGAAGCATCTCGAAATCACCTTTCCTTATTCATGGGGAAAAAAATGGAGAGGAAACCAGAAATGGCAGAGCCAGAGGAGTTGCTGGAGGCCTGGCCCAGCGCTGGCTGTTCCCGCTCCTGTCCCAAGCATGGGGGGTGTGTGTCAACCTCCTCCCCTGCACCTGGGCTGCTCTGATTTATGTCTCGGGATCCTGCCTGCACTTCCCAGCTCACATTTCCCTGCCTCAGCAGAGCATCTGGAGCAGTCCTTGCACAGACCTGCCCCGTGTTGCTCCCCACGGCTCCTCCTTGGCCCGTGGAAGGATCACTGCCTGCACAGCCTCGGTGTGTTCCTGTGCCGGCAAGTTGTCCTTAAACACTTCTGTTTCCCCTCCCGTGGCTTCCGAGCACACTCTTGTCCCCAGACATGCTCTGCCCCACTTCCCACGCAGGCAGGGTTCCACTCTAGCAGCCCCAGCACCTCAGTCCCTGTGGAAGCTCCAGGGCTGTTGGTGTGGTGCAGGGTATGTGGCACAGGGTCAGTGCTCAGCTCTGTGGGAGCTGCTGCTGGACCCTCCAGGAGCGCTGACCCAGCTGGCCCCGATCCTGCAGCCCCACGGGCACATCCCCAGTGCAGCCACAGAGTCACAGAACAATGGAATGGTCTGGGTGGGAAGGAACCTCAAAGCTCATCTCATTCCACCCCCTGCCATGGGCAGGGACACCTTCCACCAGCCCAGGTTGCTCCAGGCCTCGTCCAGCCTGGCCTTGGACACTTCCAGGGATCCGGGGGCAGCCACAGCTTCTCTGGGCACCCTGTGCCAGGGCCTCCCCACCCTCACAGCCAAGAATTCCTTCCCAATATTCCATCTAACCCTGCCCTCTGCCAGTGGGAAGCCATTCCCCCTTGTCCTGCCCCTCCATCCCTTGTCCGAGTCCTTCTCCAGCTCTTCTGGAGCCCCTTTAGGCACTGGAAGGGGCTCTAAGGTTCTCCCTGGAGCCTCCTCTTCTCCAGGTGAACACCCCCAGCTCTCCCAGCCTGGCTCCAGAGCACAGGGGCTCCAGGCCTGGGAGCAGCTCCGTGGCCTCCTCTGGACTCTCTCCAGCAGCTCCAGGTCCTTCCTGTGCTGAGCACCTGGGGTTGGAGGCAGCTTTGCAGGTGGCATCTCAGCTGGATGGGGCAGAGATGCAGAATTCCCCTTCCCCTGCTGCCCACGCTGGGGGGTCAGCCCAGTTGGCCAAGGAGGATGAGCTGGGCATTGTGCTGGGGACACAGAGCACCTGGAAGTGACCCAGACTGGAGTGGAGCATGCCGTGATGGTGGTGTGTGGGATTGCTTGGAGCAGGTGTGTGCAGGGATGGGGTGTGCAGGTGCATGGTGGGGTGAGCACACAGGTACTTTTGGGAGTCAAAAGGGGAGTAAGACGAGGGGAGTTCAGAGGGTTTTTGTCTCCTGTGCTCTCCGGCAGTGCCCAAGTGAGGACAGATTGGAGGACAAGACAAAGAGCAAGGTAGGTCTGGGTTGGGGCACCAGGATGGAGGGAGGGTGGGTCACTTAAGGGGCTGGAGTGGGCTGAGTGTCCTGGATTAGCCCTTGTCACCTGCTGATGGAGTCCCAGCTCGGGTCTTCCTTGTGCCATGGCTGGAGATGCATGGGTGGGGTGGGATGATGAAACCTGAGGGAAACCTGTCCCTTGGAGAGGTGGAGGGAGGGCTGTAAATGTGGCTGGGTTTGTCCTGCATTAGAGCCATGACAGGGACATGTTTCCCACTCATCCCTGATCAGGGCTGTCTTGGTGCCCTCACAGGACTCAGATCTCATTCCTTTTTCCAGGTGGATCCTGCAGCTGCTGGGCAGTGCTGAGGCAGGTGCTGATGACCATGGTCTCTGCTGGGCTGCCCCTCCTTGGCAGTGCTTTGGGGGCTGCACCTCAGCCTGCCATGGCATGGCCCTCTCAGAACCTGTCATTAGCTGTGACAATAAAACAAACCCAGCTGAGGGGCTTTGGTCCTAATAAAAGCCACCAAACCCCTCTGTCCTGCTTATTGTGGGGTTGGCTTGGCTGGGGGGAGGTGGAGAGCTGCCTGGGCTGCTGTGGGGTTATGTAGCATCCCACCCAGCAGAGGATGGAGGAGGTGGGTCTTGAGCTTGGAAAGGAAGGACCAGCTTTATGAAACACACATAGAGATTACTGAACCAGAAGGAGCCCAGCAAGGAGAAAGAGGATGCAGAAAGATTTCTTTCTCGAGCAGGGGAATGATTCTGGCTGGGGAAAAAGAAATGCCACATCAGTGCTGTGGCATCTTAATGCTTCTTTATTAAAACACAGTTTTTTATCCACACCGGTAAGGCAGTGATCCAGCCAGGATGTCCCCACGGTGGATGCAGGACATGTTGATGTGTTATCCAGGGCAGGGGATTTGTCCCTGTGAGCTGCTGGCTCACATGCAGGATGATTCATCACTTGAGCAGACACTGGGTGTAACCAGAGCCCAGAGGGACGCATGGAGCTCATGGTTACCCGGGGTCAACGGCGTGGGGTGGCCTCTTGACCAGCACTGCCTCCCCCTTGGTCTGGGGGTGTGAGGGCAGGAGCTGTCCCAGCTGCGTGGCAGCTCCGTCGTGGGGCCAGACCCACATCCTGCCCATGTCCTGGCTGGCCCTGGCACTGCCAGTGTAGATGCAAATCCAGCCTGGCATCTGCAGATTGGAGCCCATCCCACCCTTGGTGCCATGGAGAGCAAAGCTGGGCAGTGCCTGTGGTTAAGCAGACCCCTCTCAACACCATCTCTCCTGCAGCCCCTCTGCTTTGTCCCCCTCTGTTCCCAGGCACCTTCAGCTCAAGCTGAAGTCCAGGGGGTGTTGCTGTTCCCAGGGGCTCAGCATTGGCATAGTACTGTCCACATCAGGGTTGTTTCCACCATCAGAGGGCATTGTCGCATTAATTTTATCCCACTGCTGGTCTGGATGGATTCTTGAGGTGGTTAGGAGTGGTGGTAATGCCGCAGGGTGGAGGTTGCAGTCCCAGCTTGTTTTCCCTGGCATGCTCACACCTGGCCCTGGGCACTGCTGTGGGTGTCCTGCCGCCCTTGGTGTCCCTGGCACCTGGGCACGTGGCTTTTGCCAGTGGGATTCTTTCAGGGCCAGGCTGTGAGCTGATCTCCAGGAGTCTGTCATGCTGCAAACTGTGCCCTTTCCAGGCCCTTATTTCAGTCCTGCAGGGCACAGACTGTTTGTAACCCCACAGGGGACTGAGGTGGGTGACAACATCCACTTTTAGTGAGGAGTCCCCAGGAAAGGTCTGGAGAGCACGGAGTGGAAAAATCCACTGAATGTTATTTTTAATGGAGCAACCATTCACATGCCTTTTAATTTATGAGCATCCTAGTCACCAGGTTCCTAGGCACCTTAGCAAGGATCAGGCCAAAGCATCAGTTCGAGGAAATCAGCAGAAATAAGATGCAAGTGGGAGTCAGAGCCAGGCAAAGAGCAGCATTAACCTGAGGGCAAGGTGCAGCTGTGCCAAGGGACCACAGCCTTGGTCTGGGGCGTCCTCTCTGTACACACCTGAGGTTGCAGCATCATCAGACACCACTGATGCTGGTGCTCCAGGAGACCTGAGGCATTCCACTCCGCCCTTCTCAGGGCAAGGTGGGGGCATGGGAGTCACTGCACTGGGCAGAGGAGCCATTGGGCAGATCTGGGATGAGCCAAAGCCTCACCTCATGTGAGAGGTTCAGTGCTGGCCCCAGGGCACCTGGTGATGCCTGGGAGTGGGGTGTGGGCTGAAGTCCATGGGGAATTGCTGTTCCCAGGGGCTCAGCACCAGCACAGCACCATCCATACCATGGGAAGGTTGGGAGGGTGTTTGGGACCCCTCCACAGTGATGAGGACTAAGGGAAGGATTTTCTCCTCTCCTTGCCATTGTTTTTCTGCTCTGCTCTTGTCTTTCCCAGTGTGAGCTGAGCCAGGAGCCTGGAAATACATCAAGGCCACTGCAAAATGTGGGAGGCTGAGCCTTTCATCTCCTCTTTTCCTTGCTGTCCTCCTCATCCCCCTGAGCTAAACAGAGCTGGATGCAGTGGGAGAAGGGACACCCTGCTGCCCCAATGCCTGTGCTACACACTCCCAACATTGCTAAAAATCATCCATACATCTCATCCATCCAAGGTCCTTTTTCTCTCTGCACCCCCAGTCTCTGTGGGAACTTGCTGCAGTCACTTTGCCCATCGCTGACGTTCCCTCCGAGGGGCACGAACCTGCTGGGGCAGGGGCAGGGTCACAGGACCTGTATTTCCAATGGGAGCCTGGTGAACAAGGAATGCTGATAAGAAAAAATCCCAGTCAACTCAGATTAACTCTTCCCACCACTGCTTCAGCCCTGGAGGAGATGTTGCTGCAGAGCAGGGACTGGCACTTCCAGCATCCAGAGGGACCAGAGCTGGATGAGGGATGGTACATCAGCAGCCTCCCCCTCCTCAAATCTACCCACAGCTAAACTTCAGGGGTGGCAAAGTGCCCTGTGACAGCACCAGGACCCACATGGTGGCCTGTAGCTGTCCCCCGCTTGCCCCCAGAGGGACCCAGGTACCCCTCTGCCCCTGGGCTGTGGAGGTGGCTGCATTTAACCCACAATGTTTGGGTCAAAAGAGTTTGGCTGCTCAGGGAGGGTGGAAGGGAGCAACATGAGAGGTGTGAGATGAACAGCCTGGGAGAGATTTGCTACTGCTTTTCAGAGAAAACATCCAAGAGAAAAGAGGGAAAATGACTCAAAACCAGAGTAAAGGGAGAGAGAAGACAATCAGAGAGGGCACGCTCCCTGGGTGCAGCTTGCAGGGGTGGTGGGTGCTGCTGGGACCCATGGAAAGCCATCGGGATAGCAAGAGGTGTTTCTGCAGAGTTCTCTGGGGTTGTGCTCAAGGACTACACCTGTGGCCACCTCTATCTACCAATATCCACCCACCCTACCAACACCCACCTCTGCCTACCTCTGTGGTAGTGCTGAGTGCTGGGGACTGACCCTCTGCTCTGTGGGGTGGTGGGTTCACCACCCTGTGGGTGCTGGCAATGCCATGGGAAGCCTTTTCCTATCTCTTCCCATATCTCAGCCCAGCTCACCTCTCCCCGGTTACAGAGGGGAAAGAAAGGGCTTTTAAACTTAATTTCTGCAGAAATCTCACTGCCCCGGACTCTCCCGGTTCTCAGCATCTTCACTCCCACAGGGCATCCCTTTGTCCCAGTACCCAGGTACCCCTGTGGCTCCATGGACTTGGGGCCAGAGCATGAAATGCCCCCAGCACCACCAGCACGGTGGGGCCAAGGTTCTCCATCAATGGCAGGGCACCTCCTGGGTGGTTTGGATCACTGGACTTTATTTGCATGAAGATAAACTGCTTGTTTGTCTGTACAATTTCTCCTTAAATACTTGGCAACCCTTAAAAAAATGAAAAACAAAAACAAACAGGGAGGAAAAAACCTAAACCAGAAGGGAACAGTGCAGGCTACAATATCCAAACAGTACAATGCTTGTGAATAAATAACCCTCAGGGTGGCTGTGGGGACTGCAGGGACTGCTGAGCCCAGAACCCCTCAGGTCCCAGCTACCCCTTCCTGGGACAGCAGGAACAGTGTCCGGCTGGGGACGGGGTGGGCACAGGTGCCCATCTCTGCCCTCTCCCAGCTCCTAGTTCCCCGTCTCAGCCGTGGTGGTGCTGGTGGCGTTTTTGTTGGTTTTGCAGCAGAAGTACTGGTTCCAGATCTGCAGGAAGGCTGTCCGGAACTTCTTGATGCGGAAGGCGTAGACAATGGGGTTCATGGCCGAATTGCCGTGGGTGAGGAAGATGGCGATGTAGGTGAGGATGTGTGGGGTCTGGCAGGACGGGCAGAACAGGGTGATGCAGTTGAGGACGTGCAGAGGCAGCCAGCTGAGCGCGAACAGGAAGAGGACCAGCGCCAAGGACTTGGCGATCTTCAGCTCCTTCCCATAGTACTTCTGGGGGTCATTGGAGCTGGAGGACACCTTCTTGTTGAGCTGCTTGCGGATGAGGTTGAAGACTTCTAGGTAGATGAGCAGCATCAGCAGCAGGGGAGGCAGGACCCAGACAAAGAAGTTGAAGTAGACCATGTACTCCATGCTGATGACTGTCTCAAACTGGCACGTGATGACAAACTCCGTGTGGCTGCCATTGAGCTCCTGAGTCCTCCGCATCTTGTTGAGGTTGTTCCAGCCAAACATGGGGGTGAGTCCCACCAGAAAAGAGACGATCCAACAGCAGGCAATGGCCACGGCTGCCCGCCGTGGTGTCACCACACTCTTATACCTGTGGGAGAGACAACAGCCACAGGAAGGAGTTAGACATGGGTGGGATGCTCTACATAGGGGTTGTGTAGCCCGAGGTGGAATGGCAGTGGTGGGGTGGCAGTGCCCGTGCTGAAACAGGAGGATCCTCCTCCCTCCCTCCCTGAAGTGGGTAACAGCCTGTTCTGATAATTGTGTTAAAAGTCTGGTTTTGCTGGGATGGCAGAGAACCCAGACACGATCTGTCTGGGAGATGATGCCAAGCCAGGGAATGCATTAGACCCTGGAATGTGCTTGAGTGCCCAACCCTCATGTCTTGGAGGGGGTTCATGTGCTCTGGAGCCCAGCTCCCACCCAAGCACCTGCACCCAGAGTAGCAGGTCACCCTCTCCTCCTGCCATGCACCAACAATTGCCCTGTGCCTGGGGAGGAAATGGCCAGCAAAAGCATCCCCTGGGCTGCTCTGGGATGGTGGAAGGATCTGTGGGTCCTAATGGACCCCTGGGGAAGCTCCTGGGCACAGCCTGTTTCATCTCCTAATGTGCTTGGAGTGGCAAAACCCTTTTTCTTGATGGGCTGATGCCAGGGTCGGGAGGAGGAGGAGGAGAGCTGTGTTCTGGCTAGACTCTGCTCCCTCCCTGATGCCCCTGGGGAGACACTGGGCCTGTGCTCATCTCTCCAGAGCTCTCCAAGCGGGAAGCACAGTCTGCTGGATTGATTTTTCCCCCTGGCCCTCCAGAAAGCTTTTCCTTGGAGGCTGAGATGATTCTCAGCCTAAGAGTTACTGCTTTCCACTGAAGGCTATTGAAAAAAGAACATTTTCCTGGCTGTTTGCTGGGTCTCTCAGTGCTGGTGTTAACCCAGCCACGGGGACCATATGGAGGTGGCTGGCAAACCTGGATTCCCAATCCTGCTGCTCAGAGCTCCCTGCTGCAGGTCTGCAGCCTCTACCTGTGATGAAAATGGAACAACTTTGAGCTTTTTTATACAGCCAAGGACCCACACCCACTCTCCCTTCTCAAAATCCCTCTCATGGGCAAGGCATTGAGGTTGGAGCTTGGAGGGGCACAGGCTGGAGGAGGGAACATCAGTTTGAGTCCAGAGGGTCCAGACCCACTGGTCCCTGACTGCTTTTCTGAACAAACCTCCTGTGCTCTGGGAAAAGCTTCACAACATCCTGGTGGCAGCCAGGTCCCATGGGAAGGAGGTGGCAATGTGGGCAGCTGTTTCTGCTGGGAGCCAAGGCTGGATTTGGAGTGATTTATTCCTTGTGGAGAGGAGAGAGGGCAGGAGACCCTGAGAAAGGCTCAGCACAGGGAGAGCTGGGGCATGGAGGGGGCGAGGGGTGGTGAGAGAGAGCTGGCACTGGGGGTCAAGTGAAGGAAATGGTGAGGAGGGTCCATGGGAGCAGAGGGTGGCAAAGGGATGCCAGAGGCTCCCATGGGGCTGTGTGCTGACCCCTGCGCCCCACATCTGATAGCAGGTCCTTGGGGAGGACTGATGTGCCCTTCAGCTGTGACACCCCACTGCCACCTTCCCAGGCTTGAGCAGCTTGAGGGGTGACACCAGAAATAGCAGCACGATCCCCCTGCCCCAGCTCCTTCCCTCTTTGCAACCCCTGCCAGGTGTGTTACATATCTCACTCCTGGCTGTTTCCAGGGTCTTCTATTGATTTTGCTGGACATGCTCCCACCCCAGGTGCTCCCTGACCTGCAGAGCTGTGTGGGAGCCATTGCCCAACAGACAAGGATGATGAGCAGCACTGGTGTCACCACGGTCCCCAAACACAGTCCCAGGGCTTGCAGGCACCACCCAGACACAGGGTCCATCCCTCCTCACTGCACACCCATCCCTCTCCACAGCCCATATCCATCTTTACCCCTTGCTGCAGTGCCTGGCCTGACACTGTCTAGGAGCAGGACCTGGCTCTCCCTGCTCCTCCCTTCACTTTTCCCCACAAGGTTTGAGGGTGGACCTGCACTTGTGTGTGATATTGTCACAGGAAAAGTGGCTGAACCAAAAAACCCATAGCAACATTTGCAGCTCATTGCTCCTTCAAGCAACAAGCCAAGGGCAGAGGCAGCTGCAAGAAATGTGCTCCCGGGGGTCTGCGCCCATTGTCCCCATCAGCCCCCACAGAGAATGACAAAAGATATAAAATTGCTCCAAGTTCCTCCTCCATCCAGCCCACCAGGTCCATCCATCCACTGGGTCTGACCATGGAGCTCTCATGGGGCTCAGATGCTCTGAAGGCCACAAGTCCAACTTCAATTCCTTTTACACTTTATTTTCCTTGGAGGTGTCCAAGGCATGCCTGTACACGGCACTCAATGCTCTGGGCTGGGTGACAAGGTGGGGATCAGTTACAGGTTGGAACTGATGGTCTCGGAGGGCTTTTCCAACCTAATTGATTCCGTGATTCTGTAAAAGGTGGAAATGCAACATCCCACCTCATTCTCATCCCCTGCCACACAGTGGGAGGACACTTAGCAGAGGGACAGAGAAAGACTTTGCTGTTCCCAGTGTTATCTTTAGTTATGCCATAAAAGAAAATCTTTTCTCATTTGTCTCATTTTGCATTAATATGATAGGGCTGAAGTTTGGGATGGCCTGGGAGGAGGAAGCACTAGAAAATGCTGTTAATGGCTCACAGTTAATAAATAATCTCATTATTCTCATCAGAACCAGAGCAATTACCAACATCATTGTAATTTTATTACTGCCATTATTTTTATTAACAGCTGTGACTAAAACATCCATGGTAATGGATCATCCATCCCCATCCACTTCAGGTTTGTTTCCTCTGCCTGGGGGGGTTTGAACCTGACCATAATTGGTAGATGTTCCCCCTGCTCTCTCTGAGTGGTGCTTTTTGCACCATCCCTTCCCCACAGAGATGGGTATCGACCCAAGCCCTCCTGGGTGCCAAGTCTAGGAAAAAGGACCAAAAACCACCCAGCCTCATCATGAGATGGGATGGGCAGGAACTGTGGTGTGGAACAAAATTGCCTTTGAAGTTTTGGAAGACAATGCCAAGAGGCAAAATGGCAATTATTGATAGAGCTGTTTGCTCCCCAGGGGAAGGGAAGAGGTGATGGGTGGAGGCTGACAAATTGTCATCAGGGACTGTACAGAGCTGAGAGGGAGCAGCTCTTCAGGGAAAGATGGCTGAGGATGGAGCAGATACCGAGGCCCCTTTTCTCAAGGAGATTATAGGATCCTAGAATGGTTTGGGTGGGAAGGGACCTAAATCCCTTCTCCTTCCATCCTCTGCCATGGGCAGGGACACCTTCCACTGATCCCAGGTTGCTCCAAGCCCCGTCCAACCTGGCCCTGAACACTTCCAGGCATACGGCAGCCACAGCTTCTCTGGGGACCCAGTGCCAGGGCCTCACCACCCTCACAGCCAAGAATTCTTTCCCAATATCCCATCTAACCCTGCCCTCTGCCAGTGGGAAGCCATTCCCCCTTGTCCTGTCCTTCCAGACCTTTGTAATGGCCCCCTGGCCATCACTCTGAAGACACCACCCACCCTCCTTTCCCTTTGGTCCTCATTCCCAGACTAAATTCTACTTCTTCTGCCACATCTTGATGTGTTCAGACCTCCCCAGTCCTCTCTGCTGCAGCCCAGGGAGCCCAGCTCAGCCCAGGCCCTTCTCTGGAGGTGTCTAGCCCTGGGTGGGCAAAGCCCCTGTGACCATTTCAGATATTAGGGCATGTCTGAAAGCATCTGGAGAACAGAGCATTCATTGCTTCCACGGATTTCACCTCTGCCTTGGGGTCTGTTCCCTGAGAGAGATGAGGGCTCATTTCCAAGATCCTGACACAGAGGTCAATCCAAACCCAACACTCACCAAACACCTCTTGTTTTGTTTGAAAAAGCTTCAAAGACTCTGGGCCTGGTTTCAATAAAATGTGGAGGGTTTTAGCAGTTCTGTGATTAGTTTTTCTGTCCACAAAACACTTGCTGTTGTCCAGCCAGTGCCAAGATGTGGCTTTGCTGGTCTTTGCTCTGGAGAGTTTATTGCAGTGCAATTCCTGCGGAATTAATTCACTAATGAAGACAGGCCATTACTAATGAAAAGAAGCTGGAGCCAACATGGCAGGAGGAAAGGAGGCCAAGCTGACATGAAGCTCATCTGCCCGATGAACACAGCAAGAAAAAGCAGCCAGACCATGTCCTGATCTAATTGAAAGTCTCTAGACAAAAGTGCTTTGATCACAGAGGATTTGGATTCCTGCTCCTTTCCCCTGGCTGTATCTTCCCTTCAGATCTTTCAGTGTCCTGGAGGCTGCTGGGTGGGAAAACACAGATTGTTGGTGTTCAAAGCTGCTCAGAAATGACAACCTGGGAAATGCAAAGTGGCGTCTGGGTTCTGTGAGGGCGAGGTCGGCTACGGCTCAGGGCTGGGACAAGGATATCCCTGGGTACTCACACAAGGTGGGAAGTGCTGCAGAAGGAATCCTGATCACAGAGCCTTTGTCACCTCTGATCCAGAAACTGAAAGGTTAGTTCCTTCTTCATAGAATTACAGTGTGGTAGCAAAAGTGGGTTTGCAGCCACTGGTAGGTGTGTCACCATGTGAGTGGTGGCCTTGGGAGAGACAGAGGTCAGCCAGCATCAGTCAAAGCTGGTATTTGGAAGGACATGACAGCTTGTTCCTACAAATGCTTGGAATGGAGGGACTGGTCTTATCAGCGCTCCCTTGGTAGGTGGATCCATGGCACATTGTCCTGATCCCCAAATCCCACACTGGTTGATTGTCAAAAGCCAGATGGCAAATAAAGGTATAAAAAACTGCTCTGGTCTTTCAGGTGAGCCAGAAGAGCCACATCCAGCAAGAACATTGGTGTTGGTTGGTGCTGGAGCCCCTGTCCTGCACCGAAGTAGCCCAGCAGTCTCCATCAGCACAGCATTTCCAGCCTGACACCTGCATCCTGCCACAGAGCCACTTCCCAGGGCTCCAAAGGGACCTGGAGGACTCTGTGTGTGTCCCCTCCCAGTGTGTGTCTGGCTGGTTGGTCTGCATGAGATTTGAGCTGTGGGAGAAATCTAAGAAGTTCCAGCAGATCCCTGGGGACAAGAGGGAGTGGGGACAGGCCGGATGGTCATGACACAGAATCCTGGCCTCAGGCTCTGCCTTGAGGACCTGATTTAAAAGGAGCTGAGGAGGAAAATCTCTTCCTGGTACGTCACCCATGTCCATCTGCTCGGGGTGAGGGACAGTTGGATGACAGTGGTGGCTTTTCCACAAGTCCCACTTTTGGAGAGTTCCCAGGCAGGAAAGGCACAAATGGGAACAGGCACCTTTTACCCACCACTCATGTGGGCAGGGCTGCATCCCAAATCTCCACCTGGAACCAGTCTGGCAACCACTGAACCCAGGTCAGGGCTGCCCTGCTCCATCACCACCAGCTGCCCCAGTCTGGAGCTGGCACTGGGACAGCCCAGGGGGCCGTGGGTGCCTGGTGCTCCCTGGGCCATGTGCTACAAGGAGAGAAGGGCACAGGATGTCCAACACTGAGAAGGGGTCCAGGGAGGGATGTTCCCCATGTGGGTCCTCCCACCCACACCTGTGAGTGTCCCTGTGTGCTCTAAGCTGTGATTCCAGGGGTCACAGCTGTCACTGGAGCATTCTTGGCTGTCACTCTGCCCTGCAGAGCATCCAAGCAGGGCTAGGACCACCCCACTGAGAGACAGGGAAGGATTTTGTCACCATATGGAGTCTTTCCTGCTTGGCCCAGCTCTGAGAGCAGCTGGCACCTTCCTAACCTGGCAGCTCTGCCTACACGTGGTGACCTGGAGCTGCAGCCAATCCTGGCTTCCCAGAGAGGACCTGGGCATGAGCAGGCTCTTCTTTGAGGATCTCTGCTCCCAAAACACTTTGGGTCTCCTCCACAGCAGCACAAGGTGATGGTTCCACACCAGGAGGCTTCTTGGTGCAAAAGTCCCCCAGACCCACCAGGAGAGACCCTGAAAGCAATGGGGAGGGTGGATGTGTGCATCCCACTGCCATCCACCCTGGTCCATCTGTGTGCAGGGTTTGGTTTTACTGTCCCAAAATGGTGACTCTGTGTAGGAATCATTCTGCAATGAGTGCCTGCAAAGCACAAACAACTCCAGCCAGGTGAAGCGTCTGGCAAGACCTCTGGATGTTTGCAATCTCCTCTAATAGCCAGTGATTCTCTAATGGATGTGGGCAAGGGTGATTATGAGGCCGAGGAGAACAAATTCATGGTGCCAAAACTGACTGGTCCCCACACACTGAAACACAGCCTCCCCAGGGCTTTGGTGAGGGCTTCATTCTGTGGTGGGAGAAGAGGGACCTGGTCATAGCTCCAGCAAACGTGCTGACCCCTGCACCCCAGGGGTTCTGTGCTTTGGGCTTTGTCATAGAAGGCTGTGGAGGGACCTGGTGCCTTTGCAGATGTCCTGGGCTCCAAACAGGGCCCGGGGAAATGCTGCTGCCTTGGTTTGGCTTCAGCCTTGGTGTGGGTTCAGCCTGCCCTGACACAACTCTCAGGACCTTGGAGGCACCCTGAAATTCCTGAGGACTACAGAGGGATGTGGGCACATCCAAAAGCAGCCCCAGGGACACAAACATCCCCACAAGAAGCTGAGGAAATAAGGTAGAAAAGAGCTTTATGTGCTAAAATGGCAGGAAGTGGGAATGTGCCCCTCTGTGGGGCAGCCTGGCTGTGCCAGGCAGTACCAGACTGGCAGTACCAAAATGAGGGTCCATCTGGGATGTCCCTCTAGACGGAGGTTGTAGGTGTGGGAAAAGGTGATTCCCCAGCTCCATCAGTGCCTGGACCAACCTAGAGCCCAGCCACATCCCCACAACTCTGCCACTCTCCTGATGCCACCAGTTCCAATGGGAGCAAACCTCAAAGCACAGCACACCCCAGAGATCAGCCCACCCTGAGCTTGGCACCTCCCATGTGGGCATCACCCAGAGCCTCACAGGAGGTTTCCCTGCTCCCCCACATCCCCACACAGCCCCACAGGCCCACCTGGCTCTGAGCTAAACCTGCCACATTTCAGGTTCCCGTGACAGGATTAAGTCTTTTCCTGTAGAGCCAAGGAGACTTGTCCTACCACACCTCTGGTCCCTGGGACCTGGGAGCAGCTACAACATCCCACCAGGCTGACTGAGCTCCCCATGCCCCTCCTGGGGCTGCTCCCAGCCCTGCTGGAGCTGGATCCCTGCCTCGCTCCGGGTGTTTGCGCTGCTGGACTGCCCCAGCTCTGGCAGTGAATCACAGCCTTTGGGAACAAACCACAGTCTTCCAGTAACTGCAGAGCTTCTTTCAGATCACTTGCCCAGCTGTCCTCAGCTCTGAGGGGAGCTGAGTAACCACGGCGGCTCCATCACGGTTCTGAGCTCCCCTGGGGTATCCCAGGGCTCCCACTGTGACCAGGGGGCTGCGGGGGAAGGGGGAGCAAGGGAGGGCTGGAAATCTCAGGGAGGGAGGATCGAAAGCACAGAGACCTCACACTTGAAGGACCCTTCCTTCAGGCTCTGCCCTGGTGTGCAGGAGATGCAGCTGCTGTCCGAAGAAGGTGAAGGAGTGCAAGTCGCCCACTCTGCTCAGAGAGGATTTTCCTCACATCCTCCAGGAGCATCCTTCACCCCAACAGCCAATATCAAACCTTTCTGTTCAGAAAACTAATCTTATTTGCAAACTGCTGCACCCTGATGTGGACTCTGTCTCTGCACAAGCAGATTCTCAGCAAGGACCCCTCACCCTGTGCTCCACCCCTCATCCCAAATGCATATGTGGATATTAAGCAGAGAGCTGGGGATGACCAGGCCATCCAAAGCCTGAGGGAAATGACAATTTAATTTGTGTCTATGCGTGAGCACTGCCCTTCAACCCCAGACAGACCCTTCATGCCCCAAAGGGAGCTGTGAGACCCCTGATGCCACCGGCAGCACTGAGTCTGTCCAAGGGTGCTGAGTGGGTGGCCCTTCTCTGGATGTGTCACCCTCTTGCTGCCATGGGAGTGTGAGGTTGCACCCAATGGCCCTGGTCAAGTCCCACTGAGCCACAACTTTGCACCCAGGCAGCTCCAGGACTCCCTCCCATCTTCACCATGTGTGATCAGGGCCCTCCAGGACCCCTGGATTTTCCTGTACCTTCGGTTTCTTCCTCCAGGACTGAGAGGTAGGTAGGAGGGAAGTGATTTAACACAATTGGCAAAGACTGCTAAATCATGAAACGAGCTGCAGAATCTCAAAACCAGCGATGTTCTCTGAAAAAATGTTATGCTCTCGTCTTTTGGCTGCTGCTTTCAGGCAACAACATTTTGAGCAAAGCAAAGTATGACTGCTGCTTTAAAAGAGAAAAGAAGCAGAAGCTAAGATTCTTTTATAGCCCCAGGACTTTGGGAATTAGGACACACAGTGAAGGACAGCTTGGTCCCCAAGAGATGGGGGTGAGGTTGTGAAAGCTGCAGGACAGCATGATGAGCACCATGGACTTGTCTCCAGTGCTGCCCCTGTGCAATATATTTCCTGGACATTTTTAGTGTCTAAACAGTTTTGTTGTCAAAAATAGGAATTTGCTGTGTGAGCATCTCCCTGGAGCAGGGTCTGAGTCTGAGGGTGGCTCCCACACAACCTCATCACAGGCATGAGCCCACCGTGCTGTGGGAGCAACCCCACCTCCAGCAGAAGACAATTTCAGGAGGAGCCACTCAAACCCCGTGTGCATCTCTCTCTGGCCAGGCCAGATGGGGCTTGGAGCAACCTGATCTAGGGAAGGTGTCCCTGCCCATGGCAGGGGATGGAACGGGGTGAGCTTTGAGGTCCCTTCCCACCCAAACCATTCCATGATTCTATGGCGGTGCTGGAGGTGTTTCTCACACACTGCTGTGGTAGGATATCAACCTGCTTGGTCAGGTCACCTTCCCTGGCCATGCTGGCCCATCATCCTATGGATTTGGCCACCTCCAGGGTGTCACACACCAGCCCTTCCCTGCCACAGCAATTAGCCAGGAGGTGATTGTCTAGACCCAATTCAGCAGGGTATCTGTGTGATTGGGTAAGTGAGGGCGAGGTATTCCCTGAGTACAAAGGAGAAGGGATAAAAGGTAGCTTTTGCCAATCTTCAGTGTAAATCCAGGGCTTGGCTGGATAAAAGCAGTGATTTTTCAATTACTGCTCATATTGCACTTGATTTCTATGTGTTGCATATTTTGGCTCTTTATGCAAAAGAACCTCTTTGAAATGAGGACTCTGAAAGTCAGCCCGCAAAATTTAGAAGGGAGGGGGAAGAAAGGAGGACAAAGAAAGAAAGTAGTTCTAAAAGCCACTTAAAATGCCAAATGTGACAAATGTGGCTCTGAGAAATGGAAATGGGACAGCAGATATCAAGTGCCTGATGTGACTGGGCTCCCAGAGCCTCTGTGACTCAGAGTCCATCCCACAAAATGCTGAGCTGCCGAGGGAAAATGGCTGTGCTGGGAGGGAGGTGCCAGCTGAGGAAGTGCCCAGTGCCATCACCCTTCCCTGCTGGTCACCACCACACAGCAAAGGCCAGCTTGGTCTCCAGGGGAGGCCTCTGGCCAGAGGAGTCTGGAAAGCATCAAGAGCCATTAAAAGGTAGGAGCAGATCAGGGACCCCAAGGAGAAGGGAAATGAGGGGGGTCTTGGGAGCTGCTGTTGTTGTATCTGCATTCAACAGGACATTGAGATCTGCTTCCCAGATAAATGGGAGCAGATCTGAGCAGGAAACTGGAGATAGAATCTCCATTAAGAGGCACCAACCAAGCCTCAGAGCAGGGCTGAGGTGGGTCTTTATCTCTCCAATGCAGAAGGACTCATCAGAAGAAAAGAGACATCCTAAATTACAGCTGGAACAAGAGATTGGTATTGGCTGCCTTTTAATTTCTTGGGTTTTACACTTCTCTCGCTAACCTGACTCCTGATTTTGCAGTCAACAACTAAACTCCTCAGTTTCTCAGGCTACAACTTGTCATTAGATCAGGATCCTCACAGCACAATTTGTCACTGCAAAGGGAACATTTCCCTTCTTGCACTTAACCCAGTTCAAAGATTAGGACATTCAATTCAAAAATTGGCTGGAGGTTCCCAAAGCGAGGGAGGTTGTTTTCTCCACCCAGTGCCGAGAGGAGAATTAGTAGTGCTGATGAGATCTACTGTTTCTAAACCTCAGAGGACACAGTAACCCAAAACAACCAGTCCAGCACCTTCTGTGCGATGCATATTTCCCCTGATTAAAAGATCAATTTCAAACGCAAAAGCAGCTGGATTCATTTAAGTTTCTTGTTAATGAGTTGGCTATATGTAGTTTCATCTGATGAAAATCATTTTGGAGGTAACAATTTGGGCTGCAGTTGGCTTCCAACTTCTGTCCAAACACAACTCCCCACAAAGCTTGAGTAAAACCTGTGTAATTCCCCCCTCCATAAAGATGGAAGAAGTAACGATCAGAGGACATGTGTGTAAAGCCATTGAGTTGTTTATGTTGGGATGAGTCTGAACAGTGAATCTGTATCTCAGTCAGTCAAATGAAATGCCAAATTGGAAGTGAAGGCTCCAGTTAACACCACAATTAAATGTTCCCTCACCTCTGAGAATCTGTCACCAGGAAAACAAGTTAAAAGTGCAAATGCAAAGCAAGCCTGCAGTTTATTTGCACTCTGTTTTCTCTTTTAGACTAAAAGACTATTTATTCTCTTGGAAGAAAACTGAGGGGCCTTGTTCCCTGGGAGGAAGCAGCTCGGTATTTCTATCAGGATGGTGGAGATATCTGAGATCCAAGACCAGGAATTGCAGTGAAATGCCTCAGCTGGGCCTAAACTACAGCCCGTGCATGTTCCTAAGTAGTCTGCTCTTAACTCCAGGCAAGAAACAATGGGCAGACACAGCCTAAGGCTGCCCAGGCAGCCTGGCTGGCTCAGGCTATGGGGATGAGGGACACACAGACCAGGCAGGATGGAGGTCATGGAGCTGTTCCCAGGGCTGGAGCCCCTCTGCTCTGGAGCCAGGCTGGGAGAGCTGGGGGTGTTCACCTGGAGAAGAGGAGGCTCCAGGGAGATCTCAGAGCCCCTTCCAGGGCCTAAAGAAGCTCCAAGAGAGCTGGAGAGGGACTGGGGACAAGGGATGGTGAGACAGGAGAAGGAGGAATGGCTTCCCACTGGCAGAGGGCAGGGTTAGATGGGATATTGGGAAGGAATTCTTCCCTGTGAGGGTGGGCAGGCCCTGGCACAGGGTGCCCAGAGAAGCTGTGGCTGCCCCTGGATCCCTGGAAGTGTCCAAGGCCAGGCTGGACGGAGCTTGGAGCAACCTGGGATAGTGGAAGGTGTCCCTGCCCATGGCAGGGGGTGGGACAGGATGGGCTTTGAGGTCCCTTCCCACCCAAACCACTCTGGGATTCTGGAATTCTATGAAATGCATTTCCCTCTCCCTGAGCCTCAGCACAGCCAGGGCTGCCCGTGGGTGGGGAGCAGGGCTGGAATGTGTGGGTCACATGGGGTGGAATGAGATGATCTTTAAGGTCCCTTCAACCCAAACCGTTCTAGGATTCCATGATCTCCTGGAGAACAGGGGCCTCAGTGACTGCTCCATCCTCAACCCAAGAGACTTTGTCTGCAGCATCTCCTGGGTTCTGGGATTCCAGGTCTTCTGCTACTGGACCACTTTGAGCTCCCTTGGAGCAAACAAACATCCCTGAGCACATAAGGAACCTGTGTCCCAGCAGTGCTGAATGTGAGGAACGAGCTCCCTGAAAACAGACCCATCTGAGGTGCACCCATGCAGGGCTTCGCTGGCTCTGCTCAGGCTTTGCCAGGTCCATCTGGACCGAGGCTGAGCCCTCAGCTCTCCCAGTTGGGACCACTTAGTGGAGAATGGAGCCTTCACACTAAGAGAAATGAGTGTTTTGTTTGCGTATTCCATGGGTAAAGTCACCGAGTGTTGTTACCAGAGCAGAAAAGAAAAAGGAATAATGTAATCTGTAGGGCTCTGCTAATTCTGGTTATTCTGGTTAGAATCTCTGTCTGAGACAGCATTTCTCAGCATCGGCCCCTCAGTGTTGTCACACAGAGAGCACCACTCCCTGTGTGAACAGATGGCGAGACTGAGTCGCAGAGGGGAGATGTGATCTGCCAAGATGGACCAAGCTGAATGAGAAAACATCCCTGGTGCCAGGAGCTGGCACCTCCCTTATTTGAAGAAAGCCGAAAAAATCATCCTTATCTCTGGTTGCAGGAAGAGAAACTGTGTGGAGAAGGTGCATAAACAGCCATGGCAGCAATGTCCTGGCTTTCTGTGCCATGGTCTTCCTTAGAGGAATGATGGAGAGGTGATATTGCCACCCCAGGCAGGGGGTGGGACAGGGGGATGTCACCTCTTCAACCTCACAGTCCTGCTGGGCATGGCTGGTACCTGGGATCTGTGTGCAAGAGCACCATGGCCAGGGATACCTGGAATGGGGAAAAGACACCTCAGATGTGTCCTGCTCCACAACCCAGCTGGACAGTGCCAGTGCCAGGGACAGCACAGAGGGAGGCTGGCGAGGGACATGCAGGAGCGAGGCTGGGGAAGAAATCCCTTGTCGTCCTCCAGCTCCTTTTTGTGATCAGAGACTTTGGTACCTGACAAAAACCCAACCAAACTACCCAAGACTGCGACAGCTGCTGGTCATGGTTGCCTGCTCAGTGCCAGGGGGCAAAGCCCAGGCAAGGAAGGGACGGGGAACCAGTGGGAAATGCAGTGACAAGGAGGGTGAGGGTGCAAGGGGGAGGTGTTCACAGTGCAGAGAAGGGCAAACCCAGATGCCCCAAATCTTTCCAGTGGCTGATCCTGCCCTGCTCTTCCCTACATCACCAAACACAGCCCTTCCTCTCCTATTTGCCCCCATCACCCACCAGCCCTCAGCCCACAGAGGTAAGAGGGACGATCTCAGTCTTGCAGAGTTATTTCATCAGCAGTGATGTCTCCCCTTCCCCCCGCCCTGTCCCTTGGGAACGGTGTCTCTGCAGGGCCAGAGGTGCCGTGGGGGTGACCAGGGTGCTCAGCTCATTGCTATTCAGCAAGACAACCCGCTGGCTCTGGGGGCTTTTTGTGGCCGCCTTAGAGAGCATCAATTGTTCTTTCTTGCCACTGGGTACTTGTGCATGAGCCAGCCCAGCAGCTGGGCGGCTGCACTGCCAGAGCAGGAGCTCCCTGCCAGGAGCCCAAGCAGCCTCTGGGACAGCACCTTTCCCATTCCATGGCCTTGAAAGTTCAGGTCACCTTGGGTGAGATGTGTCCCAAAAGAACCAGCTCCTTGGGATGCTCCTGCCAACCCACTGGCAGCCCCAGCGCTGGGGTCTGCTGGCTCTCGGCTCCTGTGTCCATCCCTGCTGCTTTAGCAGGATCACTGAGAAAAATCATTCATTTGTCTCCAGGATAATCCAATGCTGTTCCTATCAGCTCAGCTGTGCTGGCTGTCATTTCCCCAGGCTGAGACAGTGCTGTTGTCCCCAAGGGGATGAGCCTCTTGAGCTGTCCCCATTCCTCCCAGGAGACTCTTGCTCCTGTGGTCTCCTCCACACTCCATGTCCTGCTGTCTGCAGAGACCACCCGCCCCTCCCTTGCTGTGTCTGGGCTTCCCTCACACCCCTGTGGGCAAGATCCTCCAGGGCTTTTCCCTGTCCTTCCAGACAGATGTTTTCTTCCAGCCCATCAGTTCCTCCTCTCCAGTCTGAAATGACTCCAGTGTGTGTCACAATGAAACTCACTTCCCAGGTTCTTTCACCGTGGTGCCTCCCACACAGTTTCCTCTTTTTTTTCCATCCTTCTTTGTGTGACCTTTCTCTCCCTCCTGCGATACAGACCTGCCAATGCACCACTGTGACCTCTTGGATGAAGCCATTCCCCACTGTCAGGCTGATTTCAAGCACAGTCACTTGGATGCAGGAGCTCCATTGTCCCCATCCCTGATCCTTTGTCCAGCCCTGCCTGTTCTGCCTTGGAGACCCATGGACCTGCATGTCCCAGGACACCCAGACAGATCTCCACAGAGCAGATCCCCAGGGCAAACAGTCCCTTGTGTTTGGTATAAGCTGCTTCGAGGTGTCCCAGACAGATTTAATTTGGTCTGGCCTCACAGGGGTCCCTCCAGATCTGATTTGGAAGTGGAGGCTTTATCCCAGCTGTCTCCCACCCAAGCTCATGGCCAAAATCCCCTTCCTGGTCAACAGAACCAATCTGGTCCTCTTAAGACATTTAAGCTTATTCTGACACCACAAATAGACTGAAACACCTTGCTGTGATTGACCTGGGAGTGTAAGAGGAGCTGAGGGTGGTTTGGCTGTTGGTGGCCACATGGCACACAGCCAACAAGAGGCCACATTGCCAAGGGCTGGGCAATGACACAGACACCAGCCCAGACCACAGAGCTGCTCACTGGAAAGGGCTCCGTATCAAGAAGAGCATCTAAGCCCCTCTGCACCCCAGCCCAGACCCCAGAGCAGTGTCTGAGCCCCTCTGCACCTCCTGTGAGTCACCTTTTCCTGCTCTTTCACCTGCTCTGGTTGATGTGGAGCGCAGGTGAGACCAGAGGTGGGACTGTCTCCATAAAGGCCGGGTGATAACGGCACCTCCCCAGGATGGAGTCACATTCCCACCTCTCGGGGGTGGGGGAAGACCCAGGACACCATCAAAGGGCTACTGCATGCCTTGAACCAGCTCAGCACAGAGCGTGGTGAGCTGGGCCTGACTCATCCCAACACCCAGCCTGCAGGGGCTGGGACAGCTGAATCAGCAACTTTTGCTTTGTCAGAGCCTCCTTCCCGGGGTGTTTCCCTTGTCTCTGTGCCAGCAGCTGCACGTGGCCCTTGAACGCCCAGCCCGGAGGGGCATCACTGTCACCTCCACCAACCCAGTGCCCCAGGACACAGCCCGGCCACTCAGGAAAGGGAAGGCCATGTCCTGCAAGTGTGGCAGTCTGTCTGGGTGTTCCCATGTGGTTCTGGGGCCCTGCAGCTCAGCCATAGGTCTGTGCCCCAGACACAGGAGCACCTCTGAGCCCCAGTGAGGGATCTGCTGTCTGTCCCACCGTGCCTGGTGGCCATGGCTGTGGATGGTCCTCACTTTCTGCTCACTGGGGGCTTCATGGACCCTCCATGCTGCCACTGGATGAGGGAGTACAGGCTGGCTGCATCCCACCTGCTTGGAAGAGTAGATCCTCTTGGACTGATGGTACCACGCTTGAACCATGGCGACGGAGGTGGCAGAGCTTTGCTGGGTTCCATCCAGGTGGATGGTTACATTCCCACCTGGTTTGGGGTCTGCTTCCTCCAGGATGATTTCATGGGGAGCCACAGAATCCCAAAATCCCAGGATGGTTTGGGCGGGAAGGGACCTCAAAGCTCATCTCATCCCACCCCCTGCCATGGGCAGGGACACCTTCCACCAGCCCAGGGTGCTCCAAGCCCCGTCCTGCCTGGCCTTGGACACTTCCAGGCATGGGGCAGCCACAGCTGCTCTGGGCACCCTGTGCCAGGGCCTCCCCACGCTCAGAGGGAACAATTCCATCCCAGTATTGAACTTAAATTTCCTTTTTTTTCGGTTTGAACCCACTGTTCCTTGTCCTGTCCTACAAACAAGCCAACCTGGCCGTTTTAAGACACATTCAGTGTATTTTAACATCACAATGGCTACAAACCCACGCTGTGATGCACCCTGGGCTGTGAAAGAGAAACAATTTAATTTCATGGAATTACTCCTGCAGGGCTGGGACTGGATCTTGGAGGAGTCTGGCTCCAGAGCCCTGGGCACACTCATGAGAAGACTCCAGTGCAGGGACAGAGAGGCCATGTTCTCCCAGCAATCTCAGCTTCCACACTTTCCCTGTCCCCAGCCTCCATCCCTCACCCGTGGGGTCATCCTGAGCCAGCCATGGTGCAGCTCTGTGCCTCAGTTTCCCTGTGTGCAGATGTGCCCTTGCTGGGAGCATGCCCTCAAAATTACTGGTAAGACACTGCCAAGGGTCGATGCCTTAATCTGAGAATCAGTAAAAATGGGTTAAAAGCCCAATGAAAAGGTCCCCAGAGCAGGGGTTTGGGGTGCAGCAGCAGGAAGGAGCAGGTTTCCATTCCTGGCCCTGCAGCACAACCCTGTCAGATGTGAGCTCTGCTAAGGGACAGATGTGACACTGCTATCAGGGTCAGGGCGATTACCCGGCATGGGGACCACGCCTTGCCCTACTGGGATACACCAGGACCAGGAGGGGACAGGGTCCTGCTGCTCAGGAAGCCCATATGGGGTGTCTTGAGGCCATTCATCTCCTCTTGCCATTTTAATTCAGAGAATTTGGGAATAACTCCAAATACCAGCAAGTCTGGAGCATCCCCGGACAGGATTCAGGGCTCTCCTTCCCTTCCCTCTGCACTACTGCATCCCACAGTCAGCCCCTCACTGCATCCTGAGGGGACACCTCCAAGCCCCAGCATTTTCCCTGCCATTCCAGGAGCTGGGAATGCTGCTGACAGCCCCACACCTCCCTGCAGCCGCATGGCAGCGTCTGGAGCTTTTAGGAGTGACCTGATTTTGCGTCTGCCGGCGAAGGTCTCGTGGCGCCGCTGCAGCAGCTGTGTGAGCTCCCAGCGAGCCTAATCCAGGTATCCCCCTGCCGAGGGAAGAGTCCTCATGGCTTTGATCCCTGGCTTAGCCTATTCTTGGCTGAAAATTATTCTATGGAGCAGAGAGTAGGGCTGAAAACCAGCTCACCTGGATATTTACATGTCTTTACAGGATCTCAGACCAACACAACCTGCTGGTAAATACCTGCCCATCTCAAGGATTCTGGGATTTTGGTGATACTGGAACTGAGCTCCTGGTGCTGGACCGGCACAGCTTGTCCATGCGGCCAGATCTGGTTGGAGCAGAGCTCGGTGGGAAATGCTGGCTCTGATGTAGCACCCACATGCTGAGCTGGTGCAGTGTGCTGGAAACTGCAGCTTGGAAACAGCCTCAAGTCTGCAGAAACCTCCCTGGACTGTAATTCCTGTCTTTTAATCTCCATCCTTGGTTCAGAACTGCCTGTTCCATGGAATGAAGGTCTCCACAGATCACTCTCACTTGCTAAAAATATACCTGGAGGAGGGCAGAGAGGGAAGAAAAAAAGAGGTGGCTGCAAAGACCTGCCAGTCCCCAAAATTCCTCCAGGTTAAGGAAAGTGGGAGCGTTCTCCTTGGAAATGAAATGTACTTTCTCAGTGCTAGGGCCTGTATGGATGGATGGCATCTTTTCAATGACTAATGGAGGTTGAAAGAAAATAGATGAGCTCCTGGGTGAGAACTCTGAGTCACCTGGACGCTTTTGAAATTCCTCTAAATTTAAAACAGGCCTTGGAAGAGCCACGGTTTCGTTTGTTCACTGGCCTGGCTGGACAGGAAGGTTTCCTGGCACTATGTGTTGGGAGCACTGGAAGGATGTCCCATGGGCTCTTAGGTGTTTTGGGAGCTGGGAATTTGGGCCAAACCATCCCAATGTCCTCCTCCTCACCCATCCCATGGCCGTGGGTGCCCATCGCTCTCCTGCCAAGACCCTCCATGAACTCTTGGTGGAGGAATCAGGGACTGGTTTGGGTAGGAAGAGACCTTAAAGCTCATCTCATTCCACTCATGGGCAGGGACACCTTCCACTATCCCAGGTTGCTCCAAGCCCCGTCCAACTTGGCCTTAGACACTTCCAGGGATGGGGCAGCCACAGCTTCCCAGGGACACCTGGAATGGGGAAAAGCCACCTCAGACGTGTCCTGCTCCACGACCCAGCTGGCTGAGGGCAACAAGACTTCCCAGGCTCCCCATGACCCAGCCCTAGCTGGCCCCATGCCTGTGGCCCTTGGCAGGGCTGGAGAGAAGGGGAAAGAGCGCTGCAATCCCGGCAAGACCCTGAGCTCAGGCAGGAGCCTGGAAAACAGGGAGTCCGGGAGGAAGCTTCCCCCTTTCCCTTCTCTGTCCATCCAGGAGCTCACAGGTCACCTGCACATCCCCCTCACTCCCTGCCTTGCAGGCACTGCAGTCCAGGACTGAGGGATGTTCCTGACATCCCTGAGCTGTTTTATCTCCTGACATTCCAGACAGAGCACTCCTGAACCACCGGACAACGCCAGTGCTGTCCACAGAGCCACCCCCTAACCCTGCCTCACCCTGGGGTCTCCCCCTGCTGTGCTCAGCCTCCTGCCCCCCATTTCCTAGAGAGGTCCAATAATTCTGATCTAACTTCCATGGCTCTGCAGCCTCACAGGTGTGCATTCCAAACCTTCAGCAACACCAAACGCAGCTCTCCCTGATCAAATGCTCCTTGGGATGCTGTAGGGTGGGAAGGGCAGGGCTGGGAGGGTACTCCAGTGCTGAGGCCCAGGCACAGAGGGTGGAGATCCCGGCTGTGGATGGAGAGACCCCAATACAAGGGCTCCGGCAAACAGCAGGTTCCTGCAGGTTTTATCTTCCTGGCACGTTTCAAAGTGTTTGAAGTGAGGGCACAAGGTGAGGACCCCCAGGGACACTACAAGATAGGCTTGGGCTGCATCCATGCATTCGGCATCCCCAGCCAAGGGGTGGTTTGGCATATCCCAAGCACAGCAGCTCCTTTTCTATGGCCCTTTCCAGAAGGCCCAACACACGTCTCAGGGCAGAGACAGGGCCCCTGAGGCAGCAGGGGCTGGCACTGAAGTATCCCCCCAAACATCCCTCCAACACCTTCCCCCCGCAAACATCCCTCCGGCCCTGTCTCCTCCAGCATCCTGCCTCCACCGGGATGCCGAGGAGCCGGTTCCTGCCAGACGCCCCCAGCCGGCCGCTTCCCCTCCCTTTGAACTCGTTTCATCTTCCCCAAGCATGGCTGTGAGAGGGAAGTTTGTGCTGGGCTGGGGGACCCCGCTGTGCCCGGATGGGGGGGGCTCACAGGCCGGGGGTCCTGCCTGGCTGCCGGGCGGGGAGGAAGGATGCGAGAGGGGAGTGGGTGTTTTCCACCAGCAAATCTATTTTAGGTTGTTTCCAGCTGTTCCTGTGGGGGCTGGGAAGTGGGGGACCCTCTGGTCTAGCCTGTTCAGCCTGAGTGATGCTCCTGCATCCCTCCACAGCCAAGGAAAGGCCCCTCCCGTGGGGGGAAGGCAGCATCACTAGGCCCCAGCAGGCAGGAGGGATCATACCCAGCAGAGGGAGAGGATTTGGTGGGATATCCCAGCCCCTCAACCATGCTGGGCGTGTGCTGGGTGGAGGAGATGCCAACTCAAAGCCAAACAAGACCCCTCTCCATCTGATAAAATCTACCTCCACCTTGTAGGAGTCACCCACGTCCCTCTGTGCTTCTGTGTCCATGGAAAGTGGCCAGGGGAGCGAAGGAGCATTGGATGCTGCTTTGGCATCTCCTACTACCATGAAGAGACACCCCAAATGTCTCAGGGCACCATTTCCTCCAGGAGACAGTGGAGCCACCAAGCTCCCAGTGTCCCCCCAGGGCTCAGGTCTCCAGCAGTGGGTCCATGTGTTTCCTGGAAGGGGGATCAGACCTGCAGGCTGTCACCCAAACTCGCAGCCTGAGGGCCGGGGTGTCTGTGGGGAGCCTGGAGCTGGAACCAGGCTGCCATGCACCGTGTTCCCCTTTCCCTGCCATTCTTCCCTGTGAGGAAAGCACAGGGTGCCCAGAGCAGCTGTGGCTGCCCCATGCCCCAAGTGTCCAAGGCCAGGCAGGACGGGGCTTGGAGCAACCTGGGCTGGTGGAAGGTGCCCAGGGCAGGTCCCTTCCCACCCAAACCACTCTGGGATTCTGGGAGTCTCATTTCCCTCTCCCTGAGCTTTGGAGCCCCAGGGCTGCCCGTGGGTGGGGAGCAGGGCTGGAATGTGGGGGATCCCCACAAGATCCCCTCAGCCTTGTGTGGGTCACACTGGTGAGGACCCACCCCATGCCAGGCGTGTCTGAGGAATCCCTCTGGCACAGGAACGGGCTGCAAGGAGCACACTGTCCATGCCTGTGCCAGAGGGGATGTCCCTGCTCCGAATCCTGGCTGCCCTAGGGATGAGCCTGAGACAGATATTCCCCACATCCCTCCCCACCTGCCTGCAAATATCTGCTCAGGTCTGGCTGCCATCACTGCCTGTGGCCCTCTGGGGATGCTCCGAGCTCTCTCAGGCACAGTGTTCCCTGGGGCCCCAAATCCTGCCAGGTGTCCCAGGCTCTCAGCACCCAGTTTTCCATTGCTGGTCGGTGTCACAGTCAGGAATGACACCACAGGAGCCATCAGCACTGTAAAAATGCTGTCACTGTCATCCTCAGCATCCTGCTACAGGCTGGGAGAAACTCAAGGCATTTCAGATTCAGGGAACATTCCTTAGTGGTGTTTCCTGTCCTGTGTGCTCTATAAAGGGCATCCCCCAAAATCACCACAAGTACCAACTGCCAGGAATTCATGGAGCTGTAGGATCTTTAAGGTTGGGAAAGACCTCTGAGGTACTTGAATGTAACCATTAAGTTGATGAGCTTACAAAGCTTTCAACATTAAATTAGGCTCTGAAAAGACAGAGGAAAATCTCCTGCTGCTGAGTGCTTGGGCACACAATGGGATCACAAAATTCAAGGTGGAAATTGCCTGAGTAAAACCCAACCAAACTGTACACAGCATAATATTAATATTAATATCGCTCCCAGGAAAGCTCCTGGGATCAGGGCAGGAGTCTCCCCTGAAAGGCCCATCTGATGCTCACAGGCAGCCAAGGAGTTAAGAATGGACTGGTTTGCTAGGAAAATGCCTGATAGGCTGTGCTGCTCCTGTGGAGCCACAGAACTCCCACACCGGAGCCTTCCCCATGCACAGGGGATGCGCAAAGCCCAAAAAAGCTCAGAGAGCAGTGAAAGGATGGGAATCACTCTGGTGACACTGGCAGGCTGGGAGACAGGGACTGGGAGAATCACACCTAGGGAGGAAGTCAGGAACAGTCTGTGAAATTGTGTGTGGCAGGGATGGGGTGGGCAGGAATTGTGGATTTATCCTGCACCCACCCTTCTCTGTCTTACACTCCTTCTCCAAGCAGCGTCTGCTGGTGGTAGCTGTGGGAAAATCCCAAAGGAACACATCTCTGGCCTGATCCCATGGATCTGGGAACACTAGACACTCTAGAGCAGTCCGGTGATCCCAACACAGGTGCCTCCTGTCCCTGTCTCCCTGTATGGGAAGGCAATTCCTGCCCCAGGAAAGGTCCTACACCCACTGGGGTCTGGGCAGCACCAAAACAAGGGTTAAAAATGGACTGGTGCCTTTTTGGGGTGCTTGTGGTGATAAAGAGTGGGGGACCCCTCCAGTGAACTGCCTGAACTGCAAAGAGGTCGCTGGGGAGACACGAGTGCTCATCTGGGCTCGGCTGTTTTACAGAAATGCTCCCACAGACGAGCCTGGCAAAGGTGTCCCCACAGAGTGAGGGGCTGAGCCTGGCTGTGCTCTGGGGCACCAAGGTCGCGTGTCACGTCGCCTTCCAGCCCTGTTCACAGCCCCCCGTCCCACTGTGGCACTCCAGATCTGCTTCCCCAGCCCAACACAGCCCCGGCGGGGAGGAAGCAGGGCATGAAGGGTTAAATATCTCTTCCTGGAGCGGCAGAGTTCAAATAAAGTGTTCAGATAAAGTGTCCCCCTCCTTTACTCCCTGAGACACTTGCTCTGGGCTTGGAATGGCAACAGACACAGAAGGGGAAAAACAGGGAAAGGAGCTATTCGTGGGGCATCCCATAGCAGGGGTCTCTCCTGGGTGAGGTTGCTCCATGAAATGTGCCAGGCTGTCACCTCTGGTCCCTCAAACCCCCAAAGCTGTGTCCCCCAGCAAGTCACCCCTGGACTCTCCATGGCAAGGGAAAACCTGGCCTGAAAGTCAAACCTGTCGTCCTCTTTGCTCCTGGAGCACCTGGTCAAGGCTCTCCCATGTATGGGGACACTTTGTCCTGGCCATGGGGATCCCGTGAAAGACTTTCCCTCACTGCCAGCTGGTTGCCACCGGTTGGGACAATATGATCTCTGCCTGCATACCCAGCACCCTCTGAGCCCCCAGAAGAAGCTGCTGCCAGATGTGTCTGGGACGGCAGCATGGAGGAAAGTCCTTTCTCCCAGTGCTTCTCCAAGAGTCTGGGGTTTCCTCACTCCCTTTTAACCTCCACAGCAGCCACAGCAGAGCTGGTTCAGACGCATTTTCCTACCTGACCGGGATCTTCACCCGCAGGTATCGATCCACGGCAATGGCCAGGAGTGCCAGGATGGAGCTCTCGGTGAGGATGAGGACGGGACAGGCCACCATGAGGCAGGTGTAAAACTCCGTCTGGGGTCCGATGTTGATGATGATGGCCAGGGGAATGACCAGAGCCCCCACGGCCACGTCGGCCACCGCCAGCGAGACGATGAAGCAGAAGGTGGCATCCCGCAGTGCCTGGTTCATCTTCACAGCCCAGATGACCAGGATATTGCCCGGCACGGACACCAAAGCAATGAGTACTTCGATGGAGATGTAGGCAGCCTGGAAGGCTGAGATGGGGTGTGCCATGATGCTCTGGTCCGCCCTGCTCCCGTGGGGTCCCTCAGTCACCTGCAAACGCACGGGGAGGCGGTGTGAGAGTGGCATCGTTGACTGAGCTGCGAGCGGGATGGAGCCTGTGCGGGGGGAGGGAAAAACCCCTCTCCCGTCTGTGCCGTCCCCCGGGGCTCCGGCTCCCACATCCTCCCCCCTCCCACGAGCTCATCCTTCACCCACCTCCATCCCGCACCCACCTCCATCCCGCAGCGCGACCGCTCCCGGCGCTGCGGGGGGAGCGGGAGCCGCCGGCCAGTCCTGGGAGAGCAGCGGAGCCCCTCGCCCCTGGGCCGCCCCAGGGCCCTCTGTCGGAGCCGTTCGGGGCCGACGGAGCTGCAGCAGGACCCCCGCTGGCCCCTCGCTGGTTCCCCTCCCTGCTCTGCGCTGCTTCCTGCAGCCGCCCGAGCTCCGAGCCCCGGCAGCAGCCAGCCGCCCGCTCCCGGCCCCGACCCCTCTCACCTTGTCCTGCAAGCCCAGGGCTTGTTTTGGAGTTCCCTCACCCCCGGAAAGCCAGCGCTGTCCCCCCGCAGGGCAAGGCGGGGCTCATGCTGGGGGCGACCGGGGGGACGCTGCGGCCGGCGGGGACCGGGCTGTCCGCGGCCGCCGGGGCTGCGCTCGGTCCCCGGTGCCCGGCACCGCTCGGCTCCCGCAGGCGCTGCCCGCTCCTCGCCGGAGCCGGAGCATCACATGGTGCCGCCTTCCACCCTTTAAAGAGCGACTGACCCGATTCGGGGCTCGCCGGCACCGGGAAGAACCGAGGTGCGGGGGGCCGGGCGGAGGCGGCGGGACCGGGGGGAGCGGAGAGAGGCGGCAG